>VXBW01006154.1:557454-689265 GCA_013400375.1 Thinocorus orbignyianus | reverse complement strand
CGCTGGGGCCTCTTAAAGGGGCAGCTCGGGCCGGTGAGGGGGGGGCTGTGCCCGCCGGACCCCGGGGGGCTTTCGGGGCCTGGCCCCCGGCACCCTTCCCCACGGCGCCCTCGGAGATGTGCAAAATCGGGTACCTTCAGGGCTGCTCACGCCTGCAGCCACAGGCCTGGGCATCACCATACGTAAAGATCAACAGCAAGAATATACACTACACATGTACAGGGAGGTATCCTTTCTTGTCCATACATCCACACCCTCATATATTATGTATAAACACCATCTCTGCTCTCTCGTGTTGACAGCAACACTCTCTCCCCCAGGCACTGATGCAGCTCCCCTTCAAAGGTCACATTTTCCCCCCTCGATGGTTAGTAGTAGGCTTGTCATTCACTCAGTTCTTCCTTCCTCGCCAATAAATGACAACCTGGATTCTGAGACGGCAACCGGTGCTCTAAAATCACTATGATATTAACAATGAAGGCTGCTCTGTTAAGCCATTAGTCTCACTTTTGTCCTAGCATATTATCCTAGCCTAAGGAACTCAAGAGTTCCACTCTTCAGCTTTGGGTGAAGGCTGGCAAATGATTTAAACAGAAGTCTGGCTGCCGAGTATCACCCCTGAAATCACGGTACATGATCTTGCTTAAGCCCTGCATTCTTTCCAGGTACTAATTCAACCTCTGAAAACGTGGTAACAAATACACTTCAAGTTCCACCCTGCCTGTTTGGATGATAGGGAAAGGTGACATACATACACCTCATATCCCTCACAAACCTGCTTCTTTCATGTCTGCAGGGAGATATCTCTTTTCTGGCACATGTTACTAGAAAAGAGAGTGGGTTATAGGCCCAACAAAAGTACGAATGAAAAGTACAAGTCCACAGGAGCAGCTCTCTTACCTTTGAAATATATCATGTTTCATAATCCATTAAACAGTTTTTCTCTTCATGCTTTTTTATACACTAAACAAAATATTTTTTTATATTTTCAGACATATCACAAATGTCTAATCAGGTATTCAGCTTTTCATAGTTCATCCCTCTTGGCTTTTGTTTCCTGGCTTTAACATCTTTTCCTGCACTTGTTTCCTCAGCTTTTAACACATAACGGGCATTGGCTGACCTATATGGAAAACAGATTATAATCTAAATCATAATAAAATCTATATGTTTACTAAATACCTCCATAAACCTTTTAAGGAATCTCAATCTTTTACAGAAATAAAATAAATTGGCTTTTCACCATTCATAGTTTTCTATTTGCTTCAGTGCCAATCTGAACACCGAAATTCTGACATGCAATGTATTTCTAGTAATACGAAGTTTAAGACTGTACTGGCAAGCATATAACAATGAGCGGTGTGTTACTTCACAGGGATACGTTCTGGAATCATCCATTACTTTTAGTGAAGTCCCATAGTCCTGATTTTTTATGTCTACAGTTTTTGCATTTGGCTTCACTTTTCTGACACTTGTGTCCTTTCTGGAGGAAGTAAGAATTCTGAGGAGTCAGAAGAGGGATTTCTCTACAGACATAGCTTTTAATGACTAATACTATAAAACAACTGCACCTTCTTCATCTCTTGAGGTTGTACAACATCAGAAATTCCATCGGGAATCTCTGAATTTTTTGTTGATACTTTATGTATTCAAATGAGTATTATTATAATAGGATACAAAATGTCACTAAGGCTATGGTGGCAGACACATACTTGTGATCTGAGGCTGAGAATCCTGGAATGAGGGGGCTAAACAACAGCCTGCCTGCCCGGCACATACCCTCTGCTGGCCTGCGAGAGATCACAAAGACCTTCCCTGCCTCAAGGGAACCGGTCTTACAGTGACCACACGGCTCCCTCTTGTGGGGAAGAGCAGCCGCAGCCGGCTCAGTCTGAAAAATCTCGAGCTCTCACTTGCAAACTTCCTTCAGCACGATCCCACAAGAGAGAACGAGAGGTTTTGTAAGAAGAAAAAAACCCATAATTTCTGATTAAGCTGTGGCTGAAGCTAAGAAACTATACTTTTGTAGCACAAAGCAGCGCTCAGTTGTAGAATCTGACAAGGCCATTAAGCCTTGAGAAGTCCCATGCAGACTAAACCATTCTATGAACCCAGAAAAATTGGAACTCCCCGTCTTAGAATTCAGAAAATGGAAATTTCTCGCTGTGAGAACAAGCTTACAGAAACTGATCGAACATCTCTACTGCCAAATGCAGATTTTGCTCCAACTTCAACTTGCCAAATACTTCCTTTTAACTCATATGCTCAGAGGATGCAATACAGATTGGAGTTTATAGCATTCACTCACTGATGCATTATATTGTACTCCCTAGAACGACCTCTAACTACTGATGAAAATCTGAAAAGACACAGAGGGGGACAGATTTATTCACGAAGAATGGATGCCAGTCATACCACAGCAAGATGAGCCTGAGCTGAGAAACAACCAGGAAAGATCTGAATCATATGGCCTATAAGATTATAAATAATAATATCCTAAGTGTCCATATCACTCAAAAGGCAGAAACAATATCACTCAAAATTAAAAGGAAAGGCTTTTATAGTAAGAAATTAACTTTGCCAGTTGAGTGATTATTTCTTAAACAACTTTTGACCCGTTACCAGTTGTTTTACTCAAAAAGATATGCATACTTATTTAAACAGGAAGTCATCAACATATTAGCTTCTACTTACTAAGTCAAGAAAGAGCGTGACACCAGTACTTCTTTTGGGACATTGATTTTTACAATTGTCCTTCAGCTTTGCTTCAGACTCCCTCTGAATTTCACTTCCCTGGTTTCTTAGCTGCAAACTCCACAAGAAAACTGGCACCGCAGCTGTTGCCATGATCGCTGTGAGGACTTCAATGGGTATAAAAATTGTAGTTTAACCTACCTATATTGAGAGTTAATGCCATAATTTCCAATGCTGTTTTCTACAATATTTAAGGCTTCTTCAAAAGCTGATAGATTAACGTGCATAGGTAAAACAGACCAGACAGAAACTTTTAAGAACTTGCAAGTTTATGTTTATTTTTCCACCAAGTGGAAAAATAGTTTCCCTTTTGCTTTCCTAAGCAATTCATCATTTGCAACATGATCCAAGATTAATTTTAGATGATCCCTTATTAATACTAACTTCTTTGCAGGGGAAGTCTCAGTGGGGCTAAAGAACACCCTCCAAAATTAACCAACTAAAAAAAACCCAACCTTAGCCACCCACCAACACTGAAAAAACTCCAGTCTCAAAGCATTCATCACAGAATGGAGTCAGATCATTGGCAAGTGATAGTTAACGACTGACAGAGTATCGCATTGGTACATGAGGTTTTTGGAGCTCCAGAAGACACAAACTAGTAATGACATCAAGCAGTGTACTGAATCACTAGCAAAAACCACCTGCCCCAGTTGATTTTCCAAGCAACACAATTGCACTGCTGAAGAGACCGCATCTCTGATTTTGTACAATAATTGAGCTCAGCAACAAAAGAAACAGGAGACATATTTTGTGGTGGGACAGGAACGGGGATTGAAATGCTGATCTTTTCTTAGGCTCATTACTGCGTCATTTTGCAGCTGTAAACGTGAACTTGTCTGCGCTGAAACCCAGCACCCAGCCTAGGCAGCATTTGCTGCAGTAGAGTGAACCATACTTGCTACTCTCATTCAAAACCAGTAAACTAAGACCATGGCTACGCGGCCCACTCAGTGCAGCACTTGGTGTAAGTGGAGTATATATTCGTCATGCTCATGAAACAAATTCGGGAGATGAACAAATACATAGAACACCATAAGGTCAAAATATTACACATTTGGATAAATAACTCCTCGCATACCCACACATACTCATTTTCTCCACCAAATGCTACATTCGCATCTTTGCCAACAGAATCTGCACAACTGCCAAAGTGAAGATTGTATGATAAAAAAAGACACCAAGTTCCTAGAGCTGTATCATATTCTTTGAAGCTGTAACTTGTGCCATAAGAAAATAAAAGTAATTTAAAAAAAAAAAAAAGGAAATAAAAAGGATGTTTGAGGCATCTTTTCTCCACTTTTTCATATTTCTTATCAAATAATTTGGGGAGAAGATGGCAGAGAATTTAGACTATTTTCAGTTTGATGCATAGATATATTAACAAATGTCTTTATTTTCTCCACAGCTCAAATCTGAAAGGTCCTGTTACAATCAGTTTTTCAGATACTGTTGTTTTTGTAATGTTTGAATGAGTATCTTAAGAAACTGTAACTTCTCACTGTCCATAAGCTGCCTTCTTTCTCTCTCTCAACTTAAAGTAGTTGCAGGGTGAAATTTTGAACATTATAGATGCTGCTTTTTTTTTTTTTTTTTCCTTCTTTCTTATGCCAGCATAGCATGAAATGCTGGATTTGACTCTTTGAAGTATGGAGTTATAAACTGCTGACAGATTTTTGGAGAAGCAATCTTTCTGTTGTCCCACCTTGATTGCTTCATTAATTCTTTCATGTGAGTGTTTATAGAAATTTTGAAGGACATTAAATTTGTATGGTTTAGTGCAAGCAAAAGATTTACAGCACCTCACTTATCTTTAAAGAAATATTACTAATTAGATACTCAGAACTGAGTATTAAAATTCAATGAGATACTGGAAAAATTAGAGGAAAATAAAATAAGCGCATTCCCCTTTCACTTCTTTTGTACTTTTGCAGTTTAAACTTAATTATCACAGTCATTCTAATACAATTTCACAAATACTGATGAAATATTTGCTATAGTAATTTCTGGCAACATTACCTGTCATTCAAATTTCTGGCAATGGCACTTGTCAGCAGAAATTACTTTACAAACAAAGGAGTATCTTTCAGTTTCAGCCATCGCTGTTCAAAGAGCAGAAGAGCATTGCAAAGCTGCTTCTCTTCGATGAAATTCAGTGCTACTCAGAGACAGTCTCTCTCCATTAAGCAATGATTGCAATTTCTAAAGAACTAATTTTGCAAGGCTATGTCAATGGGTATTTGAAAAGGCAAAACTGGGGCAATGGTTTTTTGATCCAGTGAGCACACCAAATCACAACAACATGTCCAGAGAACATTTTCATATGGCAAGTACCTTAGGGCTTAACAAGCCCATGCCTCCTTTGGAGAACTCCAGCTTTTCTCATCTTTCTAAACCCACATATACTTTTCACAAAATGGCAAAACTATTTCTCTATGGTTACTCCTTCTATTAAGCAGTGGAGCAAATTGCTCCCATCACCTACTGATCAAATTATCTTGTCCAGTAAAAGCAGACTAAGAATTTATAAGCAGTATCAAATCTAACTTTACCAGCTCAGAGTTCCTACTACAGACAGATGAACAAGTTCATGACTGAGACTGCACGGTTCCAGAATCATGTTCTATTACTATAAACAAAAAAACTCCAACAGTTAGAATAAAATTAAAATGTCATTACTCCTAGCAACAAAGCAGAACTGTATCGTAGGAAATATTTATGAAGATCAATCCAGCAAAGGAATCTGTATCCTCCTTGGAAGATAGAATACGTGAAATCTATTTTTTCTATACCATACATCTGTGTAGCCACTCTTTCTTTTTCAAGAGGGTGGAAAGAATAGCATTCTTATCTGGTAACACTTTTCAAAGTATTAGACAGCCGGGATAAAACAACAAAGTTCCTACCTGGACTTCTCCTAGGCTTGGAAATATTTAAAGACCGGGCTCTAATTCTCAAGTGGAAAATTGAAAATACAGATTTTCCCTGGATGGAGAAACCAATGAATACTACACAGTCTGTATTTCTGTATTTCCTCACCTGTTATTTAAAAAGATTTCTTTTGAACAGTTCTAAAATATTTGGAATGCATAAGAGCAAGTCAGAGCTATTTCACACTATGATCTTAGAAGGCAAAAACATACAGTTAGCACCCTTTATTCTGAACTGTCATTTGTTTTCTGCTCCCATGAGAATGCAATTTCACTAAGACATCTAGAGAATTATCAAAAACCAACACACTAAAATTACATAACTTTTGACTACAAGTGTTTCTGGCAGACAGGTGAGCACATGGCACCGGCAACGTCGTCCTGCATTAAGACAAGGATGTCATGTTTACACTACAGAAAAAGGTTTATATAACAATTGTACCAGCCTGCACAAGTGAGCCTGTAGCAGCAAGGTAACTCTCAGAAAGGAAGTTTGGACAAGTTTTTCCTCTCTCATTTCCAAAATACAACTCTCTATTTCTGGTTTGAGAGCTTTCATTGTTGCAGGTGCTCTATGCTGCACTACAGAAAACATGGTGCTTGCAGAAACAGTTGACAGTTAACAGCAACTCAGGCTGACTTTAGTGTTGCCTTCTGGGATATCCATCATGTTCTTCTCCAGTTCTGCAGAAACAAAAAAGATATAAAATCAATTCACACGAAATTATACCATCCAATACTAAGGGTAACAAAAGCTGAATTCGGCCTCAGTAACTCCTGTATGCTAGAACTTGGGTAGACACTGACATGAATATGTCATATGGCAGGTGTTTGAAACATCTGAAACAGGTTTAATGCCTGAAAACCTCCCCAATCCTTCAGATTGTAAACAAGGACAATACACACAGAAAGCAAAACTTAACATACTGATGAGGTTTCCTGACCCAATGTGGGCCATGCGCCCAGCGGTCTTCTCCAGCTCCTTTATCATGGACTGTTCAAAGGCCAAGGCAGCAACTCGGGAAAATAATTCCTTGACATTTTCCCCTGGGAAACAGGAAAGAAATTACGTGTTTTTACAACTGCATAACAACACATCACTGCTCAATACTGTGACAGAACAGGCTTCTCCAACAATCAGAGCTCCGTTCTGATCACCGCAGGGAGAATTTCTCCATTTCATACTTTGGAATACTGTACCCTACCTTTATTTTTAGTCAGCAACAGAGAGAATTCAGTTTGTGGTATAATCTTTTTTCATTGCTAATGTTGAGTAGCAGTGCACATGTGTATTTATGTAACTACTTATGAATTAAACATGCTCAGACATTGCACAGCAGCTCACATACTCTTTTCTGTAAACATGACAGTGCAAGCACACATAAAAATGCTCAAATAAAATCAACTGTTAATAATCCCGAAGTTTCCAATAGCAACAAAATCCAAGAACAGAAAATAAACCCCCAAAACCTCATGGAAATGGGGGCATAAGGAACTTTAACTTCTTCCCACCTTAACATAGGCCTCTGTGGTTACACTACTTTTACATCCTTTGTAGTAAGTTACCTGTTTTGGCTGAAACCGACCAGTATTCTGCCTGCATCTCATTGGCAAACCGGATGGCATCCAGTTCTGTCCTTTCACGCACAGCATCTGACTGAGTAAATAACACGCGATAACTTTAATGCAAGAAGTGTATCTGGGCTAGTACATACAAGTACTGCTAGCACCTCTACTGTGATAGTCCAGTTTTCACAGTGGCTTTTCTGGCCTTGCCTTAGAACTTGCAAGCAGACATGATTGCAAGAATATTCAAGTACTTAGCACTGCTTTTAAAATTGAGGTTTCCATTCACCTCCCACAGCACTGAAACAAGAAAACAGCTAACGACTGTAACCATTGTATCTAACATTATTGTGGTAGGGAGCTACAAAGACCATAGCTCTGAGTTGAAGGATTGACTAATCACAATGGTTCTTTGGACTTAATTGTTCTTCTCTTTGTCTCAGATCCTTTCTCCATCTACTTTTACTATGTTGTGGCCTTCCCGCCCTTTCATGTTTGCTTTCTCTTAGCTCTTCTTAAGACTAAGATTTCTTGCCACTTCAATGGATTTTGCTTTCTGTACTTAATTTTCAGGTCTCTTCTCCTTCTTATTTGTTCTGTGTAATCAACCATATCGATATGTTGCTATTTCCTTTCAATTTCTAGTCCATTTGTGATGGACATTACCAGTCTTTTTTGTTAATGCAGTTTTCTGTGCACTGTCGTATGATGGGGAATCGCTGCAAAATTGAAAGGAATTCTAACAATCCGGAAAGGATGATATGACATCAGGATGAGTAGAGTCAATGCAATTGGGAAGGTACTGGCTTCATACTGAAGTAACACCTACAACCCACAATCCTTTGCTTTGCTTGTCTCCTTTTCAGTTGAAAATGCTATCAGTGTGAAACCAGAAATTAATTTACAGTAAGGAATTCTAGCTTAGACAAAAAATCAGATCTGCATCCTCATGGGTCTGGCATATTTAGCTTTTACTGCATCTCAGAAAAAGCAGCACAAGTAACACAAAGTACCAGAAAAACTGACAGACACACAGCTTTCTGGGACTTACTTTCAGTGAAGAGTAAGAAAAACTGTGTGACACTGTGGCAGATGGGGGGAAAGGGAAATTTAAAAAAATAATTAACTAAACAGCAGAAGCAGCAAGTTTGTTTTGAAATCTTTAAGAATTATGTATTGCATAGTGAAAGCTAGAGAAAGACATACACAAGACACAGAATTCTATAGGGTGAGTGCATTGTATATAACCTGTTCTTCTGAAAATGGTGTCATAATTAAGTAAGAATTCTTCCCTTTTTCAGAATAATGAACACACTGTTCCCAAAAAAACCTTGAAACCTCCAACCTTCAAGATCATCATGTAGTCCGTTATTCTGTGCACCCAACTTTTCCCTGCCTTCTCAGTTGTTTGTATGTGCTTGGAAAATGTCATGCAAGGAATAGGCACAGGAATATTTCACTAACCACCCATTTTTTCAGAAAATGTCTTCTTAAATTGGTTTCACATGTGTTGCTCTTTTTACCTGTGACCTTCTTTCTGATTGGGTTTTGCCCCAAGGCTTTTATCTCAACAACATTGTGTACAACTTGTAAGAGAAATTACTTAAGGAACTAGGAGAAATCTAATTTCCTAATCTACATTTAATTTACTGACCACCAAATCTTTTTTTGTTCCAACCAGAAATATGAAGCTGGAATCTGGCTCATTCTCCCTCAATGCATCTTCTAGCCACTGTCTGAAATACAAAAAAGAAATGAGAGAATTAGAGGGACTGAGGAATATAGACAAAACCGACAGACAACAGGGTCACAAGAAAAGTGAGAGGATGAACTTAATGTGAGAGTCAAAAGCCTTTTCTTCTAGAGAATGAGAGACCAGGAGCTATTCCAACTCCTTTGAATACATACCTTCTGCTAAGGTAAAGTTCAAATATGCCTACTGTATAGTACAAATTTAACCATGATTTTAGGACCCAGAGAGGGTATTTATCAGTATAAAGGAGGGGACAAAGTTTTGATTGAGATAAGGAACAAGAAAACAAGAAGCAGAGATAAAAGATAGGAACAACATAGCAGATTAGATACAAAGGGGAATAAAGAAGAGAGAAATAATCTATTCAGCATTATAAAACTAGCTCCCTATGAAGGCTGCATGATTCCTGTCTCATAAGCTTTTGTATTTTTGTTACTCTGGCAATCAGGTTCCTCTTGAGTCATCCAACATAAGTCAAGGAGGGAAGGGAGTGTGTGTGTCTGTGTGGGAAATCAGGTTCACAGGCTTCAATTATTTTCAGCCAAGCAGAGACACTAATATATATATTATTTTACAAAGTCCTATGTAAATGAGCTAAGTACCAGAACACTACTGTAAGGAAATAGTCTAAAACACATTCAAATAAGACAGAATACAGATTGTAAAGAAACACGTACTTGTATTACAGTCAGAACAGTATGTTAGAAGCATATGCACTCTGAGCTGGTGACAATGGGGATAACAGATCCATGCAGGGTTAAAAGCAACAAGTTTACGCATAACAATTAGTGTGCTGTTGCAACCAAAGCATTGCAATGATCTGAATCAGTAAGTTTAGCTAGACATACTTTGAGTGTTTAGTTTTCTTTCCTCTTTTTGACAGCCTATCTCCCAACAGAATCACTACAAAAACTACAGAAAGAAAATAATTTCAGGATAGCAGCACACCTGGAAAAGAAGAGGTTCTTGAGACATTATGCATGAGATACATCTCATCGATTTCACCATTTATATCAGATGCCAGCCTGTTATTCCATTTATAGCAAATGGAGGGGAGCAAAAAAAAAGATGCTCTTAGGGTGCACTTCATCTCTTCCTGCATGTCTAGTTTTGGAAGGATCAAGCTCTTATTGAAGTGCCTTTTTTCTCAAGGGTAAGTAGTTCAAATTTATGCTCTGCATTTTCTTCAGAAAAATCCCACCCTACATAATCCAAATAAGCAACCATCATTCTTCATTGTGACTGTCATTCTTCATTTCTTAGCTCAATAGAAAACACACTTGCAATCCAGCAAGTTCTCTGCAACTACAGGCTATTTGAGGCAATTAGACCTGCTATAAAAGATTTAAAGGCTAAGCCAAAATACAGAAACTTACTTGGTGCGATCCAAAGTTTGAATATCAGCCAGATCAAACACTGTTATTATAACTGCAATAAAAGACAATAACAGGGGGGGAAAAAATAATTAAGTTAGGAAGTGTATTAGAAGTCTTCCCAACTCGTCTGTTGGAGGACACAAACCTGGTTTATTAAACAGAAAGTGCAAGAGAAGATTTAACACAGAGGAGATGGAAGATTGTCTGTTTCTCTTCTGTCTCTAGCATACACTAAGATTGAGATCCTCAGGCTTCAACCTTATTTAGTCTTTATCTGTAGTTTGCAGTCTCCTTTTACTTTGGGGCCACTTTAATTCCTGCAGAAATTGTCTCTTACCAAAGGGAACACCAGAAGCATCCCCTTCTGACTTCAGCAATGATCTTACCCAAAACCAAATTCTTTTTCCCCCAGACATAAGTGCCAATTTTTATCACTGCATCATCAGAAAATTCAGCACTTGCAGGTGTGACAACATATCAATTCATGAGCTTCTCAGTTCCTTCTCTCTAATAACAGGCAATCCATTCCACCACACTGTGTCTACGTGTACCTTTCCAAAGAGCACATGTGCATAGATATTTCAGTATGAAGTACAACCTCCTGTCACAGCCAGGATCAAATTAATATTGGTCTCACCCTCTGCTCCTCGGTAGTAAGCAGATGCAATGCACTTGAACTTTTCTTGACCTGCTGTGTCCCATCTGTGCAATGGGGGAAAAAAAGAAATTTCAGGTTAATGAAACCCAGCATAACCTGGGTATACATGCTAACGAAGCAGCAGACTGATACAAGTTGGAGAAGAATGTGATACCAGAGAAGTGTTACCATCTGGAACATGTTATTCATTAACTACTGACAGAATCTGTAAAGCTATATTATTTAATGAAGACATTTGAACTCCATTTTTATCTTTTTTTTTAAACACTGGTCATTTTAGAGACACAATTCAAATATTTGTATTCTGCATGGTAATACTCTTTTCTTAAAATATTTTTCCCCATCTATGTCATTTGCATGTATTTCTAGAAAATCTGTGCTAGTACTAGCCAAACCGTATGTTTAGCCCATATCAGAATCCTACAACTGTGAGACACAGTATCTGTCCATACACTACTAATCTACAGCTCAGTCCACCAGGTACTAATGACACCATTAACAAACCCAAGAATACTTCTTATTGATGAACACGATATGCAGTCCTCTCAGCTACTGCCAGCACTCCAGAGATTTGCGATTTTGTTGTAGCCTACTATTGCCAGTCATGGATACTTGCAAATTTATCTTACATGGAAATATCTCAGCAAAAGGGGGCACTAGCGCTTACCATATGGAAATGTTCTACCCAGACATTAAAGATTCTGCAGATAATACAACCTGATGTTTAGTAGCTCATGAACCTTAACACTTCAGCCAACAAAATAAGCATCAGTCTACATTTCTAGAGAGACCCAAGTTCCAAAAGGATAGAGCCTGGCAGAATTTTCAAGAACAGAATGGCACTGAAATCAGTGGGAAATGGATTTTTAAGTATTTTTTGATAAATCCCACTAGCCATCCATTTATCATCAATAATATCTCAGAAAAAATGCATTCCTAAATGAAAAGGTTTTCAAGATTCACGCAGTAAAATACTTCAGGTAAAGCATCTTATTTCTGTTCTAGTCACACTACAGCATAGATAATTCAATAATGCCCTCTACAGAACAATACTGCTAGCCTCTGGAAGTACCAAAGGATGTCCTTCAGTGGAATCAAAGCACGTGAGAGAAAGACAGGATTTCCACTAGTCTGATAAAAAAGCTGAAAACCAAGATTCTAGTTTAACATTCTAATAAAAACACTTGAGTCTTCCTATGATTTGGAGAATATCAATTAGTCCCTAGTTAAGAGATGCTGAAATCACTGGATATCTTACCATTAATTTCAACAGCTGTAGGAATAAAACCCCCAATAAAGCCAACTTTAATGCTCAGTGTGCTTACTAAATTTAAACAACAGAATGGTGTAAGAGTAGAACCATACAAAAATCTGTGGCAAAAGCTTCCACTTCTCTTTCAAGAAACTGGAGATAAATGGCAGAACTCCACTGAAATGACACAAGGCATCCAAGATTAATTTTCACTGAGAAACTTAGGGTTGCAAAATCTAGGAGAGTAAAAATTTTAATGAAATTGCAAGTCCAGTACAGAATCTGTTTTTCAGATCACGTTATTCTTTGTGCAATTTTATTATTTTTTAAAAATCTTTATTCCACTAGACCCTGCAGCAGTTCAAGCTCTGCTGAGATTGTACTCTGTGCAACACTTAACCATGCTGTTTCAACTTACATCTGGAGATTGTATGGTATTCCAACTATTTCAAAACGTTCAATTTCAAAATCCACTCCAATGGTCGCCTTGTAGTCTCGGTCAAAATTATCTTTACAAAATCTGCAAGTAAAAAGAAGAGATTAAATGCTAGTAACACTCACCTACAACTAACTGCAAAACTAACACTATCTAGGGTAAATCATGAAGACGAAAGTTAACTAACTGTAAAGACACTATATATTGCAGAAGCATATATACAACCACCAAAAAACTAATTTAAAAAAAAACAAACATACTGGATCAGAAATCAGAAAGCATATACATCTAGTAAAATCTTGGGATGAGATGAGAATCAGAAAAAAACATCTTTAGACTGCCAAGGCAGATACAGTATCTTATAGTTTTAGTTACAAGGGAATATATCTTGGGTCATAAATAACGACCAAAATGATTAATCAAATGAGATTAAAAACTTACATATCTGCTTGAGAATGGGAAAGAAATAATAATAATAAAACTCAAGCACAGAGAAAAAGCTGTCATGGTGATCATAAGCTACAGAAATTCAGTGATCTTGTCATTGGACTTAGATAAAAAAACATAAGAGCTGTTTTTAACATCTGGTAAAGAATCAAATAACTATTCTTTAAGCTTATTTAATAAGCTACAGACAAATTTGAGTGTCCTTTACAATCTTGCAGCTGTAGAAATAAGTTCAGGTACCCACACAAGAATAACTTAAAATTGTTTCAGTGAACAACCCTACAAGTAAGGAGAAGACATGAAACAAAGACTCAGACACTGGAAAGATATTTTTTTAATGCATCATATTTGACTGGATAAAAATAGTTCAGAATCTACTTACTTAAGAGCCAGAGCACGACTTTCTGTGTCAGTATATTAAGGCTTTATTTTTATATTTTGTCTTTAATTTAATAAAAAAAGCATGGTTTAAAACACAACCACGAAGTACTACCATGGATGGACAGAAATGGAAACATTGCAACATTTATTTGAGAAAAAGCAGAATCAAACCATCTACTGAGATCTACTGTACCTGTTGATAAGGCTGGTTTTCCCAACGTACAGGTCTCCTACCACAACCACTTTGGATATTTTCAGCCTGTAATAAATATTTGAAAATATTTCACGTTTTTAGTAACAATTTCAACATTCTCTCTTTAAAAATTCTCATTTATATCCTTAAATTTCAAGTGATGAGTATAAGCATCAATGACTCCAATTTACCTAAATGCCACTATGCCGCAGGATCAGAGTGTTAAATTCTAAGAAAAAAAAAAAAAAGAACCAAAAAACTGTCTGGAGCAGAAATAGTTCATTTCTTTTCTTACTCTGCATCTTTTTTTCTTTAATATAATCTAGTGGGGTATAAATTCCATTAAATTTGGTTTTACTACAGATTTATACATTTGTCAATTTGCACATAAGACCATACAGTGTCTGCATCCTTTTCATTAAAATTAATCACAAGTTTCTTGTTGACTTCTAATAATACAAACCAAGTTCTAAGTGCAGAAACAAGAAACGGCTAATATTAAAAAAACACTTTGCAGAATTTCTCTCTGGAAAAAAAAGAAAAAAACCCAAACCAATAAAACCTCACAAACCCACATGGTTAGAGCCAACACATTTTCTGACTATCTGGAATAATATCAAGCTGAAGCTGGCTTCATGCAAATAATCTTCTTTGCTCTGGGTCCTCCCACAGAATACAGCAGATGGGCTTTAGGTGACTCACCCTGCATTCTTAAAATTGAAATGTAGTGTATCTTTTAGGAGATACAGGTGGATAAGTGAATGTAAATGTATTTGTTGACCTAAACTTCAATTGACATCTCCCGTGTACATACTACAAAAATGGCTTTAGAGGTTTAATGTTCTTTTGTATTCCTTAATACAAATGGCTTTTTAAACAAATGAATTAATCTTCAATTGAGTACTATTTCTAGTTATATCAGGTTTCTATGTGATGCTGATTCCAAGTTATCTATTCTACATACCCTAAATATTGACTGGTAAGCTGCATTACTAATATTTCTGAATAAAGTAAAGTGTTTTGTGTGCCAGTCAACGTAAGTGGGTGGTCATAGGCCCCTAAGCTACTGACATGTTTCTGCGTGATTAACTGCTACTGATAAAATACTGAATGAAATCAATGACCTTAAGGAAAGTGCAAAAACGTAAGCAGTGGTTTAAAGCTGTGTGTTCTATTAATTCATACTGGGGAAAAAAAAACCTCCCTAGATTAGACAATTTAATACATTGATGGAATATCAAAAGACCCTTAAATACAACCATTAGGTACTGAATTTCTCAGACTACCTTTCCAAATGACAAAGAAATACTCCATTTAATGGAAAAGGAAGATAATGGTCAAGCTTTACAATTACTGTACAAAACACTCAGTTGTCTGTCCCTCCTATCCCCGCCACACCAAAAAAATGACCTAATAATAATCATATCTAGAGAGCAGTGACAGCAAAATTGTTTAAATTTATTCATAATGCCAAAACATAAACCTTTTTAGCTACACTCAGTTACCAGAATAAACAAACTGGAGAGTTGGTTTACTCTGGAAATAAACAGAAGAACAAATACACCTTGATTATGGAGGGGACAAGCTTAACTTGCTAGAAGACTTGTCCAGATGCTTGTAAGAAATTTACATGTAACCAAGGCAGTGATTTTACTTCTAAAAACTAATCAACTCATTGATTTCTCTCAGGGAGACATATTTTGGCTTCCCCTTTTTTTTTTTTTTTTTTTTTTGCAAGAGTTGTGCTTAAAGATGAATAACATGACAAGTCTCATTGTTGTCAACAACACTAGATTTGAAAGAATACTGAGCTAATTGTCAGTATTGAGAGCAGCTCCACTATATGAAAGATCCTTCATTCTGGAACATAAAAGCATTTCTCTCTAAAACATACAGCTATTTATTTTAACTGAATAGTGATTTCTAACACAGTTTAGCTTTCTTGCCTTGCTTCAGGAATTAAATAAGTAGTGGTAACAGTTCTAGGAGAGACATGATGTGGAAAAAAAAAACAACTTAAAAATTACTACTAGGGCATAAAGCAGTCTATTTGAATTTTTCAATGTTAGATATTTACCAGAATGGTGCTCCAGTTGTAAGGAAACATTTAAGAGAACTTCTCAGCACATATAACTCTAAAAGACTTAAGTTACATTCTTATGTGTTTCAAGCAACTTAGAACTTCTATATGTTTGTGTCTCCCCAAAGGCTTTTATTAACTGCTCTTTTGGAACACCACCAGTAAATACAGCAAGGTTAGATCTGCCCGATTCCTTGTAACTGCTCTAAAATCTGATTGCCATATTGACTTGCGTGCACAATATTCAACCTTAATTTTCAACAGTTAATTAAACTTTTGAACTACCAGTTTAGTTCAAAGTTGCTGAAAAGCCGTTTTTGTCAATGAACAACTGGTATTTTTTCAACACTACTTATGCCAACAGAAAAAGTATCTTTGACAATTGAAGGAGGAAAAGGCACTTTTTTCATTTACCGTCAAACAGGTCTGAGAACTGCCACATACATGGGCTTAGCTCCCCTGAAACATGCTGGAGCAAGGAAGATGATAAACAAGGAAAGAAAAGCCTATGAAAGAAGCAGGCTACAAAGAGCTTAAAATACTTTCTTCATTGCATATATGACGTATTACAAACATACCCAGCTGTTCCAGTGCTCTGCTGACAAGCAGTCCTGACCTGCGCATGGAAGTGCTCTTTGAGCTGCAGACAGGCCTCAGGCGTGTACCACTGAAAACAGGAGAGAACAGCTACTGGGATGAACTGTGCAATGTCTACTTTTCAAGACGCCAAACCAGCATGGAAAAAACAGATAAGAAGATTAATTCAAAGAGTTTGTCAAGCACAGAGATATCCTGACACAAGAAAAAGGATAGCTTGGGTTAGAAGGCCATAGAGCTTCCCCACAGTTGTTTGTAAAAACTCCTTTGGACAGTGTCATCATTTGACCACCATTCTGAGTGTCAGCATCCAGGCACTAGCTAAACTTCCACAAATACACCTGCTCATCATTCTGTACCACAGCAAGTACCTTAAATTATGCCAGTAATCTAAGTCACACAACGCAAACATAGACAGAAGCATACTACCAGCAAGTCATTATTATTATGAGGTCTCTTAGATCACTTTTATCTGTGAAGCACTGTTTTTATTGCTAGTTTTTAATTAGACGTTAGTTAAAAATGAGGAAAACTTAATTTATCTTATATTTGCTTAAAAAACCTGTGGTGGTTTTCATAAAATTAAAAGCAAAATATGTGGTGGAGATCAAGCATGGAAAATAGTGCTAACTTCCTTAAAAGGATCTTTTGAAGAACTGAAAAGACAAAATAGTAATTCTTCGTCCTTCCCTGTCCTTATCTCTTCTATTACACTTCAAGTACAAAACTCCTTGGGGACATGAATGATCTCTTCTGTCTATATTTCTACAGTGCCTACCACACTTGATCACTTGATCTACTGTAACATTAAGACTCCTATATAAACATGAAATAAAAATTGCCTCAAATTCTTCCACCAAAACCTCCATACAGATCTAATTCGACTTTTTGCATATTTAATATCAGCTATGGTTCTAATTTTTCCTTAGTTTAGGAACTCTTTAAGCACGCAATTATTAACGTTTGGCTGAAGTAACTAGATATTAAAACATAACACTTTTGTGGCAGGAGCCACTTTGTCTAAAGGTTAAAAGAAAGAAATACGGATTATTATTAAAGACATCAGCATTGAATGGGAACACGACGTCATATTCACTTTTGAAAGAAATCCTTAAACAATTCGTAATTTTAGCAAAAGGCTACTATACATTAGACAAAAATAGCACTAGCACAAGGGAAAGATATCTCATTGTAACAGGTGATACATACTGTGATCAGAGGGATAAATAATGCTCACCTTGGGAAACTGAGAGATTATTCTGTCCCTACTCACTGGAGGAACCAAATGCATTAGGTTGGACTTCATCCTCCAAATTCAATTAAATTCTACCAGACAGGAAATATGTAAAGAGAAACATATTATTCAGGAATTGCCTCAATACAGGGAAAATATGATTAAAAAAGAATTTAACAGCTCTTACATACTCATAATCTTTTTTTCCTTTCACTACAACTTCTAGTTCTCTGACTTTATTTGCATTAAAGGAAATCTGTTCTTACGTAAAAGGGACCACTTCAGTGCACACAGCTGTAGTAGGAACACTGGCTTTCTGAAATTACAGGGCCCCAACTTAAATTCCATGGGAGGGCGGAGAATTGTTCACTTAATTCAACGTAGGTGCTTGTACTTTAGCCCTCAAAGGATTTTGCAGTGTTTAATTTAAAAATCTTGCTCATCATTTTTTGAAACAATGCACTATGCACATTAATAAATGTTAGGGGATACCAGATTTAATTTGGTCAGAAGAAAGGAGGAAAGATGAAGTTGCCACGTTTCTCCACACAATATCAAACTTTCGCCCGAGATCAGCTCAGAAAGAATGAAATCAGTAGAGTCTGACTTGGAAGAAGAATATTGCTCACATGAAAATCACAAATGCATTTAGATATCCCACTTGAGACACAGCAATTTGGTTATGCAATGAAACCTTGTGGGTTGTTGGGGGAGGGGACCCTTAATAGGGTACCAATTTCTTACTGGCATTCAAAAGAATGTTTCTAACAAGAACATTCATCATGTAGCAAAGTGTAAGGAAGGACTCACCGTGCAGCAGCTGATGCAGCAGGATCCCAGTCACACAAACAGCTCAGCCGCTGCTGTGTGGCCATAGCAACAGGCTTGCAACAGCTCCCTTCCTCCCCTTCCCTTACCCATTGGGAAGGCGGAGTTGGAGTAATTTGACTGTACATAGGCCCCTAGTTTCAAAAGGCCAAACTGGTTTTAGGGGCCATACAGATTCCTTTGTTCAGAAACTGCTCCTTCATAAACCATATGGACCCCTAATACTCCATAATAAAGATTTTGCTATTTATTTCACTAAGATTTAAATTTCCAAATTTCAGGATAAAAGAAAGCGCTCACCTTCTAATAGTCATATTTTGATAATGCTGTAACAGGCTTAGACCTCTTAACATCCAGCAGAGAAGCCTCTCCATTTCCCACTATAGACTGAAAATGTTAAAGGGCAAATCAATATGGACAAGTAATTTTAATTGAATAGGTATATGACAAAAAAACTACAGTTGTGTTTTACAACCCCATGCTAAAAATAATGTTCAACAAAATTGCTAGCTCACTACTTAGAGTTAATGTTTTATTCTCTTTTGTGAGGAATTGCTTTTAAATCACTTCAGGCACTTGTGTGATCTCAACCATACTGAAACACCCACTTCTCCCAAAAGAATCCAGATTTGCAGCTGACAGGTTATTCACCAAAGAAGGTGACATTACAATGCCTATTACCATATGTATAGTTCTATTTATCATGCTACATGTGACCCTAAAGAAACAAAGTGATCTAGATCCTCTCTGTGGTGTGCTCCTGTCTTTCTGGCAATTCTGAATGATTTTATGGCATTGCTAATGTCTTAAGATAATAATTCTGAAAAAATAAAAACCTTGCCAGCTGGCAGGAGTTTCAAACGCTAACTTTCTTTCTCCATATTCTCCTAGTTCTAGTTCAACACATCCTAAGCATGTAAAATGTCATGTGTACACAGGGTGACTCACCGCTCATCTCCTAGAGCTCTTTCACAAACTAAGCTACCAAAAAAATCAATTCAACAATCTCAGTGAATCCAAAGTACAGGAGGGACCAAGGCAACCAAAAAGAAACATCTGAAAACTGAAAGGCCACCTTCACTTAAATTTAGTGTATTTAATATAAACCTCACACACACATAAACATTTCCCAATCTACAAAATTAACAAACTAGCCACACCATTAGAGGAAAAAGATCAATGATTTAAGAAATCCAAAGCTGCTAAAAATATTGAGAATTATAGGTACTGAGATCCAGATTTCCTCCTTACAGAGCTGAAGGGAATTCAGTCACTAAGGAGGGCTGAGAATATAGTGTCTCCATGGCACCACAACCATTCTTACATCAATGTTGCAGGAACAGTATCACCAGCAGACTCTGTGAACAGAGGATTTGAGGAAGGCATTCAGAAACTGTATATAACATAAGTTAATGTCATGACCATGAACCAAAATCAGTATTCTAAGCTATGGTGAAGGACAAGAGATAACAACCCATATCAAAAGGACAAGACCAGAGTTGACACTGAAGGACAAGAGAAGTCTCTGATCTCCTGCCCCTTCTACATTATGAAAAAAAGTTCATGTTCTTCCCATCTAAATAGGGTGAAACTTTACAAATACACAGTTAGTCAAAGTTTAATTTATTTCAGAAAAATAAATTCTGTTTTAAATACTTTCCTTACTTTAAATAATCTGCTCTAAAATGTTGCAGAAAAATGAATCATTTCTGGAAAATACTTTTTAAAGTCACAATTTTATGGATTTTGAAGATCAACAAATCAGAATTTATTCCTGTGTTTTACTTTAATCCGGCTGATCTGAATGACTTTGGCTTTGTAAAATCCAGTTTAAGAACTTTGATTATAATAATTGTAACTCAAATGTAATGAAAAAAAAACACCTCAACAACCTCCTCCCTATTTGCAGAGAACTAACCTTTTACAGCACAGGCTGCTCGGAGTTTTCTCCCCGATGTCAGATCCCATCTGACAATCGGGATCACCCATCAGCCGTGCAACACTGCAACGAAACGTTCTCCCTGTGGGCCACCCTCTGAGCAACACTGTACTTTTTAACAGAATCATACTGGAAAACCTAGCTAAGTCTTGAACACAGTTATGCAAAACTACCTAAGGATAATGGAAACCTCTGCTGTGCATTCTAGCTGCTTTTAGTTTCATTCTGGAGAAGACCAGAGAAGAAAACCTAGTCCAGAGCTACTGAGCTCCCTTCAACCCTTGTACCTCAAGGCACTCGCCTGCTGCATCACTGCCACTAACCCGACCACCATTTTGTTCAACCTGAATTTCGTTGGATTTTGTTCAGATGAAATTACTTTAAAACCACGGAGTGAGAAGAAAGCCTTCCTCCACGCTTCAGCGGAGAGGCGAGCTAAAACACCCCCCGCACGACCAACCCATGGCGGTGTTCCTCCCCTCACGCCCTGCCCGCCCTGAGCGGCCGCGCCTCAGCTCCCTCGCCCTGCGCCAGCAGCGTCCCAGCCTCCAATTCACCAACTACGCCCTTGACATTTCTCTCTCACACCAAGCACCGTCAAACGCGGTGCTTACGCTGCCGGCGTAGGGGCAGACTCAGCATGCTCGGCTGCGCAGCTTTTATTCACGGAGCGGGGCGTACGCAAAGAGCGGGTTGCTGAGGCGACGGGAGCACGCGGCGGTGGCGCAGCCGGCAGGGGCTGCGGAGCGGGAACCGAGTGCGGCCTGAGGCGGCGACACGTTGGTGGGACAGGGCGCCTTTGATTATTTAGTCTGTTGCTTTTGTTTTAAAGAGAGGAGTGCAGTTATCTAGTAGCTGTTTTACCTTTTCAGCTGGATTTTTGTGTTGAGCGGTTTTCAGTATTGAAGGTTATATTCTGTCAGCTGAGGCGTTTTCCTCTCTGAGGGAAGGGGGAGGTCAGCCGTCACGGACGCTTTCCAACTTTAAGAAATTACGAGGGTGGGTTTAAACTAGACCCTTTTTAAAAGAATGCGCTTTTGAAAAATGGTGTTTTATTTGCTATTGCTTTAATACTGTTTTGAGCTCCTTCTCTGGTTTGGTACGTTGGACCACTTCATTTTAACACTGAAAAACATTCCCTACCTCATGTTGCAAATTTAAACTCACTCTCTTTCTTTTTTTAACAGTGTTCAGTAGAGAATTAAACCAGATAAGACAACTCAGCTGATGACCATGAACCATTCTAGCCTCTTCTTTCATAGCATCCTAACAACAAATGTGTGCTAAAATAGCTCTTCTGGGACACCAAGCACAGTTTAAAGTTGGTAGTTAGTTGTCTTTTCATTACATTATCTGTCCAGTCACCAGGTACAGTCATTTTGGAATACTTTTAAGGATAAGGGAGAATCCATTGTAGGAGAATTTGGGATGGCACATGCTCGTATCTCAGCCAACCTGCCTCCTGATATAGATCCCACAAAAGCTCCTATTGCATTTGGAAGGAGGGCCCTTCCTAAGTTGAATGAGGAGTTACAGTCTCCTGAACTGCTGACTCAGCAGCGGGCATTGATGGCACTCTGTGATCTGGTCCATGACCCAGAAAAAGTCTACCAGGCAATAGAAATAGGTAAGTGATTTATTGTCTTAAGCTTTGACACAAGGTTGCCGACGGGGAAACCCGCTTTACTTTTGTGCACTTTTTTCCTTGCAATATCTTTGGTGACACAAAATGACCAAGAAGATGTTTTTATTTTAATGTCTACTTAATTTACCTTAAAAGGTAAAAAATATTATAATCCTGTTATTCATGAACCGTTCAGAAAAAAACAAAGCAGTGAATATACAAATTCCTATTAACATAAGACTACTAAATATAGTTTACTTAAGGGAAAATAAAAAGCTTTTAGTTATCCTAGAGCAGGAAAAAAAGATAAAATCCCCTTTCTACCATGTATGACATATGACAGCAGTACTTTCCTGGATTTTTCATGTACTTGAAATACTCATATATCAGATCCCTTAATAATAACAGGTAAAACACTCTGATGAACCTTTTAAGTAGTAATAAAATAACATTTAAGTAAGGTTTACAAGTTTGTTTGAAAAATCCGTGAAGTCATCTTTTGCCATTGATTCATTCAGCAGTGGGTAGCATGGCACATCCAGCTGTAAGTTTACCAGAGAGTTAAAACATCAGAGTTTTTTAATGCAGAACTCCTTCTCAGAAGTAGCTGAGTGATTGTAGAATGAGTATGCAACAAAACAAAAACAACAAAAAAAAAACCACAAACCAAAACAAACAATCAACCTCAAACTTCATGAGAAATTAAGATACAAGACAATATAAGCAAAGTTATTATACTTACCAGGGTTACATGTGGCCCCCACTAATTTCAAAACATTTTATCCCAGCACTTGGAAGAATCTAAGTTTGGATTTTGGAAAAAAAAAAACCCCACACTCAAGCGCATCTTCGCAATTTTTAGCCGTCTGTTGTGTATCTACATAACTCATTATGTAACACTGAAAAAGTCCTCCAGTTTGCCACTGCTTTTTTTGCCGTTTACTTCCTTCATATGTTTTCCCTAATAAGAAATACCAATAATCATGTTCACAATTTATTGTTATTGCTTGATTACCAGTAACTGCTGAAATAGCACTAGATAGTTTGTTTTGGTGGTGTTTTCGGTCAGTGCTGTGTTTATCCACATAATCATTAATAGTTCACCAATTTTAATTCTATGTGTGAAAAGCAACACCGTGTGTTTTTACATATTCCATACTACACCTAAAGACATTTTTAAAGTTGTAGGCATCAATCTTGCAAAACCATAGTTTTCTAAAAGCATCAATAGCTCCACTGTCTTGAATTATTTGTAGAGTTATGTCACTTCATAAATATTTGCAAGATTACGATTTAACATGATACAGAAGTCAGTTTGTAGTATGGCATTTTTGGCAGTATGCGTTGAAACTTGGAAGTTTCTTCCCAACTTGAGATACAATGAGAGTTTCACTGTCAGGACAAGATGAAAATTCTCACTGTTCGCTCTTCAAATTATGAGATAAAAATGAGTATTGCTATTTTAAATAAATGCTGAAGTTAAGAACCGTTAAAATTAACTGTCGTCTCTTACAGGATTCTTGGATAACCTGAAAACTTTGCTGCTACATCATGACAGCGTTGTCCGACAAAAAACAACAGAAATCCTCTACATAATGGCTATGCATAGTGTTGGCAGGTAGGTGTAATTCAGATTTTACTGAATGGTATGGTAAATAAGAGAGAGTAATGAGAACAGAATTTCTAAGTTTTGGCAAGACAGGTGCAATTTAAGCAAGAGTATTTAGTTTAAGATTAAACATCTTGCAAATATAGATGAATTTTATCATACTTAGTTAAATCTGTCATGCAATGTTGTTTTTAGGCAAGGGTTGATCCAAAATGGAATAGTTTCTGCCCTCGCTGGGCTCTTGGATGATCCAGTAGATATCTGTCGAAAGAACACACATCAGATTTTTGATATGATGGCAAAACTACCTGAAGGTAAGGATTTTTTCAGTAGTTAAATATTCAATTAGGCAAAGTGTATAGGTGAATTTACCTGATTCCTTACGTAATATCTTCCAGATTTATTTTAATCCATTTTCTTTGAAAATTATATTTTAAACCAGTATCTTTTCTATTTTTTGCTCATCTTAATTTTCTTTAGTTATTTTTCCCATGAGAATTCATTCTTTGAGTTCTGTGAGAAAATTTTAAAATGTATGACTGTCATCTTCTTTATTGGAGACAACTATGTTTTCTAGAGCTGTTTTTGCACTTGTAAAAAATTGCAAATTGTGTAATAATAGTGAGAATACTTAGCCAAAACATAGAAGATGCTTTACACAGACAACAAGTGAAATGCCCTGTGTTAACACAATACATCAGTGAATAGTACTGCCTGTGTACTGAGGGTGCTGATCGTGCTAGATATATTTATTTCCTTAGATGTTATTCAAACTAAAGCTACCTGCTCACAGTACAAGTTGTATGGACTGTATGCATAAATTTGTATTTCAGAATCTTGCATCAAAAATTCACTTTGTCCTCTTCTATTGAAGATAGTGATCAGCTGTTTATCATGGTACACTAGTTTCACAGTATGCAGGGTTTGTGGGAAGTTTTTCTGGTATTAGGAGGTATAAATCTTGTGAAATTTGTTTTATGCCTTCCCTGCTTCTTCAAAGTCCTGGTGTAGGAGACAAATGAGCAATTAAGAGCACATTGCACTGACAAATGAGCAGTTAAGAGCACATTGCACTGTGTATTTCACAGATTAACATGTCTTTAACCTCAGTCTCAGAGGCTCTGTTTCTGAAAGGTAAGTTTTTGACGTTGCTGTCAGGTGGTGAATGTAAAAACACCCACAAACCTGGGGGTGATACAAGAAACAATGAAGAAGTTTGCTTTTTCTGATATTTTATGCAAATATTGTTTGCCCTTAGGTAAAATTCTTAAATGGACCTGGTAAAATATGCAGTTAGAAATGTGACAAATTGCACCTAACTTCAGATGTCAAATTGAGCGATTCATCCTACACTCCCTGCATAGCAGGAGAGAAATCAGTATCTCCAGGGGCAAGAAGTCTGACATAGCCTAGGTGCTTTGTTTAGGATGAGATAAATTCTGCTCTGATGATGTCCATTTATCTCTAGTGAGATAAACAGAAACCGGGTTCATTACATCAGAGTTGAGCATCTAGCTTTTAAATGCTTCTGTCTGAACAGAGTTACTCAAGCTGGGAATTTGTATTGCCACAAGAATTGTTTGTTGTATTGTTTACTTGCTTTATTATCTGTATTTATAGTTTTCTAAATCATTTATATGCTAAGGGAATTTATGGTGATTTGTTACTTTTACTTCCAGATTCCATTATTATAGTTTCCATAGTTTTATAAGCTGAACATTAGTCTTAAACTTCACTCTTCCAGTGGGTGAAAATTATAATTTTAAAATTAAAATTTCAGTAGATAAAAATTATCAATTAAAAAGCCATACTATTTAAATTTACAGGAAAGTGTCTTGTCTGAGCAATTCTGTTAGATTACTGGTGCTTAAAAATAATTAAATGAATGCTTAAATACTTGCTGAGTGTATGTGAATTCTGAAAATATAAAGTTGTGTTTTTAAATGCATGCAACCCTTTTTAAAGTCCTAAATAATTTAATCTGTATGAAAGATGTTAATATGGTGGGCTAAAACTAGCTGGTTTACAAGTTTTTACACATCAAGTGAGACACGGACTTGGCTTAAGTAAATTTTGACCTGTCTGGATGCCTTTGAAGAATTCTATCTCTTGTCTGTGTAGACAGATGACTATAAATCATTAACCATGCATCCCTGCTGGCTAAGACCTTCTTCTTAGCCCTTTTGGAACTGCATAATTTAGTAATAAGCCTTGCTGTTCAATTGCTGCTGTATTGAACTAATCTTCATTAACCTTCAGATGTTCTAGATCCCTAGTAGGCTAATACAGGAGCTTACCACTTGTCTCCTTTTGCTGATGTAGTTTTCAGATGTGTGCATGATGCACAGCTTAAGTTGACTGGAGAAGTTTCAGTTTAAACAGGGTAACTGCCCTAGGGTTTTGTGGCTGTCACATATACCATTTCAGATACGCATCTTTGATTTACAAATGTAAACTACAACTAATGGTACATGTAAATACCTGCTGCTTTTCAGTTCTCTCTCAAAACTCAGGGCATTTTACTAAGTAGGTTGGAAGCTTAGCTACATAAACTGGAAACTTTCACTGGGGCATGAATAAAAGTTCTAAGGAGGGGAAAAAAGCAACTTAAAATAATAAAGTGAAGACTTTTTTCCCACTAGTGTTTGCAGTTAGATACATTCTAAAAATCAGGGACTAAACCCAAGGATTATATAGAAGGCATTTTATTAGAACTATTTGGACAGTTAGTGTGGCAGTAAGCAACATAAGCTCTTGGTGGTGCTAAAACATAAAATGTTGCTTATTACGAATTCCACATAAATCAAAATTCGTTCCCCAAACCAGAGGATATATAGTAGTACACCATACCACCACGCAGGTCTACTCCCATTTTTCCATCTTTGTCCCTGCAGACATCTGAATGTATCATCTTAGGTCAGGAACCACTGATGGAAACTGTCACAACTGTAAATCTAGTTTGGTCATAGTCAGGAAAGAGGAGATTATGCTATACAAGGAGAAAAAAAACCTTGCCTACCGGAGTGGCAGGATTATACAAGCCCTGCTGAGCTGAGAACTCAGCAAAAGCTGAGAACCAGCTGAAACAGTCTCTCTCCTCAAAACCTTGCCTTTGAAAGCAAAGGATTCGCAGAAGATCTGAAGTGAACAGGAGCTTCTGCCACACAAAGACCAGCTTCCAAATCACGCTACAGTTCCAATTTAGTGAGAACAGCCTATATTTACAAGAAAGGCTATGATTCTGAACAGTAGTTGCTTTTCAGTGTGGCTTCTCTAAAGCTAAGGCTGATACCTGTTCCTTCATTTTACCTCTCTCACTTCAGGTAATGGTGGGAGACCACGGTCAGGTTTTTCAAACCAAATTTACATCCGAACCATTCCCTGAAACAAGTCTCAGAGTTTATCTTCAAAAAGCAGAAAAGGGCAATTAGCAGTGTGAATAGAGGGCATCTAGATAATTTTTAAATGAGTTATTTGGTAAATTCTGTGCATCAGTGCCTTCATTGCCCTTCTCTTTTAAATTAAATAAATTTTCCTTTTAAAGGAGAGTTACTTTGTTAGAAACTGGTATTTATGTCTCTTTTGAATAATTTTATTCCTGTTCATCAATTCTCAGCATGTAGTATAATCCTAATGCATTTGTAGTGATCTTGCTCTGTATTTATGTAGGCCTTCCTCCCCGTCCCCTTCCCCCCCGCCTTCTATTTATAAGAAATTAAAAATGAATGTAGAGGAACTGCTTACATCTGTGAAGCAAGCAGAATTTAATTTCTACCTTCTGATCCTATATTCAGATCTCTCAGAGAGCATGATACGTCTAGCAGTCTCTTTGTAGCTTGAGTCATACCTTTCTAGGCAAAATTCTCTTCAAAAGCTTAATTTCTTCAGCTATGAAATGCTGCTAGATTTTTTACCATTTCTTCTGTCAATATTTATGTCATTAAAAACCTCCAAAACTTGTTAAGAAGTCCTTGACTACATTAAGTTAGTCTTGCATAGCTTTCTACAGGTCAAAGTTTCATTCATCATCCTTTGACAGTTTGGGGGCATGGGAATAGGTAGAATCACAGAATTGAACCGGAAAGTGGTTTGTGTTAGAAGGGACCTGAAGGATCATCTAGTTCCAACCGTTCTGCCATTGACAGGGACCCCTTCCACTAGATCAGGTTGCTCAAAGTCCCATCCAGTCTGCTCTCGAACATTTTCAGATAAAACCTGCAATCCTCAGCCTGTCAGGTATGTACAGTGTGTAAGAAGCTGAGCTACCATGGCGTAGCTGAGCTAGAATGGTGTTTGTGAAATTATCTCTGAGTAATTATCCTTGGAAAAAGGTGTTTTTTCAAGGATAGGTGTATTCTTTTTATTTAGGAAAAAAAATATATATAAATATACATGCTTGTATTTAAGGGTTGGAAGATAACTCCTTGAGCAGAATTATGTTACTGTAGGATGGACTTATATGCAGATGGCTACTTACAAGAAAAACAGAAAGGTGCTAAAACTGTTTTCATTGTGATAAGATAATTTGGGGAGTTGTCAGGGAAAGCAGCAAATATTTTTCAATAGGTAGTAAGAGTCACAAGGCCCAATATAATTCTTTTGGCATATTATAGATACAGAAATAGTCTCTGCCTGGGAATTCAGCCTTCTTCAGCTAGCCAAGAAGCTGTCTTCCTCTTTGCATTTACTTCTGCACCTAACACCCAGATAATGAGAGAGGACGTGCTTTGTATCAGCTGAAGGAATTCAGCAACTAATATACCATTCCACAGATAAGACTTCTGATGTTTCCTAGAGCTGAGGTGATTTTCAGGGCCCATAAAACAGTATGTTCCATACTAGAAAAAGGAATGTAATGGATTTCACATGAACTGTAGTTGATTTTGTTCACTGTGAAGGGATCAGCGACTCCAGTTAGCTCTGTGCCAGGCCACCTGGCCTTTCTCCAAAGAAAGGTAGTTTAGGAAAATGTGGTTATTTTGAGCAAATCCACTTGCAGGCTATTTTTGATTCCTAAGTTTAAGAATGTATACCAGATCTTCCAGAAACAGTGGGATCATTAAAAACCAGAAAGTGGGAAAGAGAACACGGAGGAGTAACATTTCCAGAAGCAACAACAACTTCATGGCAACAATTAATGGGCAGAAGACAAAAATAAAATAGATAAATGTATTCAGTAGAGGATAGATAAGTGAGAAAAACCAGCAGCAGGAAAAAATGAAGAACATTGGAAAAGTTAATAGCAGAACTTTCACTCTTCGTGAAAACAATTCGCTGACACTCAATGCTAGTGAAAGAGTGTTAAGCAATGATAAATGACCTGGGGAATAACTGCAAGAATAGTTCCAGGGGGAAAAAATTATCTTTCACTAGGTTATAGTTAATACTGGAAAAGTATAATAATTCTTACACATTATCTAGCAAAAGCTGAGATCGATTGGATGGGACAATAGATTTTTAAACTTGACAGAATATCTATTTGGGAAGAGTTCAAGAGAATATTTCTCCCACTTTACCAACCCACAGTCTCCCCACTATTCCACCCTTGGAAAATCATAACTGATGAGATCTATGGGTAAGGACTGTTTAAAGGTACCTCTTTCCCTTCAAAATTTGTTTTGCTCTATGAAGTACAAATGATAAAAGGACAGATGGCATTCTTATTGCAGCAGATGGAACATCTCTTCTGTGAATGTCATTGTTGCCCAAGTGAAGTGAAATCCCAGCTGTATTAATGCATTTTTTTCAAGTGGCAGTGTACTGCATCACTGATAAACCTGAGAACTGAGAATTTAATTGCATGATTTATCCAGGTGGACAACTAAGGAATTTCACTCCAGCTTCACTTCTGTGTTTGGCCCAGACTGTATCTTTCCTGTGCCTCAGTTTTTCTGTACAGTCAGAAAACAGAATTACTTCTGTGTAAAGTAATTTGTTTTAGCATCTTGAATTCTTCAAATAGAAAATGGAGTAACTATGATTTACTTAGAATACTGAGATCAAAACCATCATAGGAATTAAATGATTAGAGAGTTAATAGCAAGGGATTGCTATTCAGAAAACATGATTATATGAATTGATAATTTAAACTTAATTATTTACTACTTTATTCTTTCCTGTGCCTGTGCTCTTAAGCTAAATAGGAACACACAGCAGCACTTCCATTTCTTTTCTCCTTCCCATGATAGCCTCCATTCAATGAAAAAGGCAACCAATGCCATTTCTTTAGAAACACTCTTAGGTCTTTGTTAAAATATCCTAGGTTCTCCACTTTTATTGTAGGTAGCCTGTAATACTTGTGTTGGAAGGACCTTCTTAATTGAATAATATTTTATTTTTTAATATGAAATGTCTCTGATCCTCCCTGTAACTGAAAACACTTTGGGTGTTAGTTTTCCTATCCAGCTTTCTTACTTAGAAGCTGTGCTCTAATGAACACTAGTGTTTTCTTGTCCCTTCATTCACTAGTCTGAGATGGCCACAATACCACAAAAACTAGAGGTGAATGAGGCATAATATGTAACAGCCTACTCACTGGAAAAGGAGACCCTGGCTCATTTGGCTCATACCTTTTTCATAATTCAGCTAGCTAATAATAGGTTATTACACTATAGAAAGTAATTTAGACTAGAAATACTATAAAGTTTCTCAAGTAAATGATAGCACTTCAACAGTAAACAAAACTCAGAGGACCCCATACTAACTCTACAGACTGTACTAGCAATTACTATATAGAGCTTTTGGTAAACTCACCAAATCAAGCAGCCCAACTGCCAATTTCACAAACAAGCAATAGCATCTCCTCATTACAAATAAGACCTGAATGGGGCACGATAAACCTTTTATACCTTCAAGCTGCAGCCTCATTGGCTCTTTTGCCTCTGTTCTCCAGGTGTAACAGTTTAGAGGGAATACTTAAAGGGACCCTGTGTCTTCAGGACAGGGATAAAATATCTCATTCAAAGTTAGACAAATTTTCCCTATTATCAATTATATCTGATCTGAAGAGTTTTGAAAGTCTTAACCCATGACTTGAGCCTAAGAGAATATATTTGGTTATGGTTGCATTCTCTAGCAATGTTGAAAATGATTATTGCTTGAACCACCTTCTGCCTTCAGGAGTATTTATTGTAGCTCTCTTGCCAATCCTAGCTCGTTAGTAGCTCAAGTCTCCAGGTCACTTAAGAAAATTTCCTCTTGAATTTAGATACCCTCAAATAAGTAAAAAGAAGGATTCTTAAACATAATGTAAGAAAGATTAGGACTCCCTGATGCATTTTGTAGAAATGCCATGAAGTGAATAAAGGAATGAAACTATCTAAGTGCTTATAAGTATTTTCAGCTGGTTTCAGAAATGATTAATGAGGTGAAGGTTCTAAGTCAAATTCTTTTTAAACTCTGGTGATAATATTTATCTAGCATCCTTTAACATGTTATTTTTATGAGTTTATGCTGTTTGTACGGGAGTTGCACCTTTTTTTAATGTACATCCAGATTTTTAAAGCCTTCGGTTAGAGGATGTTCTAGAAGAACACTGTAGTCTGAATGGTTGGAATTTTCAAGAAAACTTCAATGAAAACCTATCAATATGTCTTACGCTGATAGATCACCTTATATAATCACTTTAAAAAAATACTTAGATTTTTCTTAAAGCCTGATTTTTTACACGCATGAGCCAGAGAGAATCTCACATTGATCTCGAAGACTTGCAAGATTAAGTACAAAAAAGTGAACATATTTTTCAAGCGTTCTTTTAATCTTTAAATACATGTAGAGGAGACCAACTTCAGGCACTATTCAAAAAGTTATATACGTGCTTATACCTAGATATGTATTTCTAAGCGTAGATAACTGTGCAAAGTACCTGCTTATATAAGAGAATATGCAGGTAGGCTTCTTACATATTTTGCAGATACCACAGCAGTTTCTCTCTGGCTATTTCCTATAGATCTTGATCTATAACTTCTTTCCTAAAATTGTTACTAACCATTTCCCCCAAAACTGTAACAATGACATGAATTCAGAATTTGTAAAATATTAAACAAGAACAAATTCCTTAAATCTTACTGAGTTGCTCCAGTGTAATTGCTTGATATTGAAGTTGCTGAATGTTGGCAAATAAATTAAGGGAAAAGATCTGGAGCAAATATACAAAACGCAACAGTCTGTCATAAAGGAAAGAAAACTTCACGAACATTATCTAAGTAACTGTCGTAACGCTAGTTAATGAACACACTATAGACACGTTCAGTATCTTTTGAATTATTTATTTTTTAAGTGGACAATTTCAATGTTGATGTTATTAACCATTTTGTTTTAAATTTCTTAGAGCCCTTGGCTGAAATTTCTTGCACTAATCATAGTACATAGGGGGAACAAAAGTAGAAGTTTATTTTCCAGTGTGCATGTGTGTCTGTGTCTCTGTGTATGTATGTGCTTTACAATTATCAAACATATATTTACACACCAACTTTACACTGAAGTCTTTAAGAAGTCTTTTCTATGGCAGGGTAAAGAATCAACTGACCAAAGACTTAGGTCTATATGATCCATTTGAGATTTTCCAGTATAGTCCCACAGAGCTTCTTAGGCATTCAAACTTTTGCCGGAATGTTACTTCATCCAGTAGTGTTTCTTTATGAGATGAAACCTGGAGCTGAGGAATGCATCTCTTCAGTTTCCTTAACTTCACTAAACTGTAAATAATTTAAATTATTAAATTGAAATATCAAGACATTTAGTTATTGTTCATATCGCTCATCTTTAACCTTCTAATAATACATCACATTTTTAAAATAATTAGAAAAACAACAAAAAAAGACTTTGGAGGCTATATACTACACAATCTCCATGGCTCCCGCTTCTTGGGAAATCTGTTACAATATTACAATTCCCAGAATGTATTTGGAGCAGTGGAACAGAATTGTCCGTTGGCAACTTTCACATTCAGCAATCCAGACACTACAACATTAATTTAAAAAATTGCCTTGTGTTTTATTTTTTTAATCTGTATTAAAAAAGGAACACTAACCTACTTTTAAATATAGTTTGTTTTTTGTGAAACACCACAAGATTTGGCAAAAAAAAGATGTAAAAGAAGACTGTTTTGATGTATAAAACTCCTTACCAGTAGAAGAAACACTGACCTTAATTTGGCCTATTCATAGATTCATTTCATGTAGTTTTGCTGCATATTTGAAGCCTTAAAGACCAGAAAGAGCTGCTAGTCAGTTTGGAAATCACAGAAACAGTTGCGCACCAACAATTCCTTTAACAGGCAAGGTGTCCATGATAAACAGTAAAGTAAAGCAGAAGTGTGTACATAGTATATGCTGTGAGTCATGTGCGTGTGCATACATGATGTATGTGTATATACTGTTTGGCTGTGTGTACCAATATTGTGGGTGCGTGCACCTTCTTTACAAATTTAAGCCATATTTTGCCTAAACTCTCCTGTTGTGTAGCTTCTGGTTTGAACTAGGTTTTCTCCCCAACACAACCATTCTGCTCCACACCCTGCAAACAAGTTCATCTGTCACTCACTATCTTTATATCTTCGTGTCAGTAAAATTTTAGGACAACTGGATGTTTCTTACACAGAACATGATAACACTCCCACTGTAGGAAATGGAATGAAACAGATGGAATAAAAGTGCAGTGACTGTGGTGAAAACATCTCCACAGAGTTACACCTCAATCTCTTTTATTTTTTTTTTGTTTGGGGTTTTTGAGTTGATGGGTTCTTTTTTTCACTGGGGGTGTGTGTGTGTGTTTTTTTGGAGAGGTGGCTTTCACTCTCCAGAACATGTATTTGTGAAAAATGGTGTAGCAGGTTAAGGGGGCATAAGAGGAACTGTGTACATACATCAGATTTCCCCTTTTCTCTCCTTGGGCTACTAAGCATTGCCCTGTTTTTTTCCCACTAGAAGTGGAAGTGGTTAGACCCTTTCTTATCACTTCAGGAAAACAGATAAAGCCCAAGGATTCTTAGCAGAGGCCAATATATTTGAGATTGTTCTGAATGATGACATCTGTCACTGCATCAAAGACAAATTGGATGTTACTGGTATCAGTGGCGCAGGTAAAGTGTGAGTAGATCTCCTTGGTCTCCTTGTTGCGATTTAAGTCCTCAAACTGGCGTTGGATGTAGACTGCTGCCTCCTCGTAAGTGTTTTGGCCTTTGTATTCAGGAAAGCAGACTGTTAAAGGGATGCGTCGGATTTTTTCTGCCAGCAGATCTTTCTTATTCAAAAAAAGGATGAGGGAAGTGTTGATAAACCAATTGTTGTTGCAGATGGAATCAAAGAGACGCAAACTTTCTGCCATTCGACTCTGTAGGAGAGGAAACAACACTATCAGCAATATTGTTTCAGCCTGTGAAAAGCACACAAAATGCATTATGTCTATCACATCATTCTATCACATCTATCACATCATCAGTGCATTACGATATCTATCAAAGCCTGCTTTTTGAAACAACTTTTGTTTTATTTGGTGGCTGTCCATCTTACTGGACCATGAAATGATCTTAATTCACTAATTTTGATACATTTCACCACAGCCTACCTCTTCCTTTATTTTTTTAAAAATACTTGGCAACTATGGAGGAAAGTCTAAAACTTCAGATTTAGAAACAATAGGTGTAACTTGGGAAAACATAGTTGTGTTAGCACTATAAAAAAATATCTAAATAAAAGGGATGAGCAATTTCTAAGGATTTCACATACTCTGCTGTTAATGTTTTTTGAAAAGACAGAACTACTACAGCACAATTTTAATATTGCATCATTAGATGTGTAGTTCAGCATGCCATGCCTACCCAGAACTTTTTCCTTGCCTTCTACCCAGTGTATTATGGTAAGCTTGGAAGAATACACAAGAACCACATTCTACTATGGTGGGAAAACTTTTTATTGGTGAAAGCTGATTTTAGCCAGACATGCCTGCTGCTCCGAGTAGGCGAAGTCCATTTATGAACAATTTAGGATAACCACCACAATTATATATTTGGAAATAACAATCCAATGCTGCCACAAACCAAAGCAGAAAGGTTAGAAATCAAGAACTCTCTTCAATCTTCCTCGTGTTGCTTCTGCGACAGGCTCGGATGAAGTGGCTGGAGCTGTCCATGGTACCCAGTGTTTTTGGAAGGCTGAGATTATTGCTGGAAATTACAGGTTCTGAAGATTTTATAGGCTTTGAGACAGAGGCAACGTAGGCTGAAAATTAAAATTCTTGAAGTTATGTCTTTTTTTTTTTTTTTAAATAGAAGAGTCTTTTAGCTGCATACTAGTTATTCTCTTGAATATTAACATAAACTAATTTTTCAACTTGGTAATAACGCTTTTTTGACCTCTGTGAACCAGTTTCACATCAGATGCCAAAGCCTGACATCCTTTTTCATTATTGCCATGAAATCCTCTTCAAACACCCCAAAGCAATTTTTGAGCATCTTTAAAAACGCAGAACACTGTAAGACTTGATCCAATGCACGGCTCTCAAAATAATTTCAAGTAGGTAAACCAATGTGGTATTAATCACGGCATGAAATTCAGTATTCCTACTCACATGTCCAGATAAATTGATTTTCTATGGGAAACATTTCTGTAAAGCTTTTAGCTCTTACCTAAATGACACGCCTACAGTTAATATTTAACATACAGCTAAATATTAGCTATTGTTCCTTCTCACTTGTTTTTATACTGCTCAAAACATTTTTGTGAGTAATCATGGTTTATTCCTGTTTTATCTTCAACAGTCCTTCCTGCCATTTTGAGATTCATTGCACCCTGGTCACAAGATGCAAAGCATCCTTGTACAGTTAAATGTAAATTTCCATGTTAAATTTCCATCAAGAGATGCATATATTCAGAAAAGCAGTATCCTGGAAAAACTACCCCTTAAAAATGCTGAAATACAAGCAAACTGTTTTACATAAGCTTTCAAATTACCTCTTTTACTTTTCTCATTTTATTTGTGTTAGACAGGAATCATTTCCACCAAAGATGCAGGCTACATTGCACCATTGAAAGACTGTGGTTGCATGGTATAAATCCATTATATACCCCCAAAATCCATTCTGTAATTTAACTATAATAGTAAACATAGGAAAACATATCACTGGATAGTGAGGAAACTTATCAGAAAGGAAAAATCAAGTCTTCAGTTAACAGTTAGATGTCACCCATATTATTGTGAAAACTTTAGGAATCCAGAAAGAGGAAGCACAAACTTCCATATAAAGAAGAGAAAACTAAATTAAGTTATTCTGATTTTCTTTTTTTATCTTTTACTTTTCACGGAGACATGAAACACAGAGTGTTCAATTGCAGTTTCTGTGTGGAATTAAATGACAAACAAGTAAATCCAAACCTATGAGAAAATAGTATACATGATCTTTAAACATTTTAAGTGTTGGCTTATTATTCGTGCAGTGCATCAATAACATTTGAAACAGCAATACGTGACAATGGCTCTCAGTGTTTTATATCTGGGTGACAACATGATATATCTGAAAATCTTAGATAAGAAGTGGTTGGTCCACAATTCTGACACTGAAACACAGCCTAAAGATACATGATGTATCCAGCATAACACAAAAGGCTCGTTTCTGGTTTCCTCAATATTATAAAATTACTGTACATACTACAGAAGTAAACTCAAGAGGGTAATGGCCTATTATAATAAAAAAATATAATAAATTATTTACAAATCCCAAAGGAGTTACAAAAATTTTCCGCTAACATGGAGGAAAAGTAAAGGTAGGAAAAGGCATTCTTTTGTGGAGTGTCTTTTCCAGTTCAGGAATCCTAAAGAGGTAGCTAGCCAGGTGGTTAGAAAAAATGTGCTGCTGTAATTTCATAATTATACACAAGCTGCGGTATAAGCCAGATAATGCCAGTGCTTTATCCAGATGGCCTTGTTGGGGGCTAATTGCAAATTCCTCTCTGAGCATGAGAACAAAGAATCGGTTGCTTAAGGGAAAGAACGTGCTAAGGAACAGATGGCTGCTGCTGTTCTTCCAATAATTTGCAAACATACAAACTTCCCTGGTCATCCTCTGGAACAGCAGAGATGTGCTTCACAGCAAAGAGTTCCAGAACAACTAAGAGTTTCCAAAAGGGAAGACTCCATTACCAAGATAGCAAGTAATTTGAAAAAACACTTAGCACATGGACCCAAATTGGAATGTAGTATCTCCTCACAGCTTTCACAGTAAAGCTTTCTGGTTGTGGTTGGTAGAGCTTTGAACATAAAAGTGAAAAATTATGATGAGAGAAGCCATCACAAATGAGGAAATTAACGGCTATTTGTACTAAATTCCTAAGAACTTTATCTTTCAATCTTTACTACTCTTTCATCAGTATTTTAAAACTGGTAGGCATTTGGGGATTGTGAAAACCTCAACTAAGTAAATAAAATTTACCTTGTGTGTAAACCATAAACAATATAGTAAATAAAACTGGTGCAAGAATGGTAGTGGTTGCTTTCCAGAAAAGCTGGAAAATCTTTATATGTCAGTAAATCTTGAAAGAACCAGTGGAAGCTGTTGCTATTTTGCTGTTGAGGCTTTTCCTTATAGTAGTGGCAGGCATTTACCATATACTGATAGCTACACCTTTTTGATAAAATGGCACAAATTTTTTCATTTCAAATGTGTTGTTTAGACATTCACAACTTAAGATCTTCTAAAGAAAGCAGGTGAAGCTAAAGTATTTGAAGAAGGGGTGGTACAGTAAAAAGGTAATTGAATCTGTTGGATGTAAACATTGGTTTCTCCTTAAGGCTACTATACAAAAAAATTGAATCAGTTCTGAATAATGACAGTCTACAAAATAAATCCAAGGAAATACCATTGCCTGAGACAGTCATAGTCAAAGCAATTCAGGAATTCAAGCTATGTCTGAATAAATGTAAAATGGAAGGCAGAAAGAAAGCAGAAAAATTTTGCAGAAAAATTACAGATGATGCAGAAAACAAGAGATAGCTTGGACAAATATAAAGAGATACTCTTTTCTTGTAAAATATCCTAGATTGAGTGCTAGTTGAAAGGTCCTCCCCATCTAGCAGTTAGTCCTTCCTGTTTGAGTGCTGGATGAGAAAAACTTGATTAAAAAAAAAAAAAAAAGACTACTGTATGGTTCATCTTTAGTTCAAAGAAAGATGACTCCTACAAGAAGGCATACGATTGGGTGGCTGTGGGTCTAGACAAGAAAAGGTGATAATTTAATGAGTTACAGAAAATGATTGCTTTCATCTAAAAATCAAAAACAAGAAACTATCTGTTGGAGAGAAGTAAATAGACTTAATCCAGTTCACTATATATATATCTAAAATAAAGAAATTAACAACTTCACTGAGGTAGGATTAACCTGGGATAACATGCTTTACCTGTGTTGTTCTGCATATACCTGTTTCTAGCCTTGGCATCTCCCAGATGGGATAGGGTAGACAATATGGGTTTGAGACTAGACAGAATTGCTTTGCCTTTCCAAACCTTTTCTTTACAATCTTAAGATCACAACGCTTCCTTACAAAACGTTGGGAATTCTAAAATGTCAGAAGTAGAAAAGGTGACATAGAAGTGTATATCCCATTTTGAATTCCTTAAGAAGTGTTCTGAAGTCACTTAGCAGCTTACCTCGTTCTACAAGCAGAGAAACTCATTATCCCAAAGTAGTATGTTACATTAGTCTAAAATTACTATGGGAATTCCTGACCAGTTACATGGTAAATAAAATGGGAATGAGGTCAGGATAACTAGAGGTAGCTATGTCAATATATCACTTACCATACAGATATATACATGCACATGCCATCTATTTCTGTCCTTCCTACCAAAATTCCTTTCCACGTCCTGCCTATATAAGAGGAACGTGGGTGCAGAAAGGTGAAAAACTAGCATAGCATATTGTGTATATACATATACTTTATGCTACCACAATAAAGGGAAATTGAAAGGGATGATAAAAGGTTTTATATTAGAGGAACCTTGAATGTTGACAAAGAAAAGATCACACAGAAGACTGAGAAACATGGATGTTATGGAGTCCTGAAGAAATCTTGTGTGATTTTTGGATAAGAAAATACGTATTTATATAGTGAGGGCAAAAAAATGTATTAAGCATTAAACTAGCTTGTTCCAGGGTCTTTTTAGCAGATTCATCTTTACACCAAGAAGAAAAATTGCACTAGCAAACCAAATTTGTAAACTACCAAATTAATTCCTCTCTATTTTGAAAATAATGTCACTTAATTGTTTACACTTAGAGTTTGTACATGAAAATGTAGAACAGGTAGAGGAGGCAGTAAATATTTGACACTTCTTTTTCAGAGAAGAATGGGAAAATAAACCTGACAAAGCAGTACTGCAGCATATTGTCTCCCCTGATGGTTTCCTGTGGAGTATTACCACTGTCTTTAGAGAAAATTCTGCAGATGATAACTGAATTTGGCAGTATGAATGAGAAATGAATGAGAATTACATGGGGACCTTTAGTCTTGGCTATTGTATAGGATGACAATGAAAACATGATGAATATTTTATCACATATGATCCCTGTGACTGGAAGAGAATTGTAGTATTTCTAAGGCTTACTGTGGACTAGACTAGACAAAGCAGATTTCATTGGGAGTATTACTTTAACAGTCCTGAGCACCTGTCTTTGAAAATTGATCCCTGCAACCTTTGAGGTGTGCACTGAAACAGCAAGTCATGTCTGTAGGAATATATAATAAGTTAAGCATTGTTATGAAGTAGTTAAATATGAGTGCCAATGACAGACTAGGGTAAACCACTCTTTAATACTATCTATCAAAAGTGTTTTATATTCCTAGATCAGGAACAATACAGATTTTTTAATCATAGTAAGTACAGTCTGATACCAAGCTATGATCATATGAAGGAGAGTGCCTGAGTTGAGAAAGAAGTTTCATTAGATTTCCTGACAGGAGGATTAGATTTTGAGCCAGAGGATTTCCAAGCAAGGGAACAGGACAACAAGTGTTTCTTGTTCTAGTACTTAGAAACTAAAAGGAATCCAAAGTAAGGATATATAGCAAGCTCAGAAGAACAGAGGGAAAGGTTACTAAGTTCAAGGATCAGAAAGAGTGGAGCACTTACTTCATCATTTAACAGAAATGCTAGAAGATCCAGATAAAGGCTAGTCCAGTACGTCTAGCCAAGGTACTGAAGACTGTTTCACAACATGGAAGGGGGCAGAATAAAAGTAAAGAAATATATGTAGATTGAGTTATTGCTTGTGACTAGCTATGCATATCTTCTAAGCAAGCTGAAGTACAGGCAAATTATATTTAGAAGTCATAAAATGTGCATGTGATAGGTGCTATATTTAGCACTTCTTATAAGAGAATTACAACTCCATAGGAAATTTCTAGAAAAAGGTATGTTCAGGAGAACAGAAACGTGTGGCAGTCAATATTGGTCCTGTGCCTGATAAAACAGACACACAAGTCAACATTTATGGGAGGGAGTAATAAGGATAGACTGGCAAAAAAAAATGCTTCTGCAGCTGATGCAGGCCAAAATTAACGTAAAATCACAATGAGCAAACATACTAAAACCTATGCATTACATAGTATCCAGCCAGGGCTGTAGGTACAGTACACAAGATAAATAGTATCATAGAATATACCTCTTTTCTCAGGCCTCCATTTAACAACCATTAACACTCTCCTTTTTCCAGCTGAAAGGTCATAAAAGTTTTATGCTACATAAGCCTCTTGACATCAGAGTTAAAAGAGCCTTCACTGTGCTTCTCTGTATATTATTTGGGGGGACAAGCAGTTTTCAGAGGGCAAACATGCTGTAAAAGCAGTATAAGAATAAACCTTCAGTGTATTTGGCAGTACCAGAAAATTAAGCTTTCCTGAGTACAAATTAAGATACTTCTTAATGTAGTTCTCAAAAGCCAGTTAGCAGCAAACTGCGTATTTCTGGAGTTTAGTTCTAGTTTCAAAATGTTCTTGTTTAAATCATATAAATTTAAAAATCTCACAGTTCTTCAAAATATATCCAAAGTAGCATGAACAACCATACTTTAGTTGTAAATACCTGTACGTTTTATCCTTAGATAGAGTTATATATATGGTAATAGAGGCCAGCTTTTTTATTCCTGGTAACATACTTCAATTTATTTCAATGCTTACTCATTGTTTTCAAGTGGGGTGGGGGTTTTTGGTTTTGTTTTTCTTTCAGGCCTTTAGATTATTCGCTTAGCTCAAGGGCAAAAGGAGTATTTCAAGTACATATTCAACATAGCTGAAATGTTGCATATTTTGTACATAATGTGGTCCAGGACTTTAGCTGTCCTCATTTGAGACCTTTAAGCTTATTATCAGCTTTCTTCAAAGGTCCCTTCCAGCCCCTACAGTTCTGTGATTCTGAGTCTAGGCAATAAGTAATTTAACACTGCATTGACCTACAAGGAGAGGCTGAGGAACTGGGCTTGTTGGGGCTGGCAAGGAGGGTGCAAAAGGGTGGTCTAATAACTAACAGCCTACAGTTACTTGTAGCATAGTTACAAAGATGAGGACAGTAAACTCTTCCCAGCAGTATCACATGAAAGAGTAAGTGGCAACAAACACCAATTGCAGCTTGGGAGGTTCAGCTTAGATGTCAGGGGGAAAAAAAAATCACTAGCACAGCACTGGAACAGTTTGCCTAGAAATTTTGTGAAATCTCCATCCATAGAGGTTTTTCCTCACTCAACTAGATAAAGTCATCGCTGGCCCAATTTAGTGTTGGCAGTAGTCCAGCTTCAGCTGGGACGACAGGATAAGTGACCTTCAGAGATCATAGAATCATAGAATGATCACATCTAGCCTACATTTCTATAATTCCATGAACTACAAAAACATATTTATAGTTGAATCCATATATGTGAAGTCAGTTTTATGCATGCAGTTTGGACCAGATCACACATTTTTCATCCTGAAGAAGTTAATTCAAGCATAAGGGCTATCCTTTTGATGGAAGGAGTTACACTACACTGTCACTATCCTGTAGGTGAGGCAGGATGATATGGAATTGGTCAAAGAATGGAGTGGTGGAATATCCATTTTTTATTGTTTTCTGTTCTTTCAAGCTCTCTGGATTTTAGAGTAGCCCCTATGCTATTAAAACATTGCAGAATTCTGCATAAGGACTACATGAGAATATGCAAGTAAAAAGAAAAATATTTATCCACTGTTGCAGACTATTGACTAACCCACCTTATGTATACTTTACTCATAACTCAAGCTCTGGCCAATAGATTAATTGTAAAGAAACAATGCTTTTCATTGGACCTTCTTTGAAGCATGCATTTTTCTAATACATCAAAGGGACAAGGAAGGGTATTAACAGGGTGAATTGCTTTCTGTCACCCAGACAATTGTTTTACTTAATTGAAGTGAAACAATATATTGCATCCGTAAGAGAAAAATATTTCTTTTAAAATGAAAGAGCTCCATTACTTTATGCCACAAGAATGCACTAATAAGCTTAATAATTTTGTGTAACAGAATAGTGGCAGGGGGACAGACTGCGAAATTTAGTGCCTATGAATGCCTTTTCTCTGGATAAAACACATTTGAAATATGAAACATCAGTGACAAGATTCCAACCTGATAAACTATGATACAAAAAAGTAGATGCGTTTTTACTTCAACATAATCAAGTCCAGCTCTAAAAAAGGACTTTATGTATATTTATGAAAGCTAATAGATAAAAATAAGATGAAGGATCATTTGTTATAGTTAACAGAATTAGAAAACAGAGAGAAAACCAGCAAGAATTATCACAACTACAGAATTACTATCATATGAAAAGAATTAAATAAACTACTTCTCGTCAGCCTGGAAAAAGAAATAGCTGAGAAAGAACACAGTAGACGTTGTAAACCCATGAATGGTATGGAAATGGTGAATAGTGAATGATTTTTGCACCATTTCTTACAATGCAAGAAATAAGAAACATCAAATTCAGTTATGTGACAGCAGACAAGTACTCCTTCCATGCAATACATAATTAAATGTAAAACTCTGTCATGAGGTGTTAGAGAATAATACTAATAGTAAGACTCATAAAAGTGTAATTAGGTTCAAAAAGCAATTATATTAAAAGGGCACTTAAAAAGATGTTGATGCAATCCTTCGTTCAGTTATCCGGTAGGTTATATTACAGGAAGTATCAGTGTATGCTTGATCTCTTCCCATAGTCTTTCCTAAATAGCCACTGCTGCCCACATTTGGACACAGACTACTGCAGATATTTGCTGTGACTTAGTACAACTGTTTTGTATGTTATGGCTGTCAGAACAGCTCATCCTTTTTTGTAAATCAGCTGTTTTATTCTCTGTTGGTGAAAACTTCTGTTTTACGTAGCCCATGTAAAATTGCCACAGTTCCTAGATAGTTTTGCCTTTCCCATTAGTCTTGTTCAGTTTAAAAAAGTTTATTTTCCAAACTTCATCATTTGAAGCAAGTAAATACCACATTATATTGTGAAATTCGCTGCAGGGTTAAAAAATGAATACCCACAAAACCTGAGACTATTTCTCAAATTGCATGACATCTGGAGGATGCATTTTGCCCCCACAGCTGCTTAAGCTGAAATTCTTGCAGGAGCACCAGCTTTACATTTTATTGCATCTTTGAAGATATTTTCAGTAAGATGGTTACAGAGTTCAGCACAGCTAGAGCTCTTGTGGGAACAATGTCCATCTTCCCTTTTTATTTTATCTCAGTTGCAAGATTAACGTAGCGTATTTCAGGAGCAGGTGGTTATTTCAGATCTTTTAGCAGCCTTGCCTATTATTCTAACAGTTCTTGCCATCATATGGGTCTTGGGGTTGCCTCCTACTAACCTAGAAGAAACATAAAGGCTGTGGGGCACATAGGTCAGTGTTCAGAGTCAAGAATTAAAAAGGAACAGAGAAAGAAAGCTAAATGAAAAATGCAAAGCAACATCAAATAGGGGGTGTAAATCTGCGTCTAATCTTGGCCTTCTTTGCATAAGCTGAGAGGAGTACTGCAGAGTACAAAAGTAGCATGTCTAGCAGCATGGAGAAAGAAAGAATCTTGTCTTCACTTTCAATACATTCTTCTGGTTATAAGCAGCATTGCTGGAATTTAGACTGAATCAGTTTCAAGAGATAATTTCCATTAGGTTATTATAAAGTAATTGGAGAAGAATGAAAGCAAAGAAATAGTGAAGTATTCTGAGAAAACACTTCTTCCATATTTGTAATGAAAGTTCTAGTCTGTTGGGCTGGCAGATAAAGAAAAAGTATTTCAATTGATCAGGACTGAATTTAAAAAAAAAACAAACAAACCCAACCTAAAAAAAAAAACCACAACAAAACACATTGTGGTCACATGATGTTAATCTCCTTGCTGGTATAAATCACTTATGGCTAAAGTTGTTTGGTAAAAAAAAAAGATATTAACTTTGATGTGGAATTTGTTCAGCCTTCTGGAGGATCATTTCTTCCACTTCTCATAGACACTGACAGTGAATCACATATTATTTTCCGCAGAGTGTTTTTGTCTTTTTTGCTGATCTCTACCGCTCCAGTGTTGGGCTCTCCCAGTGCCTCTGCACTTACTTGAAGGCATTTCCACATGTGGGTGCTCCCTCAGCAGAGGGTTAGCAACACTACAGCTGGGTTATCAGGTCCTCCCCTTTCTTTTGACACTATTTCGTTAAATGATTTACCAGATTCAACTGAAATGACCAGCTAAGTCATCATGTCTACACATTTATTTTTTTTCACCTGGCAAAAGGGAGAGACTCTATTTCCGTCTCTCCAAACAGATTTTGAATCTGTAAAATAGATGGAAAAAACCCTCAGTTGAAGGGTAAGGTTTAATAAGTCCATTTTTGTTTACAATTACACTACTGTAAATTTGGAGTATTTCTAGTGATGTTACTGGAGCACTGCAAAATTGAAACAGTCAGAACATAGCTTTATATTGCACCAAGCCACATTATGAATCCTAAGAATCTCCCTGTTTTTTCCAGGTGGGAAAAGTAGATTTCTTTCATTTACAGCCACCATAATGCATACTGTAAGCATATTGGAAAGAAAAAATAAATTTTTTAAGAATACTAATAGTAAGGAATTATATAATAGTAGTTTCTGCAAGAAATGCAAATATCTTTCAAAATTAACCTTCTATAGCCATTTAAAACCTTACACACAAACTATTCTGCCTAGAAAAATTTTTGTAACAAGTCCTCATATCAAGAAATGTAAGTTTACAGTCATGCTAGAATTCCATTATCTACTAGCTGTTCAACCACTTTCATCTTTCAATTGCAATTAACACAAAAATTTGCAGATTTCTGCTTTTAACACTGGCAATATTAAATGCTGAATTGAAGTTAAGATTCTTCTTCAGTGCTATCAGATTTTTCATCACGGAGTTTCAAGTGAACCTTCCAGGAACTAGTGATCACCACAATATATATATAGAAATACACGATATGCCGTGAAGAGACAATGGAACAGAAGTAATTATGTGACGTTTATCACTGATATTTTTTAAGCCCTTTCTAAAAATAATTACAATTTCACTAAGAACCCATTTACAGGAACTTGCTCTAGAATGTAACACAAAAAAAATGGAAGAACATCAAAATTGCAAACTTAAATGCTCAAGTGTTAAGTGCTGAGTTCATAGCCACCTATATAGGGTTACTTGTGTAAATCTCATGTTAACATGAACAGTTTTATTCTTCATTGAGCCCCATCTTGCAAGATGGATGATGTCATGTGCTAGTCAATTTTTTTATTGTCACAACTCAATTTATAGACTCATGCTTTACTATAAACTTACTATTCATGAGCTGCTTAAAAGACAGTATTACTGGTTTCTTCTCAAGCTTGTAATTATTGTATCTGAATATTTCATTGGCTACAATTGTTTTCACAGCATGTTGTCAGATGAAGAGGTACTGTTAAAACCAGCTTATAAATAGGAAATGATAAAATCGATACAATGAGAAAATATAGTTAGGAGGTACGCAGTAATTCTGGGCACCCAACCTAATTTTTTAGAACCTAATTTTTCAGCACATGCATTTATTTATATGATGAAGTTTAATAGGTTTTTCTTCAAGCTATCATTTATCTCTGCTGTAGCTCTGAGTAACCAGACCTACTACAAATCAAATCACAGGATCTCAAATTAGGTCCTTTTGAGAAGAGTTAGGAAGAATGTGGGATTACCTATGAAAGTTTTCATTTAAGATACTGATTTGGAACCAAAAAGGAACATGGACCTATGCAAGGATCCAGTACAGTTATTCAGATTAGCATTGAGCTGCTTTAGCTATATGAACTTTCACTTTTCCTATAATCGTATGTTCCGTTTGTTTCACATTTTCCTGCCTCTGCAATAGATGATGGCAGTGTTCCTCAGCTGACAGTCTGATTTATCACATAAGCCCTCATTAATCGTAGAAAACCGATTGTATTCATTGAATGAGGCAGAAAAACCATGGAAAAACCCATCATTGCTATAAAGCCTGAATCAAAATATACAGAAACAAGATGTCCAAAATAAGGTTACACCAACAATATTCTCCATTTACTAACTCTCAATTATTTGATTTCGCCAGATCGCTTAAACCCACTCCACCTCATAGTCCACCCACACTGAAATCTAAGCTTATTCCCAACTTTTTCAATCCAGTTCTGCTTTCTCCTCAGGCTTGTTCATTCCAGATGAGAAATGGTGCTTATATAATTCCGTACCGTTAGAGGCTGGTCAGATCTCTCTAATGATGGTCTATACCATTCTTACTAGTACAGCAATTTGCACAGTTCAAATTAATTCAAACTTGCAGAGGAATAAGAAAACACATATATATATATGTAAGACAAGGGTCACTCCAAGTCTTAAGGAGAAATTGTTAAAATTGTCACATTTTAAATTTTTTTCAATAATAGGTGAAAATAGTTTTCCCTTATAAATGGATAACATAAAGTCGGCATAGAGGAAACTATTTGCAGAAGGACAACATTAGTGTCTTTTCCCCCCAGCTTTCTCATCTCTAAACTGGTACAATAAGGCTCTTTAGTGGTTTTGGTGTGTGTGCATGTATGCATGTGTATTGGCATCTGATAAAGCATCTTGGCTGTAGCTACTTCTAAATTGATCCTACTGTACTATTCTAAAATTTCTTCTCTCCTACACTGGGGAAAAGTTCTGGTGGTGTTTTACACTAATTCTAGAATTTGCAGTGCTAGAATATAAGGCTGTTCCTTTTGTACATCCATTCCCAAATTTTGTCCCAAATTTGTTATATATGTGAATTTCATATAGTCTGAATATTTTTTCCTAAATTATGGGTTTCCATATTTGTCTGAGTATACCACATTATTTTTCTTTGCCATCTAATGATTCCAACTGTCAGATGCCCTGAGACTAATTGAGTTACACACAGTGAGGGCCTGTTCATCAGGAAGGGTCTCATGGGTCTCTCCCGCTCTCAAGAGACAATAAAAACAGTGCTGTTAGCTTACTTCAAAAAAATTACCCTGTTGCTTGGATTGTTGCTTGTGGGATGACATGAGGAATTATTTTGACATCATAGGAAGTGCTGGTAGAGTAATGACAATTTAGGTAACAAACAGAATAGCATCTGATCTTTTCTGTTACTACAGAATTACCAGTCGTACTGTAACAATGCAGTAGTCCTAGCAGCTGGCCTGATGTCTTTTCCAGCATATCAGCTTTTAGTGTTGTCTCTGCTGTCTGGTTGGTGAGCTCTCAATTAATGGATCTTGAATTATATCAAAAAGGAGACGTTCTGAGAATGAGTTGTACCAGAGGAAAGGAGAAGAAAACCCAAAGTTACTAGCTCTTGCAGTTGTGCACAGCTGCTTATCACTTGTCCATTTCTTAAAGAAACATAGAATGATTTTCTATTCAGTCCATTAAAAGGAAGAAAGTTATATCTTGGGTTTGGTTTGTGTACTGCTTCTCTGTTTTCAACTTGGTGATTATACATTAGGTCAGAAATACTATAATTAATTTTGTATGCGATTATAACAAAGAATAATTTTGGTCCAGTGAGTCCTGAACTTAGCCTAAGCACAGTGAGAACTCAAGATGCCTTCTATTCCAACCTCTGTTTTCCATTGCATTCATTTCAAGTTCCTCTTCAGGTTTCCATGGAAATAGCAGAGAAGTATGCTTACACTCTTGGCATTAAAATACTCATTAAAAGAGATAAGGAGATGGTTTATATGGCAGATGCTGTATTGCTGAAGCAGGCAGTTAAAAAGTAAGCTCCTTGTATGTAAATTATCATATACATAAGTGAATGTATTCTGGGCAGAAGAGGCCCAGAATGTATTCTTCACAGGGCGAGAAGAGGGATGTAAGGAGTATAAATCTGACCTGCAGAGAAACCAGGAATTTCTATCTGAAATATAAGACTTTCCAGAACAATGCAAAATAAAATGCTGCTAAGATTTCACCATTAGAAGTTGAAATCTTTCTCAAGGGAACAGATGATTTGAACGTGCTACAGAGGCAGATGCTGTACGAATGATCACGTATTTTAACGAAAATGCCTTCTTGAATAAAAATGGTGTGTTTCTTGAAACAGAAATTCTCAGGCTGCTGTCAACAGCTAATATATTAAAATTTTAAACCCAAAGTAAAATCTATCTTCTTCATAGAGATATAATTCTATAAACCTAATATTTGAGCAGAGCCATGAAAATCATATTAAGAGCATTTCGGATTTTCCAATTTAAAATGGCAAGTAACAATTGCATTTATTTAAACATAGACAGAAAAAGACTTTGATTAAAAATGTAAATCTAGCTGTCATAGTAGTTGTACTATATGTGCTAGAAGGGCAGTGAACTATATATTGAATATAAGACTGATTCCTCTCTGAAATCTAAACAAGTTAACCACTTACATAGACGCAAGCCTGCATTTACACATCAGGACCAAAAGTGTGCCATTCATCCTATATGCCCTTGCAGGAGCATTACACAGGTAACATGGAAAGCCTGTCTTAAACCTTTCCTGGGTGATTTCCAGCATTGTCTGCCATGAGGCCACGTGAGATTTGTGGCAGGAATCTGAGCACAAACAGCTGGACTAAAGAGATTTCAATCTGCTTACTGGAAAGGGCTTTTAAATAAAGTGTAGACTGTCATTACTTCCACCTCTTGGCAGTCCTGCCTCTCTAGCACCTAACGGAATCTAAAGAAATATTCCAAGACATCATCTATTCTCTCAGAAATGGAAAAAAAATATGCTACAATTTTCAGCCTGAAGTCTTGCTGTAATGATACATGTGTAAATAATTGTCGAAATATGTGGGTATTCAGAATATAACTATGGCACTTACTAAAATTATCTTGAGATTTTTTTTGAGTACAATAACCTATATCACCAAATGCAGTTAAAAATCCTTGATGAAAACAATATTAACAATAAAGAAAATTTAGTACATAAATCCATGCAATGTCAATCATGTCAGCACATGTGGAGCTTTTTTTTATGTTTGTATTTGATATAACAATATTCGGCCATCTCAAATTACCCCTACAGTTGGCAAACATACCTTTGATCTCTCATGGCTTATACTTTGCAGGTGGTGTGACTACATGTAGATAAACATATATCTGCAGCAGTGTAACTTATTTTTATTCCTCTCAAGAGAGAGTTATGATGAAATGGTATGGTGCATTTAAAGTATTGTAAGTATAAAGTCTGGAGTTCCTCACAGAGCTGTCCAAGAATGTTCATTTTTTCATATCTTTTTAAGACCTCAAATAGGCAGTTTGGAAAATCCAGTTGAAATTAGCAAAAATCAAAACCTACAAATTATGTCACTACCTTTCACCATGTATGTTATTTAAAAATTATTCTTGTTCTGAAAGTAAAGGAAGTGCTTTCAGCATGTGCCATAATTTATCTGGGTGTCATGGTAGACTCCACAGTAGAGTTTGATAATACGTGTCTTTTCTATGCTAGTAAGCTTTAAAAACTTCTAGAAAAGCACTGGCACTCTGTGTGATCCTTGATTCCTTAGAAAAGGTTACAGGAAAGCTTATAATCAATCTGTCTCCAGAGGTGGCAGTGGTACAAGAACGTCCCTGCATATTTCATTACAACAGCAACAAAACAAAACAAAACAAAGAGCTCCTGAATATTTACATTTTATATCTTAGGGAAGACCAGTCATTTCCCCAGTGAAGTGGACCTCATGAGTTAAGCACTGATTTGCATCTAGATTTGAAATACACTTTAGGATAGCAATTTCTTTATTTAGTTAGAATTAAGCTCCAGTGCCACCAGACAAGCTCTGAAGACTGATATTTTTTTAGTGGGTTTTTTTTTGGTTGGTTGGTTGGTTGGTTTTTAAGCTAAGTAGTAAGGGTACTTCTCAACAACAACAACAAAAAAATTCCTTGGGTGCTCTCTTCACTTATTCCCATCAGCATTTTTGTCAATGCATTTTTCTATTTTAAATATTCATGTTTTGAAGGAGGAATTGAATGATTTGAGTACAGAATAGCTTTTGTATTCTCAGAAGAAGGTGACATTTCTTTGACTCACTGTGGCCTTTTTGTTTTAAATTTCTTCCTGAACAGAAGAGCAGTGGTAATATTTTAAAAAAGCTGCATCAATCCTTTTTACTCAGGACACCTCCAGCTAACTTCTATTTTACTGTCACCTCAAAGAGAATTTATTAAGTGATTTCTTTACAACTGTCATGGATCACTTTGCAGCTAAAATCTTGTCTCAGGCTATATCACTAGATATTTTGTGGAATTTGGTGGATGGGAAAGACCCACTTTGGACACTGAATCTCAAGGATTAGAGAATTTAGCAGATAGTATCAAGAGATAATTGTAGTAATAGCTGTGTTCTAGTCTTTTAATACTATGGTGTCTATTGGTTGGGTGGGGATTTTTTGTTTTGTTTTGGGGCTGGGGTTTTGGTTTTGTTTTTGTTTTTTTTTTGTTTGGCTTGGTTTGGGGTTTGGTTTTTGTTAATAGATGCCCTATCTTTCTCATTAATATGAGGAGAGGGGCTGGTACCTTATAGTTACTGAAGTGTACAGCCTATTTTGTGACTGTGTAGTTTGGAAATGTGAACAGTCAGAAACCTGTAGTTTCTCTCCTTCTAGCAAGCATAGGGTATAATTACACTCAGGGTAGTAATAGCTCCAGTCTTGACTGCAGATTAAAACAGCAAGAGCTATTTAAACAAGATAACAAGATGAAGGTGAAAATATAATTTACAACTCTAATATTTATATGAAATGGAATTTTTCAAATTGACTGAGAAAAAAACCAAATAATTATTTTTCTTTGCAGTCTACATTTCATTTTGCTATTAAAACTTACTACACCATTTTCTTAGAATTGCACAGATATATATTAACCCAATTTACATCTAAACATACCTCCTATACTTCCATGTCTCATTCATAAACTAATATTTAAATCTGCTATTTAATTAAATTTTGTTAGATATATTCTGCATTTTCCCAATTTTTTAAAAAAAATTATTCTATGATATTGTACTTCATTTTATATCTTTGGAGATTAAAACCATAGCCATAATATGTGGAAATACACATATGTTTTTTGTTTGGCCTCAGTGCAGTTGTCTTCTAGCTACAACCAGAGCTGCTCCACATCAAGGACCTATAGCTTTGATTAAACATCCTTGTTTTCACAGTATGATAATAATCTTGAATTGCAAGGGTACCGGAAAAATTCTGTGGATATGTGTTTCCTACAAAGCTGGCTGCTGACTGATGACAAATTATGATGCCATAGTATTAGGCTACAGCTCCCTTACAAACTGACAGTGAAGCTTGGCAGTGAAGCTGGAACTACTCCTACAGTGCACTGGAATGTCCCTCCCTTATGCCATCACATCACATCCATTTGTGAGGTCACACTGTAAATGCAATCAGTAAAACTGATCATCAAAGAATAGCTTATTTTGGAGAATGTAGGTGAGCAGCATGGGAAAAAAGAAAGGTTTGGAACTCCAAATTAGACTTGTAACCAAGGCTATGGTAACATCAGGAGGCTACTTCTAAGTAATGCATGCAACAGTATATAGTAAAATTAACATAAAATTAAGATCAGATCTCTGCTATGTTTCTACAGTGCAGTGATAACTCTTATGTAAATAGTCACCAAAACAACCCTAAGCCACAAAAACTCGCCTTTGCTCTCTTCTACTCACACAACCAACTGAATTTCTTCATGCTTCTGAAAATAATATCTGGGGAAGAAACAGCCTCTATTCCCACTCTCGCTTGCACCAATAGAAAGTATCTATTTAAAAACTACAAGGCTGTTCCCCAAGATCACCTGGCAGTGATTGTGTATGTTAGCTGGCAGGGACATGCTGTTCTTGCCCTTCCCTTTGCCCCTGCCTTCAAGATTTCTCAGGTCTGTATAATGGGTCCTACTACAATCAGTGAGATCTGTCTCCTCTTTTAGCATCCACACAACTTTTGATAATTCTGTTATAATATTTGGCAGCAGTTATGGAATAACTGTATACCTCAATGCACAGGCAAAAGAAACAAAATTATCACAAGATAAAAACATACATCACTAAAAATACATATAGAATTGTCTTTTGTAACTGAAAAAATATTTCACAACTCCAAGCAATATAATTAATTAGTGTCACCTGTGTAAAGCTTCCAATTCCTTTCACTTACTGCAAGTAAAGCATCTGATACAAAATGCAATAAAAATTTCACCCCTTCAAAAAGACTCATACATTTGAACTGAGCACATTTAATGTTGTAAAATAGCCATAAAACCTTAATATTCTTTTAACCATATAAAATCTAATTGGAAGCAGGAAATACGCTGACTTACCTATATTTTTATTCATTCCTCTTACTCAGAGTGACTTCTTTGGTTATTTTACAGATATTTGAATCCTGATCATTATGGAAATTATTCTAATAGTAAAACCAAGCATTTGTATCCTAGAAGGTCAGTTTTTCTGACTAAAATAAAAACTCCAGTCCTTGAAAGACCATTGCTTGGGCGGACTCTACTATAGTGCTTTGACCCTTGAGGAAAATGGAATACAGTTTTAAGGTCTTAAAGATCCCTTCCAACCTAGATGATTCTATAGAAAGACAGCTTTTTAAAAATCTATTAAAAACAAACAGCAAATACCTGTAACATTTTAAACCTCACTATTTGTGTATAAACACTTCAATATGTCAAAATAACTTGTAGCAGTAGAATTCAAGAATGTTGTATTGACTTGTCCACATGAAGATATTCTCAAAAAAACTTGCAAAGTTGGCCAGTGTGTACCAATGAAGACAAGTCAAAATGTTTATTGGTCTTTATCTATAAAATCAGCCTGTGTTTTGGCATGCTTATCAGCAAATTCTTTTTTGAAAGACATTCCAAAAAAGGGTAATATCCCACTCTGTTAAACCTATTATCTCAGCTCTGCATGCAACAAATACCCTAAGACATTTTCACACTACAGTAAGTGTTTAAATAAATACCTCTTTGAAGAAGTTGGGGTGTTTTTAAGCCATACACATCTGAAACTAAGAAAAGCAGAACAGAACAAGGAGGATTAAGCCACTGATGCAAGATGATAAAACAATCAAGAAAGAGCAGTTGAGATGCGGGTTTTATAACACAGAGTAGGAACACCATAATACAGAGAAGTTTAAGAACTGTTGTTGTGTATCAGCATTGATAAGCTGTTTTGACAGCATCTTTCTGTGAAGTTTAATAATTAAAATTTAAAAAGCAATATATATCCTTTCATACACAATTCTGTATTAAAATGTTGCAATTCTGGCCCCAGCTCTAGGAAGTGGGCTTTGTAATGGAAATGTGTGACATAAATACCAACACTGAATCAAGAGGATCACATCAAGGATTTAGAGGGAATATGTTTTATGTGTATAGGTCTGATGAACGGAGACAGAACAGCAGGTCTTGAAACAACTATTGGAGATAAGATACTTTGAGTAAACATGTTAGAGGATTTAGACAGTAACAACTGGATTGTTCTTTCTGGAAGATGCATTGGTAGGTGTCGGTCATATTACATAGCTGTTTGTAAAAACTGACCCCATGCCCTAATCATATCTGTATGGGGAAGATGACATAGATACCACTTTATCTCTTTATTTTAAGAACATTGAAGGTATTTTATGTCCAGGCTTTATTACCTTGGAAAACCTTTCTGTTTCCAGTTTGCCCTTTTTGATAATCATGTCATTTCCCTATTGTTCAGGGATGATCATCTTTGTAACAAGGAAACAGTAGAACAAAAAAAAAGCGTTTCCCAAGCTGTTCCAAAATCAACAGTCATTTCTTAATGAGCATGGTCTAGAATTGTTTGTGTAAGGTAAACTGAAAAGGCATCTCATGAAAGCCGTCAGTGTAGAAAGGATTACAGTTTCTGTAAAATCTTCAGATTAAGTTGAACCTGCAAGTGACTGAAATGATACCATTTGTAAAAGTCCCTATTCAGAACAGTTCTCAACTGAATCTCTGACTAATGGCTCACAGTTACTTAACACTGAAGCTAGATGTTGTCAGCTTTGGAGCAAAAAAAATCCCAAAACATGGAATAGAACTCTTTCAGCAAAATTACAACTGCCTAAATGTTACATTCAGACTATTTATGAATCTCTTTGCCTCTGGTGCAAACCTGAAAACTAATTTATGTGAGCTAACTTTAAAGTAATAAATAATAGTTTTTTAAAAAATGGGAGAAAAATGAAGAAAAAAACAAGATTCTTTTAAAGGTTTTATGCATGGGCAGAGTTCAGATACCAGGCAATAAACAGTGGAAAAATCTACCTTATGCATGACCTACAAGTTCAGTACATAACCATTTTGGTAAGCCAAGACTTTATCTTACATCCCATCTTCTCTTTACTGGAGAGCTTCACCTTACCTGACATTGCACTGCTGTGTAACTGATGCACTTTTAGCAAGAACTACTATTGATCTGTCAAACTAAGAAAAAAGTGACATAATGGTGATATTACAGATGAAGGATTAATTCAGTGTACTGGAGTCCTGAATATAATCATATTGATGAGGAAGATCAGCTTTTACCAGGTTGGTAAATCAATTTTTTTCTTCTTTTTTTTTTCTTAGCTGTATGATGCCTCATTTCTCCTGAAGTGTCTTTATCTTTGGTACATTCTTATATATGTATACAAACTGATGATTTTTATTTCTTTATTGTAAGGATTTGATACTGCAATATAAACATGGCAGTGCTTTTCTTCACTTACTCACTTGTTGAACAAGCAACAATGAACTGAATGTATCTTGAACCACTATACTGGATAAATGCACAATTACTAGTAAATAGAAGTTGGAAAAAGTAGCACATGATACTGCATTTTTACCACTAGCTAGATTTAAACATTCTCAAGGATTTTCTTAAGGATAGGGTGACTTTTCCAGTAAAAAATGTGTAAAACTCTCTAATGGGATTTTCACAGTGAGTTATTGTCTTTTCCTAATCTGTTTTAGAAAACTAAATTAATTCTTTCTGCTGTGAGCATTATTTTATCTTGAAATCAACCAAGACTGTTATAGGATCTAGAGTAGGAAAATTTCCCAAAGCATTCTTTACAATATTATTTTACGTTGTTTCTTATGAATAGATGGAGAGCAGAGCAGATTGACAATTCACACCGTTCTAACTGAAGGCATCATCCTATTTCACTTAATCAGTGAACAAGTGAATTGATATGTTATATTGAGCCTATTCTAAATTTCTTCACAGGCTAATGCTTTTATAAGTGCACTTCAAAAGCATCAAATCATTTGAAAGGAGCTTGGTTACTACGAAACAGTGTCTGTTGTCCAAAAGAAAAGCAAAAATACAGGAAAAAGAGCAATTGAAATTGGCCACATACTTAAAAAGTCCAGTTTGACTTTAAATCAAACTTTTGCAGTTTTTTGTGTGGTTTGTTTTGGTTGGGGATTTTTTTCACATTTGAAAATGAAATAACCCCTCCCCCATGCTACCTGATGTTTTTTAAAGAAAAAAATTAAGTGGTTCATGCCAGGCATGCCTTGCTAGAAGAGGATGTTTTAGAAGATATTTGTGGTATGTGATACGATTTCTGTAACTGGAAGAGTACAGTGTCAATTACAGATTTATATAAGGTTTGCCTAATGGACTGTGTGAAACTGGCTGTAAAAGTTTGTTGTTTACAAGAAAACTGTTTATAAAGCCAGTAAGCTATAATGAAAATGCTCAATGGAAAAGGATTTTGAGAATATAGGAAGTGAAAAAGATGCAGCTGAGGAAATAACATGCAGATCACCAGAATGGTTGTAAGCTTGTGAGTTGATGGGCTTGTTTCAATGTACTTTTCTGTGATGCTGTTTTCTCTACTCAATTTGTGGGGCAATCTTGCATTTAGGTTATCTATTCTCTTTGTAAATATGTTTATAGCTGATGACTGCAGTGTTTCCTCTGGAATTATGTGACACTTCAATTTCTCCTTCAATTTTTCTTACACCTTGCTTCAGCATAAACCACTACCCTACAAGTATTCATCCTGTTATAATGTAGAAAACCTTTCCTATCTATACTGTGCCTATATATTAAACAATACAACAAAATGCATATAAAACTGGTTCCTAGACAGGAAAGTCAGCTTTATGAATCAGAAAGCAAGGTATCATCCAGGATCTATTTACCAATGAAGGAAACAATTGAGAATGTGCAGGATTAATAAGGAAAATAAGTACCAATAAAAATCAGCAATTTCCTCACAGCAAATTGATGAATGCAAAGAGCACAGAAGTATTTATCAGAAAAAGCAAAGTACAAAGATTTAAAATCAGCAGTCATGCTTTGCTCATATTAAAAGTTTATGAAGTTCAATATTTCTGACAATTTCTCTTATCCTTCTATCAAGCACAAGCTTTTCATTCCTTATCTTTGAACCGTTGCTCTCAAATCTTCTAAGATAGTGAATAATTCACTGTGATAAAAATTAGAAAAAAGAGCATCAAAAACGAGCTGCTAATAAATACTGGAATGAGGGAGAAGGTAAGAATAGGAGTAAGAACTAAATTTAAGTGTATCCTACCAAATATCCCTGATCTGTTTAATCTCTGAAAAAGTATAGCAGAAATTGACTGATCTAATTTCTGTTACAAAAACTCCTATGATTCTAGTATATGAACTGATTGCATTTAGAGAAGAAATTATTCATATGCTTTTGACCTATGTTCTGACTTTTACAGAAGAAAGTAAAAGGCAGCAGGTAACATTAGTACTTAACACTCAGTCAAATGCAGATACAGAGGTTTGTGATTTCTTCCCTGTAACTCCAATAGTGTCTCTTTTCTACTTTTCCAAATAACATGGATAACAATTCTTGTAATAAGGTTTGGTTACACAGGATGACTTTAGCTGCTGTAGCAGTTGATAAATCAAAATTGAGAAGCCTGACTCATTAACCTTACCATTTTCCTCTGCTTCTGGACATAGGATCCTACTGTTTGCCTTAACACATACCTGGAATTCACTGGTCTCCTCCAAGTGGTATACACAAGATTCCAGCAGAAAATCAACCATAGTGAAATACTGGATCATTTTCTGATAGGTTTGAGTTTTATCTGTTTAGCAAAGAGCCTGAAGAACAGTAGAGCTGGCACAAGTAGTCAGGTAGAAGCACTCGGCAGAGTAGCAATACTTGACTGTAGAGCTGAACAAGAAGGAGGGAGAGAATGAGACCTCCCTTTCTTCCTAAGTGTGATCTTATAGACAACCTCAGTAGGCTTACACAATTTAATATATGCACTCAATATGCATTTCACCAAGTGCATGTAATCCTGCTTTCCTTATTCTATGCTGTTAAAATAAAAAAAGAAATTAAAAAGAAAAAAAGAAAATAAAAAGAGAAAACTATGCAGAGAATCACTTTATCAAGTTGGGGGATCTTAAAATGGAAAGATTTAGCAAGAATGTAGTATTTCATTTATAAAACAGCAAGGCTATAATTTGGACTTCTATTCCATCTCCATATAAATAAATAGTAAACTGAGAATATCATGATCACTTGATCTTCTTCTCTACCATGTATCACAGATACGGTCATTTACATCTATTGGGTTTTCTCTGTCCTAAGTCTAGTCATTTGTAGCTGTCAATGACTGTCTGACTAAACTGTCTTCCAGAAAAGCTGTTTCAACTGGCTCAGCCTCCTACCTAAAAAAAATAACATAAAAAAAGTGCAGCCATCTCAGCTTGGTATTTATCTGATCTACCCTCTAGCCATTTGTTCGTATTTTGCATTTCTCCATTAGATTATTTAATTATTGAACATTTTTTGCTCCTTCAGGTACTTATGTGCTAAGCAGGTACTTTGCAATCTTTTTAGCTAAACAAAATGAATTAACCTTTTGAAACCTTTTTAAATGCTGTAAGTCTCTGTCTGGATTTCTGGACAGCAATGACAGCCAGATGCTGCGCAGAACACTGCCTCCAGGACATTTTAGGCACAGCCACATTGCATTTAGTTTAGTTTTTCCCTTTGATTTTATGTTTTTTTAACATATCTGTAACCTCCTTTATCAGCCTCTCACATTTCCAATTAATTTTGATTGTTTTCCTTTTTCCATGTATGGGTTGTTGGGTATTTATTTCTTTCTTTCTAATTACTGCTTTCATTTGATCTGTGAAGAGCAGCAAAGGCACAATCCAAACTGCAATTAGAACCATCCCTTCCTGTAGCACTGCCAGGAGAATTCTTACTATTGGACTACACCTCTTACTAAAAGGCACTGTAAAAATTAGTCTACTCTGACAAGCCCAGTAACATCCCTAGCCTATATTATCAGGACACTACTGCATAAACATTTACACCAACGGAATTCCAACTAATTTTGGCAAATATTAATGGAAAGAAACTCTCATTGCTGTGTCATAGTTGCAATGAGAAAGCTCAGCTTGCTAGAAACAGTGCTAGCTTTGGCAGGACACAGTTGAAGCAAATCTCACTGTCAACTGATATGACACTCCACCATGCCATGTTGCCAGGGAAACAGCAGAAGAGAATATAAGGTTGTTAAACTGGAGGGGTTCTGGAAAAAAAAAAATGCTCAGGGCCAAGCTGTCTCTAAGTAAATGTAGCATATGTATGACATACCATCGTGCTATTCCATAAAATTAGTTTAGTCATAAGCTTTATCCCTATAACTGATGGGCTGAAGAATTCTTGCTTCTAAAGATGCTACTTCAGTTACATGAATTTTATGCGAAATTGTGTTAAACTATTATCAATAATTTATTTCTACTGATGATAAATGGTTGGGGGTTGGTTCTCGTTTGTAAAGTAGAATAGGACCAATCAGTAAATAATGAGGAAAAGTACACAGACTGGACGGTGTATTTTGAAAACAAGACGGTTTAATCAGTTTAATAATGGAGAAAAAGGACAGTATCAAGATCAAATATCTAAAAAATAAGTGACAGGAGTTAGAGAACTGAATTAATTGGAGTAGAGGAGTTATTCATCATCTGCTAATTCTGAAGTATAATCAGGGGACACTGTCATTGGTTGACAGGTTCAAAATTTAACTAAGCCTATTAATAGGTTTTAAAAATGCATTTTGATACTCAAAAATCTATCCCAAGAAGCAAGCTTAAGTATTCAGTCTTGGCAGCACACAATCAAAAAGAAAAAAAAAGAAAAAGACATCTATGGCACATGCACATACTGTTTCATCTGTGTGTTTTCATAAGCAGAAAAAAAAGGGGCAGGGGGGAGGGGGGCAGCCATCCAAGACAAAGATCCATCTCACCCAAAATCCCATGTTTTACAGTGGCTAATAATAGATAATTTGGGGAGGAGAAAATCAAGATGTGGAAAAACACAAATACTTCCCTAGTAATTTATCCTTCTCAAGTCCTGAACTCAGAACTTTCAAGTCAAAAGCACTACCCTGACTTTTTTTTTTAGTACATTTTTCTGTTGCTTCTGAACTTGTTCAGAGTTTTGTCACCACAACATACTTGGGCAGCAAGCTCCATAATTTCACTATATATTGTAAAAAAAACATAAGGAATTTTGAGTTTACACAAACAAAAGGACCTACCCTGACCATCATATTATTCTGGCTTAATTGCAGTACTGCCTGCAATGGGAATGACTTTACAGGTGGCTTATAGGCATGTCAACAATTCCAAGGTGATGCAGGTCTCAGTAAATACAGCTTCTGAAAATTTATGATGCAATATTCTGGGTTACTTCACTTCCAATACTTGGTGCTCTTACCTTTCTAATTGTGAAAATGTTGCTCTTTTACAGTACGTTGTTATATCAAAGCCTAATATTTGCCTTTGAATTCATGACACTAAAGAAAAGCCTTTCTTAATTTTATGTAGCTCAAAACTTAAGCAGTTTCTTAAATTTGAGATACAAACTCACAATATTATCTCACTGTGCTTTGATAGTTTACTTGCTTAAGCAAGTTCTTCTGATTTTGTGGCATCATAGGAATACACAAAAAGGTGATGACATTGTGATCTTTGATAAATCACCTGTCATCTCTCCTCAAGAGTCAAAACCTTATATTGTATATAATAAAGATCAGGTGATAGGAGGACTTGAAATTGGGAAAGAAGCCAATTTAGTTAATGCTCGCCCTGGTCTTAAACAGGGTTCAGTAACATCTTCCAAATACTGTTGTCTGTTTTCCAGTTTTACAAATAACTAATTGTTTTTACCTTAACTCTGGTTTATATAAGTATAGTCTTACAGCTCCTAACAATACAGCAGTACGTCATTTCTATAAATACAGTAATACTTAAGACAGGGACAGCAGAACACTTCAGTAGTGCCGAGGGTCCCCAGAACATTCCCCTGGCTGACCAAGGAGGTTTGTTCAGTGCTCTATTGGAGCCAGTAGAATAGGGTAGACAATGTGGCAGATTTGTTTTCCGATGATCCAGTGTGCTGAAGCTCACTCACTGGCAGCCAAATAATAGAGCCTGAACTCTGATGGAGTTCTGGTTTCAGCCTCGAATTCGTCTCCTTGCACACTTTCTCATTTCTTTAAAAAACAAAACAAAAAAAACCACACCAAAACCAACCACCAACCAACCCCCATCACCAAGTTAGAAGCATTAGAAGGCACAACTTTCCTTTGTAAGAACCATATTTACGTCTGTATATTCTACTCTACGTTCCTAGTTTCTCCCTGGTTTTTTGACCTGTGCATGCATCAGACAAAAACTATTCTTAACTATTTTAAACATGACTATAAGTAATGGGACTTTAGTGGGAACACCTTCAAGACAATCTGGTATTTGCTATTCACCTTGTAACACTTTTCAAAAATGCGTACTCAGTATTTATAGATTTCACATACCATACTGCTGTACTATTTAACTCTTTTGGTTTTGCTTGTTACTAATCCTGTCGTACCTTGTAGGACTTTTGGTATTTAAGACCAGTTCCTTAATTTTTCATTTAATGCCAAACAATTTTCCCCATTAAAGCTTCTCAAATGCTTTACCAGTTCTGCTGTGACCAACTTCCAAACTAGATAGTTCTAGTAACAGAGCATTATAGGAGAGATTCGCTTACCAGACGTCAAGAGCAATGAGTACTATGGCATTTTGGGTGTAAAATTTCAGATCAACTTTTTGTTTCCTTGCTCTCTAAACAGTAAGGTATTACCCAGTAACAGCAACCAGAAAAATTCTATCAGCCTCCATTTCAGGACACAGTGTCTTTCTACATTCACAGGTAGAAGAGCTGTGTCTGATGACTCTGTTCTTCTAAACCAGGGAGCTTTAAATTCACACATTAGGAGGCAGGCATGTGAATAAATTCCCATTAGGTATCTTTTTTATGTTATCAAACAAAGCCAGCTGTCTTGTGAGTCAGTGAGGATTTTGGATACACTGAAAAATACATATTAGGAATACATACTGAAAAAGTGTTCTAATATCCTGGATGGTTTTTAGATTGCCATCCCAACAGTGTAGAAATTACCTAAAATATGGACTTGTAATAATTGAACAAAGTTTTGAAGAATCCGCCGCCATCAGAACTCTGGAGCTGTATTAATAGTAAGGACTCTCCTTTTTTCCAGCATCTCTGCTAGTTTTTAAGGCTAATTAGAATCCACTATTTTCTCCAGGGCTGGTATACCACAGAGAGGCCTTAACGCTTATATCTACATTTTTGTTCAGAACAGTTACAGAAATAACCCAAAGTAGCCGCTTTTCCAGACCAAGGTGGAATTTTTCTACTTTTTTTTTTGGTTTAGGTATCGACATGTTCCTGTTCCCTGTGATTATTAAGTAGACAATGTACAGTATTATGAGAGATGATACCAACAGTTCTTTCCCAACCTGATGGATTCTAGAAGTGTTCTGAACATAACCCTCATTACTCTATTCATGGCATTGGGCTTCAGTGGGATCTTGGCTTCTTAGAATACAGTCAAGTGAATGTCTATCGACATTAGATAAGCCTCACAGCAAAACTTCTCATGCTTTTACAATCTGATACAATCTTGATATATTCACCACATAAAATTAAACTTTGCTAACAGAATATATGTATTACTTTCTTAAGTGAAAAAAGGCAATGCTAGAATTCCATTTGCAGTACTGAAAGATTACATACATGAAAGCTGACATTATCTAGGCTTTGCTCCCACACAAAGTTTGCTATGAAATATCTTGAAATGCAAGGGCTTCATAAAAAATGAGAGCACCTGAATGGTTTAGGTCAATCTTTGTCTCAGATTCCCAAGAGGCTTAGTTTTTCAGAAAGACATTTAATGATTCAGTTTTTTACCAGTGATGCTAACAGGCGCTAAAAGGACTATGTGTAACATGTACCACAATTTCCCCTCTGCCCTGACTGTTACTATTGCAGAAAAATAGCTGTATGCCAGAAAGAAGTTTTAATACACTGTACTCTCAAAAAAGTGAAGTATCAGGAGAGGCAAGTAAGCTCCTTAAGCACTTGGTTTCAGGGAGAAAAAGAAAAAAAAATATTTGTTTGCTTTATAAATTTCCTGACAGAAACAGGATTTCTGCTCAAAATTCATAGAATCGGTGTATGACATAGGGCTTTCCAGGTAAATTATTGTCAGATAATTGAGAGGTTCCATAATGATACTATTTGTTTTGTATGAGGCCCACCGCAGCCTCAACTGTTCGCTGCAGTATTCTTTTTCATCTGCATCTTCCTCTTTACAAGATGTTATACTAAAAAATATAACCTCAAAAACGCCTAAAATTTCATTTTTTCTATTAAATTGCAATGGCTATAAGAAAGAGGAAAAGAGATCTAAACCTTAAGTTATTTGCAAGTAGTTCACCTTTATGGTTCATATTTATAAAATTACTGAAATAGTGTCACTTTTAGAAAAAGCAGGCAGGAGCAACCTTTGCTTGGTATCTTCTGCACCATGTGAATCTGTTGCAACTTAAGAATTCTCGATCATACATTCATGTTTAACTCATTTCATTATTCACTCTGTTATTCTATCTTTGAAGAATGTTTCTAATGGTCTAGAGCCCTGTTGCAGCCATACACTCTAGAAGAAACCTGAAAAATATCCAGCAGAATGTATAGCAGGTATGAAACACAAAACTGAGTGCATACAGATAGACAGATGGGGAGATTCACAAAGAAACTGCAAGACTTCTATTCAGAGTTAGAGGCAGGAGTACTAACATGAGAGAGTAGAGATGATTTAAAATTCTCTAGCACACATTAATTTAAGGAGAAATTTAAATAAAGATGAGACACTTAGGATTAACAGGCAGCTCTTCCTGAGGGCATGATACAACACGTAAAAAGGCAACAACAAAATAATAAAATAAATCACTTGATAATTTCACATAATCAAAGGACAGAGATGACATCTTAATATGTAATAAAAGATAGAATGGGTCAATCAGCTGCTAAGGACCATGAAAACTAAGACAAGTAATTTATTTGATACAATAGAAAAGAAATCAGCATGGGGATATAAAAACCCAAGACAACCTTCTCAGAGTGCTGACCAGGGTTAATAATCTTATAATAACTGATAGCATTCCAAGGGTACTGGAGTGGCATAAACCAGTTTTGCAACTGTGTCAAGAGAGGCAGCCGTTACCTAGTTAAGTCTTACTAACTATATACACAGAAAGATAAAGTTATATTTATTACCTGTTAGGCAGAAAAAAACATGTAAGACATTGTGGAAGTAAAAACAGACACAGATCACATTTGCAGATAACCCTAGATAAGCAGGAAAAATATTGTTATAGGGAGTGACACAGGAAAATGCAGCAGGTAGAGGGGAAAAAAAGTGAAGAATTCTAGTTTTCACTATCTTGCTCTTTTTAGTAAACAGCTAAATATCACATATTTTGAACAAGCAAAATATTGCTTTGGCCAGATCAGCAAACTGTTAACTCAGGTGATTTTGTCTCTGCACGTGGTATCATCCAGAGCAAAATGTAGCAAGAGAAAGACAAAGGCCCCAGAAAAATTCCATCTTCCCCTTCTCTCATTTGTTTCCAGGCAGTATAAAGTATAACTGATTTTGTCTCTTAAAATTATGCACACAAAAAAAAATAATTGTGCAGGCAGCTGGTAGTTTGGACATTATTTTTGTTCTCCCTTCTGCACATCAGTGTCACTACAATTCTCCTGCCCTGAACAGACTTCACAGATTATCTATATTCAGGACCTACCAGTATGCAGAGCTAGCTCATTTTCCACTCAATTTTTACCATATCTGCCAATCATTATTTTAACACATCTTAATAAAGACAGAGCTTATGCATAGCATTTATCCACCGCTGTCAACAAGAAGCACAGAAGTTATCATCTTCGTATAGATCATTTGCTCAACTTTTGCAGTTTATAAATCGGACAGATTCTTAAGCACTCGTGTCAAGCAGTAAATTATGTTTGACAGGGGTCTAGTTTTATTTAATAGTTCTCTTCACCATAGGTACTACACCAGGAAGCATTTTAGACTCAGCAACACTATTATTTGTAGGGCATCTTTCATGAGGGGCAGCCTCAGTGTTGCGGTTCAAGTGATCTACCAGTGTAGCTACTTTTTGTAGTTTAGCTGTCGGAGCTGTTTAACACTGTATTGTTTATTCAGCACACCTGGAACATGCCATGCTCTACACAGTAAAATAATGGATATGTGTTTGGATAAAATATAACAGCTAAAGAAAGGTGGGACAAAGGTAACCCATTCTTTGTGATTATACAGCCAGTTTCCCCCTGAAATGTTATTAGTGTCCCCTCTCCTTTTTGCTATTTAAGTGGGAGTTTGAAGAAGATGACTGTTCTCACATATTTCATCTGTGTTAAAATTTCTCAACCGATCATAAAAAATATGTCTGCAGAATTTATTTTTATAGATGGACAAATAGTTGGACAGTGGTTGTATATACATGGAAGCTGAGGGATGATAAAAGTCTGAATTTCAATGCTGAGTATCCTCTATAAGCAGTAGCACCAAGGAACATCAGATTGTAGAAAAGGGATAAAAAGAGATCATAGGAGATTAGCCTTCCAGGCTGTTAAAACACTATGTAAAAGTGGGCTTCAATGTCACCCAGATGCTTACTTCATTTGATTCTAAATAAAGGAATCAAAATCAACATCCACGAGGATTTTTCAGAGTATACTATTTTTGGTTCTTTTTGTAATTATTATTTTTAAATTTGAGGAACAAGGCAGGAAAAGTCTAAAGAATTGCAATAAACCAACCAACTCCCAGTCAGGACTGAAATATAAGTAAAACATGCTTTTTCCAATATCTTCAAAAATTAAGAGGAAGACTTAGGGACAATGCTTCTCACAGGTGAATACTAAACAGAAATCAGATACAGAAATCTGTTACAACAGGAAGACACTAATGCCAAAACAGGAATCACCAAATAACGAAGCATAAGTCCATGTGTAGGACAGGGAATAGAGAATCAGTTAGTATATGTAGAATAGAGAAGAAAACGGCTTGAGTGGATAAGCTGTAAAATCACTACAAAGGACAAGAATAGGGAAATACTATATATATGATAAGCCATACCAACAAAAAAGAGACAATTCAAACAGTGTCAACAATGATTGCTGGAAATACTATATCTTTGCAAAAGATAATCTAAGAGAGAATTCCATACTTATCTAATAGCCTCAGACACACAGAGACAATGACGGAAGCATGACAGAACGATCCAGACAAACCCAATAAACCAACTGAAATTTAGGCGATTATTATTATATTTTTTTCCTTAAAATAAATTTCTCTAGTCTGGTATTTCTTATGACCTAGTATAATTGCTTCTCAACTTTGCCAGCTGCCTTCTAATAAAAAAAAGCTTTGTAAAAGATATAGTACTCATAATGCTTATGTCGTTTGCAGTAAAATTCAAATATTTCTAAAAAAAAAATCAAAATTCATTTTAGGAGAATGTTCTTAACCATAAGGGTTTCTTTCCTAGAAGAATCATAGATAATGCACACAAATGGGATTCAACCATATAAGGCAGGCTTGTAAAACAAAAGGAATATTTTTGGAAACGATTTTGTAGTCTTGGTTCAAACCTAAGTATAATTGTTCTCAAACTTACCACTTAGCTCCTGTCTAAAAAGAAAAAATCTTTGTAAAAAAAAAACTTATTAGCAGCCAAAAATACTGACAAAGGAATTAAAAGTACAAATGAGTTGAAATAATTTCACATTACTCTACCAGTAATGACAAAAGATTGTATGAAGTGATACTTAAATAATCCCTTTCCTACATGCATGAGATGTGAAGGGAATAGTTTCACCTGTTTCCTTTGGTGATGATCTTTTCTTATACTGGTTTGGAGGAAAGGAATTGGTTGCAGAACCCAGAATGTGAAGAGACAAAACTTTACTGAGAGGTATGGCAGTAAACACAAACAAACAAACAAAAAGCCAAGCATGCGATTTCTGGGAAGTATTGCTCTACAGGTTTTGTTTGATAAATGTTTCTTTTGGGTTTGTGCATTTTTCATACAGTTTGGAAGGGAATATTAGAACCTTCCTCCAACTGTACCTCAGTGACTGATGTCAACTTCCAACACAATCTCTGGAAAATATGTTAGAAGTATCACCTGTCTTATTCCTTTAACCATTTCCATCTCATGGAGTTTCTCCATCTCAATTGCTATAAATTCCTATCACCAGAGCTGTGGAATCCACTAGGTCACTTGAGTATATTTTAATCTGTACTGTGATTCTATGATAAGTGATACTGTGTAAACAGACTAGATAGAAGGCACTGAAGTTGTTTCAGGTACCAGTGTAGTTCATCTTGCCTCAGGAATCAGGTGAATGGCGTGTGCTGTATAAAATATACATAATTTTGGGGCGGCATTCACATTTAGGCATTAAAGCTGTTACAGTTATTCCAGTCATTACCAAAACCACAACCATGTAGCTGGCATCTTTAAAAAGCATGGAAGCTCTTGATAAACAATTTTTAATGAAAAATCAGGTATGTAACTATGTTGACATTATACAAGCCTGGTACAAAATAAACAACAGTGAAGATGGTCACAGTTGGTCCCTTTTCCATAGTGGACTGCCCAAATCAGATCATTAAGCCTGGCTGAAAAATCCCTTTCTGTAAATTTGTTAAGATCCAGTTCAATTTGAAACATCATATAAAAATTTCTTGGAACAATTTCCTCCCCAGTAACATTTATGTCATGCACCTGCTGTAAAAGAACAAGAATTCTGGTGGTCTGGAGTACTCCAGAACTGATGCTGGTGAACAAGCTCTCTAAAATGTTAAACAACTGACGATGTGTAAGGGAGTACTAGAGAAGTAGAAGCATTTTAAGGTTAACTTTCTGAATTTACAGTATTTATTTTCATTCTTCCTGAGAGACAGCTGTTTTCAAACGTAAATATAGAATGTTTAGGAACCTCTAGATGATAGAATCATTATGTGTTCCTACCCACAAACTCCCATCTCTTATGCATCACATTTTACAAGGCTGACAAAATAAAACCTATAAAGGTTAACTCGGGCAAACTGAATGTGATAGCAAACACATAGCTGCATATGTGTGAGTGTTCCTATATTTTTCCATAGTTACTTAATTTGTGTGCTGTGAAAACCAGAAGTTAATAGCATTAAAGGGAATAAACAGGAGTAGTTAGTCATTGAACAGAGCAAATCAGCCATATAAACAAAAACAGTCCAAGAAAATTGTGCATTTAAAAGTTACATACTAGTTAAAATCTAGATCTGATTTACTATTTTTTAAAAAATTAATCTCAAATTGTGATTGAAAATCCTTGAAAAAAATGGGGAGAAACCTCTTACTTATTACTATTTTAGCTTCAAAATTTTCCAGGACTTGCAAAACATGGTGTCCAAATTAACCACCCCTGTACACCAGGATGTCACTACCGTCTACCTTTTAAAATGATGTTTGAAGTAACATTTACCCAGGTAAACATTTGGCAAAAGACCCAAAAAAGTGGCTGTCACCTGGATAGCACCTCCATTTCCCAAAAGTAACATTAAATAAATAAATCTATTTAGTGCAGACAACTATCCAAATAAAGGAATCACTGCTTCTGGCTTTTGACTACAGATTAGGGGTGAGGGGAAGGAACTCACATTTGGGGCTGGGGACTTGGGGGTTACTGCTTTGGGAGGGTTGAGACATGGAGAAAAAAAAAAAAAGGCCAAAGAGTGGGGAGGGGAAAAGGAAGAGAAGGAAAGAGAATAAGGAGCAGAAGGTGCACTTACTGTTTGGTTATCTTCATACAGTTTCAAGTCATATCCACTCAGCTCTACACAGAAAATTATTGCTGTAACCCCCTCGAAACAGTGGATCCATTTTTTGCGTTCAGATCTCTGTCCACCCACATCCACCATTTTGAAAGTCAGCTCTTTGAAGGTGAATTTATTTTCTACAATCCCTGTGGTCATGTCCCGAGAACGCAGAATATCTTCCACTGTAGGGATGTAGTCCAGTGCTGCAATCCTTTCTAGGTCATTTAAGTAGTATGCAGCATTATCCTCTAGGTGGTACTCGTTGGAGCGGCAAAAACACTCCTGCACACCAGGGTCTGCCCAGAGCCGTTTCATGACTCCCAGAAGCTCGGGGGTAATCTCACCTTTGCTCTCAGCTGGGCCTGTCAGGGCAAAGAGCTGCACAGCATCATATGCTCTGTCAGGATTGTGAAATTCTATCTTAAGGGTGGCCAGAGCCCGGATGATGCGTGTGAGGGAGTCAATTGCATTGTAGATAATCAGAGGTTTGTATTCTTTGCAAGCCTCCAAGTTAAAGCCACCACTATGAATGATTTTCATCTGCTTTACAATAGTACTCTTCCCAGAATTGCTGGTACCCAGGAGAAGGAGCTTGATCTCCCTTCGTTGTCGCTGACTTTCAGAGCGCAGGTGGCGGTCAATCCTACGGGACCGCCGCGCTGCCTCTTTTTCCTCAGAGCTTTGCCGACATCCCATGGTATAGCAGGAGTTACAGAAGGGAAAGGTTGGAGATTGTCTCGCTCTGTTTGCGTCTCTGAAAAAGATTTGTGGTGCCTTTCAGTTCTCGTGCCAGGTACCTTGAACAAAAAAACCCACCTCACTACCCAGTACCTGGCAATCCAAGATGCCTGTACCACCTAATTCAGTCCCAGCAGGGGTGCAAACACATGTAGGTATGCAACCACAGAAATAGTCTCTTCAGTAGATCTCATGGCACTCCCCTTTCCAGTGCATAAACAGTGGCACATTCCTGTTAATGAAAGGACACTTCCCTTTGCCAGAGTTTGGCTAGATCCGTCAAATACTCTTTTCTGTTCTGCATAATTATTTTGCTGCCTTCTGTCCAAAGGTAAGGAGCTGCACGTTCACCTTCTCTGCTCTAGCCCTTGTCTTTTAGTTGTATTTTCTGGTTGCTGTGGTGATGCTGCTAGATAAAGCTGAAGCTCTTTTCAGTGGTGCTGTACTTGTTTTGTTTCTCTTCCCTCACTTCTTCAGCTGATCCAGTTCAGCTCTGTAAATCTGTGCTTTCCACCTGCCAAACAATGAGAAGAGAAATGAATGAAATGAGAGACTCCACTTCCTTGCTGCAAACCACTCACTTTCTCCCCCTCTTCTAGACTTCTAAATCTTTTATTATCCCAAACAGAAAATACAGATGGAAAAATATGTGAAGAAAAGCAAAAATCTAAAACCCCTGCAAAAACGTAGGGACAGCTGAAGCTTGCAGACCTAAGAAAATGTGGTTTCTGAACAATAGTAAATCAAATCTCCCTTTCAGCCTTCTATGTTTTATTATCAAAACCTACATGAAAACAAACAGTGCTGAGCTGTGCCCCAATTTCTCCCTCAGCAAGAGCTTATGGCAGTGCTTTTCCTGCATAGTCCTGATCTGACTGGTTTTCCTGAAGTAGAAAACGAAACAGACTTACAACTTCTTTTCCCAGTCTCTCTATTTATATCAATATCTTGTACTCAGACAGATGCCCTCCTGCATTTTTTTTCATCTTTTCTGTTTGCACTGAACATTTAAATTACTAAATTAGCAAGCAAAAGGAGGTGATTAACTTTACTTCATGATTTTGTGAAAGGGAGAGTTACTGATCTTTGCAGAACACAGAACTTTGTCCTTGGAGAACAGGACTGTTAAACGTACTACCTGCACCCTGCTTAATCAGTAAAGCAATGCACTACTAAAACTTTTAAACTGCTTTCCATGGCCAAGCTAAGAGTTATTAAGCCTCCTCTCTCCCGTTTTTAATACAGGAAATTCTGAGATGTAGTAAACAGTGACTACAAGGCAAATGTTTCATACAAAATGCACAGGAAATGCCCTCCCAAGCAAGGGCTGACAGCTTCTCAGTGGCTGTTAGAGCAATTATTCTTTCCCAAATTAGGGGTTAAACCTACTAGTTGGAACTCTGGAGAAGGCAACAGCAGGAAGCATTTACCTCTCACAGAGGGAAAACACATTACTAACAGCTGATTGGCAATAACTTGCCTCTCTTCTAGGAAGGGTCTGCTGCTTTCACTAAGCTCTGAGCACAGTGGGCAGTGGAATCACAGATGTCACAGTGTCCTCGTTATATGCTGTCCCCAGCCCACTTTGGCACCTATATTGCTGTCTGTTTATTTGTGTCTAGAGGGTCTTGAGTGAATATTTTTGCAAACTAAACTACATGCCACTGAGATACCCTCAGGGGTAGGCTTAAGAAATATTTCAGAGCCTACTAAAGCAAAATAACTTCACCTACATTTTAATGAGACTAAGTCTCCCAAATTCCATTTTCAAAGTTGCCCTACAAGTCTATGGAAATTTTTCTAGCATGAACTTGCTAACATTTCAATGTAGAAGTGACAAAGCATTAAAATACACACTGAAGAGGATGATTCCACACTACTATGATAAGGACAGAATGATCCAAGCCAGTTGTTGAACCTCTGGGTTTTGTGAGTAAAGAAACTGAACTACAACTTCTTGCAACCTCATGGACTTTACTTTCTTTTCTTCTTAAGCATCACAGCAAAGTTTTAGTGAAGAAAAGATATTTCAGCAGTGGATTTACCAATATGTATTTTTTCTTTTTTCCACATCACCTACATTATAAAATATCATTCTGTGATTTACTTTGTATAGCAGGATGGGTTGGGTCTCATTCCGACTTGGCCTCACTGCTCTGAGAAATACAAACTTACATGTCTTCTGTTTTAGCGTGTAACGTATTTATTAATGCATATAAATGTAATAGTACATGTTTTGTAAGAAACTGTTTTATTGTTGAGGATTTCAAATGGTTTTTGTCTTGCCAAAAGTCACTATCAGTTAGGATTTCAGAGAGATCTTGCTTTACCCTCACAGTAGCTGTCACCATAGTAGTCATTAATTACATCAATAGTAGTTTTAGCTAACCATTAAATAATATTAATTGAGATACAACATAAAAACTTTGAGGTGAGGGCTTCAGAGATATTGATAAGGACAAGTACATCGGCTGCAGTACTGGAGAAGAGTTATATGGTTAAAAAGAAGGGGGGAATAAATTCTTTATCTAGGATTTCATTCCTTAGGTGGTAGAAACAAGTGTAGTGACCTGCTTAGTTAGAGGTATTACTAGTCTGCTGTTATTTGTATGTTCTTTGTCATAGCAGGTTACCCTAATCCTAGTTTCTGTATTTTATATAGCCTTCTCTCTGAACATGTTTAAAGTCACTTACAGATCTCTTCAGATTTATGATGGGCTGACAAGTGGAAAGGTAGTGTGTATGTCTGCTTTCAGATCCGAGTCCCCACTGGAATGCATCTCTGAGGTCTACAGTTTTGTAACAGCACTTTGGCACTAGGCAGGTTCGTGCAACACACTGGATCCCTTTTCAGCAATTTCCAATACATAAATGTGAAGGTATCTGGGAACATGAAACATGCATGTATGGAAGGACTAACAGTTATGGCAATTATTATTAATTCCTAAACATCAGAGAAAAAGGTACACAGACTAGAGTGACTCCATGGATAACAGTTTTACATATGTGTTCCTGAAGTTCCCTGGGATGTTTGAGACAGTTGAGCTTGCAATCACTCACTCTTAAATACTTTTACTGATTCTATATTTATCTTTAAATCCCTTCCTAACTCTAACCCTGCTTAAGGGAGATACATAGTTGAACCAATGTAGACCTGGGTACAATTCATGACTACCGGGATGAATCAGTATAGGTTAGGATTGGTACTGGTGGATTGTGTATTATATTTTAGTTAGGAGAGGATGAATAGATGACTTGCAAATAGTTGCAAAATTCCACAACTAGAACTCTGACCACAAAAAAAAGTGATTGCTCAAAAAAAACAGTACAGGACAGTATGCTGATTAAAATGCATTTCAATATCCCTCTTGTTCCCATGTTTCCTTAGATTCCCAGAACACTATTAACACACACATTTTCAGAACAGCAGCTTTTACTCAGTTCTGAAGATCTCCTGTACAGTATTTCAATTTCCCCTCTTCTTTCTTGGTCCTGTTTAAACCTGTCTTATCACTGCATTCTTTTAATCTCTGTGCTCTAACACCTGCCTGTAAATCCATCCCAAATCCACATGCATGAAATTGCCATAGGATGAGGTGTAATTGTTTTAATCTGAAAGAGAGGAGATTTAGATATTAGGAAGAACTTTTTTGCTGTGAGGGTGGTGTGACCCTTGCCCAGAGAAGCTGTGGCAGCCCCATCCCTGGGAAGTGTTTAAGGCCAGGCTGGATGGGGCTTTGAGCAACCTGATCTGATGGGAGGTGTCCCTGCCCAGAGCAGGGCGGTTGGAACTAGATGATCTTTAAGGTCCCTGCCAACCCAAAACACTCTATAATTCTATGATATGTGCCGGTTCAGAGAGCTTATTGGTCATATTTGCCTGTATGGACCACAGTGTATGAGCAGGCTTGTAATTTAAACATTTCAGGTCCCTTTAAAGATATCTGAACCCACTGGCCCAAGTGCACTGTGCATCACTATTTCCTGGTCTAAAATTCTACAAGTGAGTCTAATATCAGCTGTATTCATCTTACTTCCCTTTGCACGTCAGAAGGACGTTAGCACATGAATACCATATTAATCAGCAGAAAATTAAAATAATAGCATAGACATTATTAGAATGGTAATTAGCACAATTTTACTTACTCTAATACATCAAAGATGTGTAAAGGTAAACCCCCAAAATGATGAGTTATACTTCCATCAAATAATTATCTTTTTCCAATGGTCATAGAAGATGAAAAATAAGAGTTGAGGAAACTGTTTTAATAACTCTCCAGCCACATAGAGAATGAAATTATTGTATTAGATATCAGACCAAATTCTTGTTTTAATTACATAAAAATTAGAGTTAGCTCCATTAATCATGCTTATTCTGACACATTCAGAACATTTAAAACTGGTTTTCCTTTAAGTCCTCATCATTGGAGGCTTCATTTTCATGTCACTGATAGGACTGCTGGTCAAATTATTTGTGGTGTTTTCTACAAGTCTCTGTGATCAAAGATGAAAAATTTTGCAAGAAGCATATATGGGACTCCCTCTCGTCTCTTTATTCAAGTTACATCCTGAAACAGAGAGGCTTGCTAGAGACAAGAAGAAAGAGATACATATTACTTCCAAAGTTATGGTAAATCTGGAGATTTTATGGCCATGTAAGATAAACAGGTATTTATTTTCTTTCCCCCAACAATCACAACAAACAGTTTGGTAAAAAGAGACTTTCAATAGAAAAAAATATTCCTTTCAGACTGCTTGTACATTCTGCAAAGTATTTCCTATCGTGTATTTCCACAACACTTTGAGATGCATCATTCCTATCCCACAGTGTTTTACATATCAACTCTTTTGCTTGCTATGGATTAATATGTTTAACGCCAAAAGGGATAGAGTAGTATCTCCTTATTGTAGGGAAGACCAGAAATATGTAAACACTGTGTAAATGAGTTTATACTATTGATTTTCCAATTTTTTGGCTTCTAGTAATTCCTATTGCATATACTGCAATAATATTTGGATATTGAAAAAGCAAGTGTTTCATGGCTGTAAGGTTCTAATTAGGTAAAAGTCTTTTCAGTTCCTCTAATGGAAATCCCTGTCGCTTCCATTCACTGTGCACATTTCTCTCTAAACTTTGTTTAAAATCAAATTTCACTCTGTGAATGATCGCATTATACTGCATGTATGCATCTGAACTAATACATCTGCCTTCTACTGACAATTGAAGCTGCTCAAAACGTTAAGAAAATGTATTTGTCAAATCTGATGATATATATTGGCTGTCTTGTCAGGACTGAAACGGGTAGTTCTTCCACAAGATAAAATTAACATGCCCCAAATCCTAAGCTAACAGTGACCTATTTGGATTATCAAATAAGTAATGCCAAACAGCTCATTTCTGGAGTGGAAAAGATACATGAGCAAAATTCTGCACTGGTTTATTATATAAATCTATTGAAGCCCATTGAACTTAGCAGACTGTTTATTACTAGCATGTTTTTCTGTCTACACTTTTAAACACTGTCAGTAAAACCAGTCATTATTTTTGGTTTCATATCTAGGCTTGCTCTTTGCCCCTACCTATCACTTCTGTCTCGTTCAAACTGATCTGTGTGTTTGCAATCTTAAACATTTATCCCTTTTCTCAGCATGTGCCCAAGTAACGGTGCTGGGGAGGAAGGAGAATGACACTACAACAACCCAATTAATTGTAAAAATTTCCCTAAGAAAAAATCTGAGTATTGTCTCTTGTTGCATTAGCTACTGGCATGTTATCATGGAACACAGAGTTACAGAATCTGCCTTGAAAGACGTACCCCCACCCAAGATTTTATTGAAAAGAACTGGCTCCTGTGCTGAGAATGATGCCAATTGCTGTGACTATCACAGGCAATATAGAGACTGTGCATACAGGATGCTGCTAAGAGCAGGAATTTCAGGTGGCATTGCAGGCACAAAGCTATATTCTCCCTCAAACTCAAGTGGTACCAGTAGTCTAATAATTTAGCTTCACCATCACCAGTCTGCACACACAGAGCTTCAGAAGCCTAATCTTACTCAGCTCTTTACAGTATTTCCATCCTAGTAGCCAGACGATATGTATAATTTTTCCCCAGTAGTACCTAGTTTAAGAAAGTAAAATGAAGTTCAAAAGGTTGCAGCAACTTTCCACAGCAGTTTTAGCAATAGTTGCCAGCAATCCTGATCAATTCAGGGCTGATGTTCTGTCCAGTATTACAGAACATATACTACCAGAGGAAGAAAACAAAACCTTACCCAAGCTATACTTCCCCGGCTTCCTGGTTCCACTCACTTCTTTATCTTTCTTTATCTGAAAGTTTAGAGGTAGAGGACCTGCCTGTTCCAGCACTTAACCCACGTAAAAGTGAATACAAAGAAATGTAGCAAGTAGCAGCACAGCACATATCTAAGACTTACAAGTGTAAGCCAACCTAAAGTCATCAGTTTCTAATGATAATACACATCCACAGAGAATTCCAGTATGTTAACAAAACCTTGTTTTTGAAGGTTTTAACTTTCAATCACTTCTTACGCTATTAACAAAGAGAAAGACATGAGGGAGTATGATATATAAGGAAATACCCAGGGTAGTTTACTGAGGCAGAAGTCAAGCGTTCTATTAAGAACTGAGGTTAATAAGGAATGGGGAAATTGGTTCAGATTTTTTAATCCAGGAAGGCAGCCAGAAAGAGTCCCAGACATGGCAGTATAAATGCAAGGCTGAAATAATTTCACAGAAGTTAGTTTACTGTTTAATGTATGGTGATTAAAGTGCATTTATTACAGAATAAAGTTGTTTTAAAACCAGGGCCACAGACATTACTAACATTCTCTTTAGGCAATTATTGAAATCCGAAAGAAGAGGAAGGAAAAAAGCTGACAGGAAGAAAAAAATGGGTGAATTTTTTTCTTAATGCTACCTCTTAGTACAACTTGTTGTTGCAGTTGACTGACAATATTATTAATGTTGCTTTCTTCCATTGCTTAAAGCCTTGGGTAGGTACTTCTGTTGAAAATATCTTCATCAGATATCTATCTCTAAATAAATGCCTGGGGAAATTTTCATACATAAAAAGGCTTGGGCACTTCTGAACAGCACATTTGGGGAAAAAATAATTTCTTCATCCACAGTAAAAAAAACCTGAGAACTTTTCTTTAAAGTCCTGCTACACCTTCAAACTTTGAGCCATAGACATGAAATTCAACAGAAGATGAGGTATATTGCGTGGATGTGCATTTGCCATTCTCATGAAAAATGAAGTTTAACTTGGAGACTTTGAAAAATTATAGTTTTAGCTAGAGTAGAAAAAAATTGCATTTCAGGAAACCACTTGCCAGGCAAGGGTAATTGGACTTGCCAGGCTAGAGGCTTAGGAAAAGGAAAAAGAAGAGGGACCAAAAAGATTTTATATTATGGAAAACTGGGGACAGTATGTGTCCACTGGAACTGGTATCTCCAGAGCCAGAAGCGTAAACCAAAGTTACAAACCTGATCACCAACTTTCTGCCTGTATTTGTGGAAACCCCTGATATTCGCTCCATCATTCCACAAACAAGGTAATGGTGTCCACTAGTTAAGTATCTCACCCAGTCAAAATTGAACATATTGACTTGATGCAAGTTTTAGAAACATGTAAGAACCTATAGTGAAAACAAAGTATTCCTTATAAATCGAGCATTCAACCCCTGCTTTTATCAAAATAGATTTTGATCTTTAGCTAGTGGCATTGAAGTTTGCACCAGCTCAGCTAAGATCCAGACCACAGTTGAATATAAGAACCTGTTAGTTATTTTCCTTTTAACTACGCACATCCTACTTACTTCAGGAAGTTGGAAACATAAATCCTATAAGGCATAAATATACATAAAGCATAAATATATAAATCCTATATCTGAATATTTGGTAGGTATTTAAATCATGACCTGCTTTAGCAATATCTACAAACTAGTGTGAAACAGTGAGAAGAAGCATCTGCACAACCAGTACGTAACTGACTGATTCTTGAATAGAGCCAAAAATACAACAGTTCTATCCTGAGTTGTGTTGCTGAAAATCCGGAGTAGTGTCAGTGACTGTGTATGGAGTTGCCTGTGCTCCATAGCCATTTAACTAAGACTAGAATCTCCCACAGTAGTCATTTTAGAGGTGACTTTTAGATTTCCATAAAGAATGTAATATTACAAGAATATTACAGTGGGTGTGCAGAAAAATCCTGGCTGCTAGACAGGGGCGAGGAGAAACAACATGCACAGCATCTGCTTTAGGGATGTACGAACATCAGACTTACTTAAAAATCTGTAAAAAAGCAACAAACAAAATGCAGTACCCACTCAGTGGGCACCTCAGGTGATGACAGTAGTGTAGGTTATGTCTTCATTAGAGTCGCTGTTCATCTTTTATCATTGGTGTTACCATAGCTCGCTCATGAATCACCCAGATAAGAAGACTCACATACCACAGGGTTGCTTTATTACGTTAAAAAAAGGTAGTAAACATTAGGTTTGGTCATGAATACAGTGGCAGATCTCCTACTGTTCATTCAACGTTATTGCACAGAAAATCGTATGAAAGCATAAGGAAATTTCAGTAGTTATCATAGCAAAAGAAACTTAAAGAGGTATTTGAAACGGGATAACAATGTCACCTTATGAAAAAAAGTTTCTCTTCCTATTCATAGAAGGTCACATAACAGCAAAAATTTGCTTGTTTTAGAGTGTTGCAGTGACAGGTACAAGCTAATCGGAGGTCAAAATCAGAATCTCTGTAGTAGGAACCTGAATGCTGAGACACAGATAACAGTGTCCTGAAAGCAAGAAGTTTGTTTAATATGATAGGGAAAAGCAACCAGTGAAGACTCAAAGATTGAAGCTTGAGGCCAAAAAAGAGACAAGAAGATGTTCCAGTAAATGGGAACCATGGAAACAATAGGCAAGTTTCATCTGTGATGATGGGTCTTTGAGACTCTGTACAGAAATAAATCACAGCAGTTCTGCTTGTGTGTTTTAAGGGAAGGAACGAGAGGAGAGGCCAAAATTAAGTCAAAGAAAGAGAGTAAAGTCACAGAGGTTAGGTAAGATTTCTAGACTAAGCTGTAGAAACACAGGAACTGAGAAATGAAGGGGGAAGGGATAGCAGTATAGGAAGAAAAGATGAGCTGAGAAAAACAGATGGGCACATCTTACTATATCACATTGGCAGAAATCACGATAAATCTTTATAGAGAAGAAAAAAGGCCAGTAGGAAAGACTGGTCAGTAAAGATCGGTCTGCACATACAGAATTTAAGCACACTGGGGCGGGGGTGGGGGGGGAAGAAAAAAAAAAAAAAAANAAAAAAAAAAAAGAGAGAAAGGAGGGAGTAATTCCATGGTGGAAAAAGTCATCTGAATCATCAGATTTCCACCAGAATGGCTTTGTTAGAGAAACAACATTGCTAAGATTGAATCAGGGCTGAAAATTGTCAAGACAGGCCTTGCAATGAAAGGCACAGCAAAAGGTTTTGGAAAGAGAAAAGCATAATATGGGAAACAGTTTGAGTAGAAGTGGTGAACGCTGACGTTACAGAAAGGTGAGCAAGAGCACGGGAGGAGTGGACTGGCAGTGGCAGAGTTAAAGCTGGGAACTAAGCAACAGAGAATGAGTAATGTTTCACTGAGAACAAATCAAAAGAACCTTGCTGAACAGAAGAACAGAAAAACAGAAAAACAGACATAGGCTGAATGAGTATGCAGGAGCAGCAAGTTATCAATATGAGATAAAATCAAAAAAGGAATACAGGAGATTCATGTGAACAGCATAAGGGAATTCAGTGCAGTAAGAAAGCCTGACAGGAACGAGCAGTGGGATGTAGGAAGAGCATCAAAGAGATGGTCAAAATGAAAAAGAGGAGAGGAAAGCGGGACTGTGAAAGAATAAAGCAAGTAATTCTGATGATGGTCTATTAAGGGAAGAACAAAGAAAGCCTGACAAATCTGCTGAAGTTGTCAACCTCACCACAAGACATAAATGTGGATTAAAATGCTGTTCCTAATACAACCAGAGAAAGAAAAGACGAAAAGACCGTGAACATCAGAGTAAGAGGCAGGGCTATTATCAGGGATAAATTTGGAAGGTAGGGTAGAGAGCAATTTCCAGCCTTGGGCTACAAATAAAATTAATCACATGAACTGTGTCAGAAGACATTTACATCAAAACTGTGGATTTCCCAGGTTTCACCTTAACAACTCAAATTAAACATGATTTTTTCACAGAAGGGGAGATGAGGAGTGGAAGAAGTATTAGACCACCCTAGGCCAAAAAAAAAAAACCAAACAAAAACCCCCTCATAATATCCCAAGATGCTAAACAGAATCCAGAGTGTTCTCTTAAAGTGTGATTCATGGGAGACAAGAGAGGACTTGTATGATACCAAGTGCAGATTACAGCTGCAGCCTACGCCTGGTCTCATTCTGCTTCTCTTTTGAAATTCAGAAGCTTTGACAGTCTTATAGTCCTGCTGCATGTGAGAGCTTCAGCAGGTACATCTCAGACAGCTGAGCCATTATCATAGGTACCCTCTTTCTCTAATTCAAAGGACTTCTTCTGTAAGCTGAATATGAAGAAAGTTGTCCACGTTCTAGTTCTGGTATGAAATTGCTTTGGGCCCAATCCAAAAACCAGATATAATTCTACTTCACAAAACACTACTCTGCTACCAGAAGCATTTAAGTACAGCATTGTACCATGGCTAATTAGCTCCTGGTTTCAAAATCTAAGCTAATACTTGTTTACAACAATTTGCCATCTAAATATATGAGCCCAATTGCATCTGGCTTAGGTAACTGCATTCAGCACTACATTGCAAAGGGCAGATGCGTTTTTTGGTCCTTGTAACAGAATTTAAGCAAACTTTAGTTGTCTGGGTGAAGAATTGCAATTCTACCTTCTCATCTTCTCCATGTACCCCATAACCCTACAGAAAACTCCATTAGTATTTACACTGTCTGTCTGAGAATTCTTAAGCGTACTCCATGATCAGCTTTCCCCCAAAGTACCTTTGACTAAGCTGCTAGAGAACTCCTTCCTAAATTGCATAGGGACCCAGAGTGGTACCTTTAGTCCCTGGCCCCTCACGTTTCTCTTTGGGCACAAAGCACACCTGTTTCACACCAGTGAGACAAGACATGGTGGTGAGTTCAGGCTAGGGAAGAGCAACCTTCATCCTTTCTGCTGAAAGCTGGCCACAGTGCAACAAGGAACAAAAGAAGTGTGTGGCCAGAAAAAGTAATTATGAAAGCACATGAGTCTGCAGTTTAACAAATACTCTAGACAGGTCTAACAAAAAGATAAAATAAATCCAAAAACCACCCTCAAACAAACAACAACAACAACAACAAAAAACCACAAACATGATTTCAGCTCATTTTACACCTGAAGAAGTATTATAAATATGTTTAGTCTTGGATGATAAAGGACAATGAGAACTCTTTGAACTTAAATTCAGTTCCAAATTTTCAACTACCAAAAGATCCCCTTTCTCTGTTGTACAGATTAGGTATGCCTTGCTGAGCTCAACATATTTTTTTTCAAGCACACATCTTCACTGGAACTAGAACTTGTCACATCATTTGGGCTATCTGAGGCAAAGAGCGAGAGTTTCCTCAGTCATCTAGAAACAGTCCTCCATCACTTCTCTGCACTTCTCAAGGTTTTGTGTTTGTCCTTAAGATCAGAGACACTGATGATTTGCTAATACCTTTAATACATGGGTCTCTCATGATAGAAATTGTGCATCAGTCTTTCTAATAAATCACATTTTTAATAAATAATTAGAATTTTAAAAAATACTACAACAACAAACCCCGACAAATAAACCCCACACACAAGCTTATGAGGTTCTCCAATTTTCATGACAAGCCTGAAAGCTCTAATATTCCATTCTGTAATTGTCCTCTGGAATTCTAGTTCTCCGCTATGTAGCTTTATTATTTTTTTCAGTAAGCCAGCTTAAGCTGAATGTTTACAGTTGCTTTCAGTAAATTTGTAATTGTTTGCTATATCATTTCAGGTCACACACTACATTCAAAAGTTGTCTAGTCATTTTAAAGATAAAAATCCATCAACTTCTGTATGCTCAATACATACTAGAGAAGCCTTCTACACACAGGCACTCAAACACCGTTGCTGCAAATCGCCACCTTTACCAGTAACAGCCTCTCTGTTGCAGTTCTGTATGGACCTATATAAAGTAAGGAGGTTTTTCACTCACAATAAAGCAAAAAGGCCTTGGTATCCTGATGCATTGACGTAACTACAGTTTTCCCTCCACCAACACCCCTTTGAGAAAGGAACCCCCACAACCACCACAAATTACTGCTTACAGAAAGAACCTAACATCCTTTTCAAGTCTTGGCAGCTACTAGGATTTCTCTTCAGTCTCTCCTCTCCAATTCCCTCTCTCTGGAGGGAGGATCACACCTTCCTCACACCCCAGCTGCACTCACAGCAGTTACGCACCCACCACCACGAGCCAGAGGACTCTAAGTCACTCTGTGCAGGCTCCTAACTGAGGACTGAGAAGCCCCGATAGCTCGGGTTGTTAAGCACACATTCAATGTCCCAGAGCATTGGAGTGGTTAAATTCCTTTCATCAGACTTTAAACATGTCTTTCAATAAGCAAGCTGGTTGCTAATGAAGTGAGAGAAGGTGCAGTCTTAATTATCTGAAGAGACTCAAGGCCTAATTAATCTAGAGAGCACAGTTAGAGCAGCAGCGCAAGCGTCTCTAGCAATACTCTCAGTGTGGTTTTTACTGCATATCCCCCAGAGGGGTTAACTTTCTTAAATAATATTAGGTTTTTCCTGTTACTCAACCTTGTTTTTTTCTACAAAGATCAAGAATATTTCTACTTGGCACTAAATGAGGTTGCAATATGAGCTAGAGGAACTCCACTTCAGTAGCTGTGGTGAAATAGCAGCCTATGGCAAGTGACAGTTTGGGGTAAGAATATACATAGATCTTCCTAAGCAGAATAAACACCACTATCATTGTTTAAGGGGAAAAGCAAGAATAAAAAAAAAAAAAATTAAAAAAAAAAAACCAAAGCCTGTGAAGTGCTCTGGTTGTGATCCACTTAAGGGAAGTCTTCGAGTCGACTTCAGTGGGCTTTGAAATGAGCTCGTATCCTGTTTTGAACAGGATGAAAGTAAACATAATGTATCTAAAAACACTGCAAGCAGAATACCTAGCTGCCAGCAATGCGGACAGTTTTACCGATGAAAATTTAGTATTTGGTGCATGATTCATACTCTTCTTGTGTATGAATATCTACAGCTGAAAACTTCTGGAATAATAGATACGAAATTGAATAGCCTAACTTTCAGCCCCCCATTTTTGTATGATCTCATCATTACTGTATTACTAGTAGATACTGAAGCATGATCAGTCTCATTGTGTTTTAAGATTAGTTTCTTCCCTACAAGCCTGTGTTCTGTTGTTATTCACTGTGTTTGTTCATAGGTCTAGTCAACCTTGCAAAAATAAAAGTCAGATTTGACCACATAGATTTTGAGTCATGCTATGACAAAGCCTAGTCAGGTTGGCTTCATGTATTTGTCGGGCGATACAGATTTTGTCAGTGTTGTGGATCGCTTTCATGTCACTCTAAGAATAGATTTTTGCCTATAACAAAAATAAAATAGTAGGTATTTTACACTGGTGAACATGCATTATTTTAGAATTGCATAGATAACAAAACGAGCTGCTAAATGTAAGTCCCTCTTTTGAGGAAGCTTGCATGGATTTTTAATCTGGGTATTTACAATAACGTAGGAGTGCCATGACTTAGATTTGGCTGGGCAAAGTTGTTATTTTTCAGCCTCAAGCAAGTTTGTAAATAGTAATTGTAAATTTTTCTCCAAACCTGAAACATATAAATGATAGATGGATTGATTTTTGTTATTAGACATAAACCAACATCCAGTCACATTTTGTCTTGATCTTCTGTTATTTTTCAGCTGTACATTGGTTACCATACCACTGCTAGTAGCATTAGCAGGTGTAGCTCCAAGTTTCTTAACACATACTGATGATTATTTTGGTGTTCTGCTAACATTGGTAGTACTTGTGTGTGTTTCTGGAGAAAGAGGGGGAAGAGGGTAATTACTACTCCTATTCAAGCTTGTGTTGCCTGTAAGGACACGTTCAGCATTAAGACTTTTTTTCCACCAATTACAAATTGTTTATTCCTGCAAACTCCATACCCATGCAGCCACAAGTTTTATTAAAGTCTGTGAGAGCATTTTTCCTAGTTCTTTAAGTTCTCTCTGCATGTAATCTGTCTCCTACTGTACAAGCTATTCTATGATGAAGTTAGAAGAGTTTCCCTTTTTCAATCACACCTCAACTAGAATTGTCTCATCTTCTTTGAGGTACCTAATTAATTAGTTCACCATTTTGTGACCCTTATTGTTTCATTCCTTATGCTTGAAGCAGGCTCTTGAATCAAATATCAAGAACTGATAGGTTGGTTTACGCTACTACATACATGATCTACTGCTACTGTTAATAGTAATAAAACCAGATTTTGCAGGTTTTTCTGCACAAGGCACTCCTAACAGCGCAAGAATTTCACAAACCAGACAAACATATGATAATAACCACACAGTAGAGGTTTAACAGCAGCATTTCAAATGGTTGCTCTTTTGTTCTTTTTACTCTCAGTGACATCTCTTCTTGACTCAAACAGCTGTGGCACTAAAATTATCTTAAAGCTGAAAGGTGCTAATCGAGCTTTTAGTTTATTCATTATTCAGCAATGGATCCTTAGTTATTCATTTCTAGTATTACCAGAAAAAATTACTTATGGTAACACTGTATCCTACTATTAAGATGGCACATAAAGCTGAAATTTTACCACTGATAAGAAGCCACAGATTCCTAACTCATTCTGCATTTCACACACGAGATCTGCGGGCGAAAAAGCTGATGACTTACCACCTTATTTCTTTTTGCTCACTAAAAATCTGCTGTTGATACTGCTGTAAAAATAATTGTGAGAAACAGACACAGATCTGGGATAAGAAAAAATATATATGCTGGAGATTACTCAGAACACATCAATGCCTCAGTGGATGGTCATACTTAAAACTTCTCAGCAAAGTATATTAGGTCAAAATGCTGCAAAAGCTATTGCAGCTGGATGGATTCCAGCTTCTAAATCCACCCTAAACACACAAAGCAGATTTACCAAGGGGGGGCCAATATCCACAGTGCAGAGCAGAACAATAGCTTATCTTGAAAACTTTATTAAGAGTATGAGGGCACCTCTGAAACCACTCAGGTTACTCAGCAAGCAGGGGTGAGGTGGGGGGGTTGTGCATTTTCAGTGACCTGTTCTCAGGTAACACTAGTTAAGTATCATAGCATTTCTGGCATGATAATTACTTGTAGCCTTCCAGGATAACTGGGCTTAAAAACGTAGGTTTTGTTATGTTTTGGTTCATTGACAGCATACTTCAAGACTTCTAAATTGACGTATTGAAGTCAGTATTGTAACTAAGAAAAGATGACATAGGTACTGCCTCCTAATGCTATCTCTGACTTTTAAACAGCTTTTTCATCTTGTTACAAGGCTGAAAAATTCTCCACAGAATGCATCTTAGAAGAGAACAATTCATTACCCAGTCTCAACCCAAGAAGCTACAGACATTCCAAAAAGCAGCACAGATAACATTTCTTACCTCTCAACTCTGAGAAAGCGCTTGATAAAACATCTTCCCACCTCTACCAAAAGCACAACTGAAAGCAATAGCTAAAGAGCTCCCAGCTGACAGCTTTCAGCCCAGCCTACCTTAAAGCAATTTGAATTTCGTTTCAATGTCTTCCAGCTGGCAGCAATCCCATTAAGAAGCAACACCACTGACAGGCACGCTTACTATCAGTCTTCTCCTCCCAAAATGTATTTTAAACCAAAGGCCTCAGGAGCATAACACAAACATTTTGTGACATCTCTTTGCCCACTGAAGACTCCATGCATTAGGGAAACATCCAGTAAAAGTTCTAACTAGTTTTGCTCTTTTAGAGACATAGGAATGACACAGAAATAGCAGAAGAAGACAGTAGATTGTCATCATAATACTCATTCTGTCTCCTAGAATTTCTGAGAATTTTTTTCTAGTTCTTAAGAATGAGGCATAATCTTGATTTGTGTTTAAGATTCTTGTGTCTGACATTAAGTAGTGTAAACAGGTGCCCTGTGCAAAAATAATGTTAACTGTCCTTTCCCATCTTTTGTACTGGTTGGAGAAGGGAGCTCATCCATAAGGGAGAAATTTCTAAAGGCTTTTCTACAAGTCAAAAGGAAGAGACAAATCCTGGAAATTTTGCATTATTTTCTGAAATCTTTTAATCTTGACCTTCTTGACTGTTTATAGTCTCTTGACTTGCCTCTGACCCATCCTAATACAAGCTGAAGAAATGATTTGTAATAAAAAATAGTATTTCATATGGATTTTATGATTAGATAACTCTGAAAAAATACATTATTTTAAATTACATCTGAGGAAATATGAACTCTCTAAATGATGATTCTGATAAAACAGATGCAGACACCTAGTAAAAAATGAGGTTGATATGCTCTTAATGTAACTCCCTTAAATATAAATCTTCACAATGTAGGTAATAACAAATAATAAGCAACACGTCGAAGAAAAATTCCATTTGCACATTGTATCTCATAGCTGAGTAAGAACAGTACTGCACAGACTGACAGCATTCCATCTGGCCTCCTTTTGAAAAAAATCTTTATAAGCACTTCATTATTTTCTTGAATTGACTTGTTTATGTAAGTTTTCAATGAGTTCAGTGAAAACCTCTGCTGGATAAATCATGAAAACATGAAGTATCCAAAATCCAAAGTTACAGTTGTATAGATAAGCTTTGATTAATCACAGACTACCTCTATTGGAGAAACGTAGCAGTAAGAATAAGATACTGTGCAGAGATACCAAAATACTGTATTTTGTTAAGATGACAGATTCAAAATTCTCTCTGCTCACATTTTCATGTTTTACCATAAAGTAGGTGAAACCAAGTTAATTTCTTGGGACTGTGCATATTTCATATATTATTTACTCTGACATGTAGAAACCAAATGCAAACACTGAAAAAGCAAGTTCCAATTTTATTTAATTCCTGTATCTCAAAGGTAGTCCTATAGTGATACTGGGTCACTGTTAATTGCCTGTCTCTATCTTACAGGTCATATTTTGTGGAGTTCTATAAACTTCTATTTGGTCAGCCTTTTCCATTTGATTCTTATGAAAGACCAGTGGAAAGGTGTAGTAGCCCCGTAGAAGACAACTAGAAAAGCAAAATGAATTAGTCCAAAATACAGAGAACCTCAGAGACTCCTGGCCTTGATCTGAATAGGGGATCTGAAGTTTCAGATCTTAATTGGGAGAAATGTTTCTTTGTGATCCAGCCTTCATTGTGGAGACAGGTTAGAGGTGCCTAAATCACATCATGAATTAGAACAGTTTCCAGGTGCAGTCCCAAGAGGCCACAATACTGGTGGCAGTTCTTGGTTTGCTTGACTGCAGAAGTGCGGGAAAGGGTAGAGTTGCCAGGCAAACCACATAACAAGGAGAGAGGCTTCTCTCATCACAGACCAGGGTAATATCCTCTGTAAACATTTCATTTTAGTTTAGAACCTGCTTGAGCTGGCAGAGAACGGGACTATAACAGAACCAATAATCCAGTTCTTTGTCTGTGTGGTAGGTCATGACTTAATTGGTGTTTCTTATTTCTGTCACACAGATTTGCACAGCTCAGGACGGCAGTGTACAATCAGCCCTCTTTGGAAAAATGGAGGGTTGTAATTTGCAGTGTTAAAAGTCACAGATTCCTACCTCTTGTTGATGATGCTTGCATTTGTTTAGACCACTATCTGTTAACTTGACCTGTGAAATCAAAGAATATTGTACTGATGTGCACCTCAGCCTAAATTCTCTCCACGTTTAAAACAACAACTGCTAATCCCTTGGATTAATACATTGTCAAAATGAGGAGCCAAGAACTTGTTCCTGTAACTTAAAAATTCTATAAAGTCTTCAGTATTCTATTTCTTTTTGTGACCTCACTTGCAAAAAGCAAACTCGACACACCTGTGTAATCACTGTCATGAGGCAAAGTTCAGATTTGCTTTTGGGAACATTCACAGCAGGAAACATAATCAGAGGACTTATGCACATCTAGTCAGGAAATAGAAACAATATGATAATAGAACAATTGTTCAAATTTGAAGTAGGCTAGCCTTAGAATTTTAAATACTAACATAAATGTCACTGAATTATAAATTAAGGTGCATTTATCTGTTCATGGACATAAATGGATTGAAAAAGAGGTTAAAAGCATGTCTATGAAATGACTGATTGAGGTGAGATTCTACCATTACTGAGCAATACAAAATTAAAGCTCAATAGGTTCTTAGCAATTGCAAGAATATATAAATATCTGCCTGTTACAAAATGGCTTCTGTTATAGCACCCTGACTCTGCCAAAATTTAAAGGCCTTGCACAGAGAGGCATCTGGGGAAGAAATCTTCCTGCCAAGACCCAGTTGTGACAAAGGTGTCTCGTGGGACACTACCAACTGGGTGGCAGTAGAGAGATACTCCCGTGCAACAGTGTTTATTCTGATATATTTTAGTTTCGAATGGATTTGGCTAGCATCGTATGCATTCGTTTACTGATGCATTTTAGTGCTTTAAATGATACAGAAAAAAACTTTTATGTAGTATTGGTTTGAATCCTCACTCATAGCATAAACACCAGGGAAGGTAAACAGCTAATATCGTGGACTTTCTTTCCTCCTAAGACATCCAAATTGAAAGAAACCAGTCGAATTCACATATATATATAAATGGATATTATATATCCAAATGAAATTGTATTTTGTTAATACGTTCCAAATATTTGGATTATATGACTTAGGCTGGTAAATATCCAGAGAAGCAGCTTTTTATTAAAAAAAAAAAAAAAAAAACAACAACAACACAAACTAGTAATTCGAATTGCATTCTTTTCAGAAAAATGTTCCATTAGATGATACTTCTGAATCATACATATATTACTCTTTTAAAGGAAGAATAATAATAATCAGGTGCACACGCCATCTAAACAGCAAGCCACCCCCCTCCCCCTGAGCTAAACATCCAGCTGTGTTTATATTACTATGCCACGACACTTTCATCTGAACTGATTACAATTCAGTTGAATGGTGTTTTTTCCTTCCACAACACAACTGTGTCAACTGTATTTGTGCATCAACACTTGATATGCTGTCTAATTGTATTTGCATTGATGTGGTTTGCAAAGATAAAGGTAGTTATTCCACATTGTCTCAAAAAGGTTTGAAAATAGAGGAAACAGGCACACAAAGTAAGGGTAGAAACCCACTGGGCATGTATGCTAGAATACTGCCTGGAGTACTAGGAAAAACTGGATAAGAGCTTTGGAGTACTTTAGTGTTTTAGTGAAGACTTTCCTCCACAATACAGCAGCACCGTTAAGATAGAGTTAGAGGAAGAAACCAGTGTGGAAGTTTGGTTACTGTAAAAGAAAACAGGCTTGGTAAGTAGGGAGTAGCAAGTGTATTATTACTCACAAATATTTATGGTGAATCATAAAAAAATCTGCATAATTAACTAGTTAAGATTGGTTAAACATTACAATACAGACAGTGAGATTCATCTGTCCAGATTTAGCAGATTTAGTAGGTGGCTACCTCTGAGCCATTCACTCAGTGCTTCCCTTGTGAGCAGTGGAGAGGAACAACCATTTCCAGAGGTCAGTTCATCTTAGACTAAGGTAGTGGTAAAACAGCTCTGATTAACTGCATTGTAGGAATCTCTCTTTCTCTCCATCGACTATAAGGTAAGACTTAACCACTACTCCATATGTACATGTCCACATTATAGGTATCTATTTGTCAGGAAGTCTAGTGACAAGACAAGGGGTAATGGTTTTAAATTGGAAGAGGGGAGATTTAGATTAGATATTAGGAAGAAGTTCTTTACTGTGAGGGTGGTGAGGCACTGGAACAGTTTGCCCAGGGAAGTTGTTGATGCCCCATCCCTGGAAGTGTTTAAGGCCAGATTGGATGGGGCTTTGAGCAACCTGCTCTAGGGAGAGGTGTCCCTGCCCATGGCAGGGGGGTTGGAACTTGATGATCTCTAAGGTCCCTTCCAACTCTAACCTTTCTATGATTCTATGATCTAAAAATGATGAAAATAATTCCTTCCAACTGGGAAAGTCCATGGAATTACTATTTAGTAAATCTGTAAGTAAATCAAGGCCAGGCTGGGTGGGGCTTTGAGCAACTTGATCTAGTGGGAGGTGTCCCTGCCCATGGCAGGGGGGTTGGAACTTGATGATCTCTAAGGTCCCTTCCAACTCTAACCATTCTATGATTCTATGTAAAAATATCAGATTAACAAGTTGTAGTTCCTAAGATATTATTATTCACTTTCTAGTCTATATCATCCATGTATGTGGGCAAAATGAATACCTAGAATTTGAATTCAGTTTTTCAGTTTTGCCTCTGTATGTTCTTCTGTTGGCCAACACGGTCACTGGTAATTTCACAGGCTATTTCTGTAATGTAGAATTGTCTGGAAATGTTATCACACTTGTCTTTTTGATGTGATGACTTAGCAATCCTGAGGAGACACAGCCCTCTGATATAAGGGGCTTAAAGAAAAAACAAGGCCAGAGGAAAATGGGATCTGTTGGGTAAAACTGTGTTCTCTAATCATATATTGGATGTCCAATACTAAGGAATGAAATGAGATTCTGGGAAGAGCTGAGTTTCTGCTGAACCGCACATAATACTCTGAACTAAAAGTAAAAATCCACATGGAAAGCTGTTGCCTTCTGAAATTTTGCCATGTGATTTGTTAGTTGTGAATTTAAATGTATTTATTGGTCACACATGTTTAAAGTCTAAGTAACACAGAAATGATGGCCCACATCAATAATCTCTTCCTTCCGTCCTGCTTCACCAATGCTCATCAGGGTTAGTGAAAAGCAACAGTTGAGAGAGAAGAATATTTTCTCTGGAGCTTTCATTTCAATGGTTAAATTCTGTCCTTGGTTACACTGGCATAAAGGTAAAAGAACTTAAATTGCTAATATGTACCAACTCCAGATCTAATAACAGAATAAATAAAAGCTGAACTTAGCCCTTCTCTGACATATTGTGCATTCCACGTCCCTTAAATTGCCTGGGGACCTTGAGAATCAAATTTAGTTGTTTTGGATTAGTCTAGTTTTTCCCTCTTGTGATTATTCTTCTGTCAATATGGTAGTTGAAATTTGAACTTCTTAATTGCCACTTTTAGACTCCGGAAAGTTTAATGAAAATGTGAACTTTGAATATAGCATACCAAAAAGGGAAATTCTCCTCTCGAGTAGACAAGGGAATCTGTTCTAACTATTAATGGATATGGATTTACTCTGGATGCTTTGGGGATCACAAGGAATGAAACTTGAGACTTCTGTTAAAATAAAAATAAGATGTATTTTCTCGCCAAATATAAATAATACCATTTTATTTAAATATGCCAATATTCTGATTTTGAAAGTTGTTAGATAAAATAAAATCATTAATTGCTTGTGTAGTAAGCTGCTACTGCTGCTTAAGGGGGGTAACGTCAACCTTAACAGCATTTGTGGAATGACACTACAATTTTCACATTAAAAAAACACAATTAAAATCACTGATAATTTATACATTAGAGTTTGCGATGCAAGTAGAGAGTTACTTAATTTCTCACTGAGATTGTGACCTCTCTGAAATCAGCCATAAAACTGTTCAACTTTGCTGTTCCTAGAAGGCATGGGAGGACCCAATGAAACTGCTCACTTTGGGCCTGGGCTCTCTCCCGCTGAAACCAGTGACAAAACTTCCAGTGACTCCCGTGAAAGCAGGACCAAAACTTTACCCAGAAATAGTCAGATTCAACTCTTCCCTTCAGTTACATAAATCTGGAGAATCAGTTCTGAAATAAGTGGAATAACTGTGATTTAACCCAGAGGAATTGAGAGTACTTTTCTTTAATTCATGGGGAGGGACCAAGAAAAAGACATATTGCCTCACCACTCTGCATCAACCAAGACTCTATCTGCTGTCAAAATCCTTATCTGCTTAAGCTGGAAAGGAATAGCTGACTTCACCATTTAAGGATTTAAGCTTTTATTGTCTACTGAATTTTCTATTATCCTTATCCCCCTACTTATCCCCTTCCCCACTGCTCAGCAGGTAGATTCCTCAAGAAGGAGGGGCAAATTTCTGTTTTCTGGCTCTGTCCAGATTTCTTAAAACGTAACGTACCTTATTCCATCAACACGTGATCTGAACTGAGATGACCAGAGCACTTTCACTTCAGTCTTTCAGAACTACCTGGCTGGTTATTTTTAGATTATCATCATTAAATTCAAAGCCAAGGCCTATAGCTGAAATGCAGAGTTGTACTGGAGGCTGACTAAATTCAAGGTACTACCTCCAGAAGAGTCATTCAACTCTGTTCACCAGTGGTCAATGAAGTGACAAGCACATAATCCTCAGACAGAGGTGTAGCATTCTTTATGTAGCACACAGCGTTTATTCATCTCTGTAAGGTCCACCGTCAGAATGAAATCTCCATGGCCTGACACAGAATTAATCTGCTTTTCTTTCTTTATAAGCATGCATATGCACACACACCAGGGATTCTTCTTTGAAAATGCAAGTCAGTGTTCTGGTAATGGGGGATATAATGAGATTTTCTCCTAAATATGCCGTACACCTGACATGTTTGCTTTTGATTGCACCCATCACTGGCTTCTTTAAGACTGGAACTTCATCCTTCTATACCCATAGGCCTATCCTGTAATAATGTCCTCTATCCAAGGGCAGGGGTGTTTGCGTGATAGTTTCCAACCAAATGATTTGATGGAGATGGCCAAGTTAACAGCAAAAAGGTCTCTGTTCTGCAGAGCTGTATCTCTTCAGCTAGCAAATATGTGCCCTGTTGAAGAAAAGCCACGATTTGTGCCTGTAATTGCACCGAAGCCATAGCTCAGGCTTCAAATGTCTATATCCATAAAGTCAGCGACAATTTCCACATAGGAAATACAAAATACACTCTCATTTTCACTCCTCCGTCATCCACAAGTAGATGGTCACAGTACTGTGTTTTTCTACCTGACCTCCTGTTGTAACCCTTCTAGATGAAATTCTGATGGCCACCCGAAGGGTGTGACCCACAGTGGCATGAAACCACAGAGCCAAAATAAAGAGCAAATTGTGGGTGTAGGAGTATCAGTAAATGCATATCAAGAAATGCTGAAGGGAAAACTAGTGAATTTTTTCTCAAATCTTGCACAGGAATATGCTGTCGAGATAGGTCAGTAGCCTCTAGAATAAATACCGCAAGAACACGTTAAACAGCTTCTACACTGAAACAGCCAAATCCAGATCCGATTGGTACCATGAGCAGAAATTAAACTGTCAGCTCTCAGCTGACATTGGAGGCTTGGGGATTTTGTGTCTGAATCACTCACCCAAAATGCAAATGCAAAGACACCAAAAAACTTGCGGTTCACAACAGCAGCTGGGAGCCGTCCACAGGTGCAGATTAATCTAACAAAACCTCCCCATTCCTTCACACGCAGGAGCACACACCAAGAGGTAGAGCCTCCAGGCTCCGCAGAGCCACGCGTCTTTAGAAAGAGCAGATGTGAGGATTTATTACAGAAATTCAGCAGCCAGGAGCCTTTCTGATGGAACGTTAGCCAGTCTGCATTTCCCTGGGAGGAGGTGCTACATAGCGTGGAGCTCCTTCTCCCAACAGGCGGAATCTAATGGATTATCTTTCCGAATCATTAAGAGAATGCAACAGATCTCAGTAAAGCTCAGGTACTGGATATTAATGGGTTACAGTCCAGGCGAGGAGAGGGAGATGACTTAATTTTGTGAAAAAGGGATCAAGCTGAAGCAGCAGCGGATAGAAGGCCAGTATCCCTTGAGAAGGTCATTTTCACTGTATCAGCAGCCTGCTTCCCCTTACTATTTTTTCTCTACACACAGCCAAATATTCCTACCTCACAGTGACATTCATCTTCCATCCAGCAAAAGCATAGCTTGTTTCAAAATCATACCTTTTTCCTCTTGCTTTAGAAGTCCCTTTTTATTTTGCAAATGCACAGAGAGGGAAATACTCATAGCTAAACTGATTTCAGAGAGAAAGAAATGCGGAATATTTCACTCACCTCTTCAGCACCAGGCAGGCTCCGCCGCCTCAATCCATCAGCACAAACGCTCGCATCCACTGACGCTTCTCCTCTCGCTTTGGCCCTTTTTCACATCAGCATCTATGATTTGCAGCGAGCAGACACACCGCGACTGCAGACACTAGCTCCGCAGCCCGAGCGGGAGAAAAAAGCTGCCCGTTCTCATTTTCCCCCTAGAAAATCAAATTATTTTTTTTAAAAAACGGATGTTTTGTGAGGCTTGGGCTTTTTTGCTTTTAAAGCGCTGCGGGGAGGCTTGTCGGGCGGCCCCCGCGGGAGGTGCCGGGCGCTCTGGCCGGGGAGCCGGGCAGGGGGAGCGGGGCTGGCTCCGGAGGAGGAGTCGGAGGCTGCCAGCCCGTGGACTGCGCTCCCGCGTTGCATAACAGGCACCCGCAGGCGTGCCCGCCGCGCCACCGCACCCGCGGAGGGGGCGTTCGTCGGCTCCGCGCCCCCCGCCGTCGGGGTGATGGTTTTGATGGTTAATTCCGCGGTGCGTACCTTGAGGGGCTCGCCGGAGGAGAGGGAGGGAGGCACGTACATGTGGCAATGATGCAATGGGGGAACAGCGGAGAGACAGCTCCTAGGTTCCAGGGAATTGATCCGCTCTTTGCGCCGCACTTTCCCCACCACTCCGTTGCTCTTGGTGCTGTACATGGATTTTCTGCTTTTCCCTTTCTGCCTTTCTCTTTGCCTGCCTGGTGTGTTTGTGAATGGGTGGTTTACTACAGCTTTTTTTTTTTTCAAGTAATAATGAGTTACCATTCTCTTTTTATCTCATTAATGGATTTATATTTTACATTTCATTCTAGTGTGTTTTTCCTTTAGGCCATACTACAATACTAGTTGCATTGTTGAATCTGCAGCCCTGGCCAAATAGCTGTGATTTCTCCCTTCACTGCTAATTTTATAAACATAATTTGTTATTGGTACACTTCTGCTGGAGATAGCAGCAGAGAGTTTCAAACACAGACAAAATGCAGGCATTTTTTCCCCACAATAAAGCTAACAAAATACAGTGCAGAAAGCATCTGATTTCTGTAAATAATATAATTTCTAGTACTGACATTATCAGCAGAGCTGTAGCATCGATGAATTATAATAATGAAACATTTTAATGTAAAACACAATGTAGCGTCATTATTTTTCTTGCACAGAAATAAGAGCCATGAATCAGTATATCACGAGAGGGGAATTTTCCTACAAGTGATGAATCTCAGGTCTTGTTCACACTAGAAGAGTTTGCCAGTACATCTAGACTGCCAAAGTTGTTCTGGTAACTCCTACCATTTGGAAAAGAAATGTCATATACATAACTTTCATGATTCTCCCTGCAAAATGATAATATTCAAATCATAAATTTACCCAGATTTAATAAAAAAGTTAATCTCTACGGTTTTATTTTGAAATTTTAGCTTTCAATATATATGCACATACGTCTTTTCGTGCATTTATATGATTGGATATTGGTCAATTTTAAAATCTAATAGTGTTTCATTTTTCAAATGTAATCTTCACCTGCCATTGCATAAATCCCTGATATAGTTATGTTAGCAAGGGAATAGAATAAAAATTGTATCTGTGGTAACTGAGTAGTCTAGATAATAGGATAAAAGAACAATAACGAGGTGTACAGGTTTAATCTGCTATTCCATAAAGAACAAGTAGTTACTATAGAAACTGTCACATTACATGTGTCTTCAGCATAGTACTTTATATGTGAGAAAAAGCATCTTCCACACATTAACCAACTTTTGCAGAGATAACAGCATCAACTACCAGCATCCTGGGTAGGAAGATCATCGTTCACGTGCTCTCTACAGATGTCATCACTTTTGGGCATTTTCAGTTGACATAACAAAATGCTTGCTTTCTTGCAGTGTTGAGGGAGGCACCTATCTGTAAATCAAATTTTTTCAGTGAAGGAATTACGAGCGTGCAGTACGCGAATAATGGCACAGGTCTTTCCCTGAGAGGCTCAGTGTTACTGTTTCACCACCACAGTCTGGGAGCTTGCTCTTAATTAATGGCAGAGTTAAAACTCAACTAATCTAAAAAAGAAATCAGCAGATATGTCTGAGTTTTCTTTGGTCTCACCTTGTCCCGCATCCAGAAAGTCTCAATTAGGGCCTTGCAGCACGCATTGACTGCACTACATGTAGATAAGTTCCTACAGGGATTTAAGGAGAAATATATGTCTCAACATAGCGTATACAGGTGATTACAGTCAAATGCTTATAAAACCAGTTCTTCAGCTCAGTAGTGTAAATGTTGTTCTCTGTATATGGATAGATTGAAACCACACATACATATTGAAAGTGAGTAGTTTGCATTACTTCTTTTCTGCCTCAGAAATAGTAAACAGTAATTTGAAAGCACCGTGACGATCTGACTGGATTCCTGCTCCATCTTCCATGTCAGGCAGGTCATCATTTTAATTCAAAGGGAGCAGCATTTGGCTGCTGAGGTGTGACATCTAATATGCAGCTCTCTGGAACCCTTGACTCCACAAGTTTCACTCCACTTGCCAGCGCTATTCGTTGACCAAAAGCCAAATCCTTGCCTGTTTACTGTTGCATTCTGTTTGGGATCAATCAAAATAGATGCATTCATACATGTTTAGTTTAAAGACAATAGTGCTGAAACAGAAATGTGCTCTTAAGTGGAAAATCCCATAGGGATTTTTCTAATCAATTACCCGTTATTATACCAGGACAACATCAAAATATTTATATGCACACATGCAATGTTCTTGGGGAATGTACATCTCCAAATGATAGAGGGTAAATTGAGAGGCCACATCTGGTCTGTAATAAAAATATAATAAAAGACATTTTGTGTTTCATTCAGTTTTCTACCAAACACCCTCTTTAACAAGCAATTGTAGATCTGGGTTAGATATTTATAGATGGGTCTGTGATTCTCTTTGAGCATGAAGAACTGAACAGAACATTTAGAGAAGAATAAAAAGGCTGTATTTTTATTTTTAACCGTTTTTCTCACGTGGAAGAGTTTAAAATAGCATCAAGTACAGATGACTGGGATTTGATATTTATAACTATCTGGCATATTGTTGCTTTATACCGGTGACTGTGAGATGGTGGTGGAAAAAAACATGAATGCACCTTCCAGCAGGTTGTATCAGCCTCACCTCATTTGGCTTTATCATTTAGGATGAAAACTCACTTTCTACCAAGATTTCACTCTTCCTTTCATATCCTTAACTGAGTAACTGGGGGGTTCACTTAATATCAACTGTTTACTCTTCCCATTTGAGAATGTGAGCTCAGGTCATGAGGTATAGCTAGTAACACAATACACTAAAGAGAAGGACTCCTCTAGTTTTTCAACAGACAAAACTTTTTAAAAGAAAAAGAAACAACCAAACCCTAAAAATGCCAAGTGCCTTACATGCCTTCCTTCACAGTTCTGCTGTGTACCTACTGTATTTGCAGCTTACTGTCATTGGCTCTGAATCAGCAGTTGCCCCTGAAACCAAGTGTAGAAAAACAAGTGTTAAATGTAGCAGCTGGAGGAGAACTGCTTGGAGGCTCATCCAGAGCCCAGGGAGATGCACTGCGCAGTTAACTTTCCACAGCACTCCTCGCTTATCCCAACCTTTGTGATGGATACACGGACCCAAACTCCTTCAGAGCCTCCATGGGAAGAAAGCTAGAGAGCCATACCAAGAAATAAGATGAAAGAATGTTGTTCTTTGTAAAGAACTCATCCTTCAAGGATGCACTATTATGGGTTTGTGTTTTTTTTAAAAAGAAAAAAAGGCAGACAAAAAAAAAAAAAAAGGACAATTAAAGTATTCTTCCTTCATCTTCAGAATGTGGAAAACAAAAAAAACCAAAACCATCTCAAATTTAACCCCAAAAGAAAGTGGCCGTTATTTAGTAAGTATACAACAAAAGATCTGTGATGTGTGGACAACTGACAAAATCACTTGAGATCAAAATATATAGATTCTTTGGGAATTGCCCCTGAGGAGATAGAATTAAACAGGACCAGGAACTTTTTTAAATCAAAACTTTTAAAACAAAAAGTACCAGGTTCAGATCTCCTAGTGATGTGGTCTGAGCAACAGCCTACTGGTTACTCTTGGGATAACCTCTTCCCTCTGCAAGTCTTCATGGCTGAAGGTTTTTTGCTTTGTAAGAATGATTAAATATTCATTGAAGCAGTGAGTTGAAAGTAGGTCTCTCCCACTTGAGGATACAGGTAGGCATTTAGGTTTTAATTTTTGCAATAGCAAACAAACAAAAAGAAGTGTATTGATTTCAAACATTTTTGGTTTTGTCACTGATGTTCTTGCCAGCTGAAGAAGTGTCAAACTGGAGCCTCAAAAGAATTATACATATTTTTAATAGATACTTAGGAAAAAAAGTTATAATCCGGTTTCGCATTTCCTTGTTATCCTTTACACCTGATAATTCTAATTCATGTAGGAGCCATGAGACACAAGTACAATTTCAGCAGGCACCATTATTTGTCCCCTTTATTACCCTGTTGTGTCTCATTAACAGGAATAAGGAATTGGTAGTTTAAAAAAAAAATAAAAAGGCTGAAAACATTGAGGACACAAAGGTAATTCTGGGGAGCTATGGCAGAAGAGCTGGGACCTTCAGGTGGCTTTACTTTGGGGACTTTACATGTCGGAGCAGTTCTGCAAAAATTCTGAATACTGCAGTCAGGTCTAAGTAATTAGTTTAGATAATTGTACACCTGCTCCATGTTGAGTCTGTGGCTAATTTTGTATCTACGTAAACAATAAACATACTACATACACACATCTACCTGCTGGGGGTCATTTAGAGGAACATAGTAGATAAACAAAGTGGAAAATTTCGCTGGTTATAACCAGTCACTGCCGCTTTTGTGAAGCATTTTTAGACAGAGACAAAAGACTGTTCAGTCCATGACTACATCAGTGATAGACGAGTGGAAAGTTGCATAAATGTGCATGATGGGTTTTGTGATTTGCCGTTCCTCTTGCATAGAAGGTTTTACCCTGTCAATGACATGCACAAGATCAATTCAAATAACAAATGGAAGACATTTAGGAAGCAATTCAGCCTCCAGACATAAGTCTCCAGGACTGTTTTCAGCTCTGGAGGGCGTCCTCTCTGGCCCCCAACTGCACCCTGGAAATGTCCAAGTGTCCTGTAGGTCTTAAGTCATACCTGACAGTCACAAGAGATACCTCAGATGCTAAAATGACATTGGAAACCTACATTTAGCCATCTGAATCACTTTCTTACCAGGTGATGGGAGTCCATGAAATGGGCAAAGCACATTATGTGAACTTTACTTAACACATGAACTGATTAAAATGATAAACGCGTTATAAAATCTTTCAATTAATGTAGTTCTCAGATTTAGTTATAACAATGCTATTTTTAAGAGCATATTAAAATGGACATAGTTTCTATCAGCTGATGAAATAGTTTCTGGTATCTGCTGTAATTGTTGCAAATATGATCCTCTGTTTCTGTTTAACAGTGTTGAATGCTCTGTATATAATGTTCTTAAAGATAAGCACATTAGTAGCACTGTGGAAGTGCCTATGCTTAATCTGGCATGTTTACAGAAGCTAGACCTAATATTTTTGTCCAGGTTAAGTAACAGGTTCATTTTGCTGTTGTTGAGGTTTGGGTCCTACTGCACTAGTTGTTTTCCAAATAAATGATAAAAAAGGTCTTTTTGCAAAAAACACCTTCATTCATTCCCTTACAGAGCCTTGTTCAGGAATGCGTCTCTAATCAGAAAATATATATATTGCCAAGACGTACCTATTTGTGAGTGACTCCTTTCAGCCAACATCTCTGATTTACAGCTCACTGGAGGAATAAGGCTCTGAGCCCAAGAGCAACATTTACTGGGGAGGCAACTTCAAAAAACAAATCATCCTCAAAGCAGCCCGTACCTTGGCAGTCTTGTATTCAATTAAGATTTAGGAAACTTTCACTGCTGGAAATAAAATATAGAATAAAACATACTGGAAATTGCTATTGTAGAACCTCATTCAGAACATAATGCAATTTTCATTGAGCAGTATCAGTAGTTTTACTTAAGGATGAGGCTTTCCATGGAAAAACATGGAATCTGCAAAGTAGCAGCTCTGAGTGGAAAGCGGAGTCAGTTTGCCTTTGCATCCAGCTCCACTCACGTCGTGCAGCCATCTGGGCCTGGGGTTCCAATCAAGATGTGTTTCTTCCACTCTCATTTCAAATAAAATTGCCAAGCCAGACCATCTGAAGCAGAAAAGAATTTCACCCGCCTCTAGTACCGTATCTTTCTTTTCCTAGAGGTTTTACCAGTTTGAACTATTCAGTTGTGCTCATCTTGGCACCAGAGTAAGCAGTGTGAACTGTAGGATAAAATTGCCTCACTGCGGCTTTGCCAGCATGCCAGAGCAGCAAATGTGAGCAGTGGATTTGGATTTGTCAACACTACAACTTCTCCAGTTTTTTCTTTGAAAAATCTATCAGGTCATTTTTTAAAGTAGGGGGAAAAAAAATAATCTCCCACCCTTCTAACACTGAAGAAAACGTAAAAAAGAAGCGCTTATACAATGATACTGAATTAATATTCCCCTTAACCTCCTCCTGTTGTCTTCTACCACTGTTTGCAGTCTTTCAGTCTGTTCAGTTTTCAGTCTGGGCAATGGTTCATATATTCAAAGCAAGTTTATGTTCATTTTCAATATTAAATTTCTCTGTCTGACATAATTAATTCTAGATATTTTGTTCCTTTAAGCCCCTCATTTTTATTTATTGTTTGACAGTAGCATAATCAAATCCCTGTAAGAAACTTTCTCTTTGCTGTACCTCTGTTTGTGATTTATTGCGATTCAGTTATACTGTAGAATTTCAGAGGTTATTTTCATCATCTTGATTATATATTTCTCCTGAGGAACAAAACATAGAAAAAAAGGACTGCTCTTTTACATCTGAACACGTGTGAGGTTAATTCACAAATTGCAAAAGGTAAATGTTAAAGATAACCAAAATGATGTAATGGTAACTTTGCTATGCAGTGCTATTTTGGAATGCAGAATTCCATTTACAGAAATATAGAAATTCAAGCTATTTAACAAAACTATTTCTTGAACTTTGTTCATGTTGCTCTATTTTTTTGGCCTTCTGCCCCAAAAGAAGAAAATATTAAAAAAAAAAAAAAATGTTCTCACAGCAGAAGTTCTGAAAACTTGCAGTTGTGCATTTCTCTCAAATTGAGGGCTTGTAAGGCAGTTGAACTTCAAAGTTTAAAACTGTTTTTACTAGTGTAAACCATTGCCACTGTCCCCTGAAGGGTCTCTTTAAATGGACAGGCATTTTAGATACCACAATAATATGATTAATGCCAAGACTCATCCGCAGCTCAGAGGAAGCTGTTTGCTATCCTGGAGCTTCCCGTGGAGGAAGCCTCCCTTGACCCAGAGAGTCTCCCACCTCCCTCTTCTCTCTGCCACGACACGAGGGGAGAGGCCATGAGTCTGCAGTCTCCAGCCTTCCCCTCCAAGCCTTGGACCTTTGCTGCTGAGCTATGACCTCCAGTTGAGCAGCAGCACCCAGCGAACACGGTGCTAAACTGGCTCTTAATGATTTCTCAGCTGTTCAACCCACCTGAAGAATTACTTTAAGCTGCTGTTTGCCTCTCCTTCCCATCCACTCCTTTTGCCCTGTCCAGTGAGATGATAATCTGTAGGAAATGAGCTGTCTCGTGCATCTTTAGAACAAGCCTCTGTGACAGAGCAGACCTTCTTTCTCAATAGGAATCTCTAAAATTTACTACAATGTGAGAAATAACCACAGGAACATGTGTCAAACTGATAATGTTGTGTTCGCCTTACAGTAACAATTTCTCTGTGACTGAAACTTACTATAGTACTTGTTAACCCTTTCTACACTCTCCATGTATGTGTTTGATATAGAGTATAAAAATCCAATATTTAAGTTACTGTTTGCAAATGTGCCTTTCCAGGTGCTCTTCTGAACACACTCTGTGCTGTGCACACTATAGTTGCTGCATTTCACAACAGGTACCTGTCGAAGCAGAACGGCACCACAATCTTTTACGGCTAAAGGCTGCACCAGTCCCTTTCAGTCTCACCTTAAAGCTGTGTGTCTCCAGTACTGACCAGCAGAAGAAAAAAAAAGGACAAACTCTGACCTGGAAAACCTGAAGTGGGGTAGAAACACTGTGGCTGAGGCTCAGCTGTTTGGGAGTAGTTATCTCAAGGCTTTGATTTTCTCTACAGTAATTGATCTGAGGACTTTGGCACAAGTGGTACATATGTCAGATTGTTTTCCTTCCTTCATGTGTTTTGGCACAGACTTCCCTGTAGAGGAAAGTAATAAATTTCAGGATGACATTTCCTTCTTCATCCAAAAGAACAAGAAAAAAAAACCCTCTGGGTTATTTTCAGTCTTTAATTTCTACAATTTAAAAAAAAAATAAATTCTCTGAATAAAGGAAAGACACTTTCTCAGAGTCATAAAAGCCAAGAAATTTCCTAATTTCTGTGACCAATATGCGTGCAAGATCAGTTGAATGCGTGTTGTATGTATGCATGTGCATTCACACACTTAGGTATATAAGGCAATCACGAGTATGTTGAGTAAGCTACAAATTTAGAAAACATAAAGAAGACTAGTTATATGGTAGGTGCAAGCAGTTAGAGTTCTGAAAGGCAAAATAGAAACACTGACAAAAGTGTCAAGGCTTATACTTCAATGTACAAGCAGACTACCAGCAATTAGAGCTAGGAAAAAATACGTCATATATGCTTTCTTATATATAATAATGTACGAATACAATTTTATTAAAAGAAGGAAAAGTTGCTTTCATTTTGGAGGCTACATTCTTATGCTGGATGATTGACCACAATCCACGGTTCGTGGATTATGCACTAGTACAACAGAGAGCATATTTCATTATTTCCACCATGGTGGTTTTGGTGATTTTACCCTAAAGGAGCTGAGACTGACATCAGTCAGAAGTAGGGTACTTGTCTCAGTCAATTATTGATCTTACCCTGTAGATAATTCTTGTGCAAAATCATAATCCAAAATTTATTTTTCAGGTTGGGAACTATCTCTGTATGAACCACAAGTGTATTCTAATTCATCCCCAGGGTTTCTAGAGATGCTCTGATAAAAGATATTCTGCAGACCAGAATTTTTAAGTTCTTTAGATATTACTTTTTTTATAGGCCATAAATTATTTAGATGGTTAAACCTATTGCTTTTAAGCAGGTCAGAGGCAGTCTTATTTACTACCAAAATTACCTTTTCTTTTTAAAAGAGTTCATCTGTTTCTTGGATTTCTAAATTGTAATAGAGAAGCTAATGCAGGTGTATTAGTTGTAGCTCCTATGTTAATTGTTTACACTGATGCTTTGATGCTACCATTTCACACATGCTAGAGCAAAGTTTCTGAAAAAAAAAAAAACAAACAACAAGATATGCTGAAGTGTCTTTCATTCTTGACTGAGGATTAGGAACTTCTTGTTTACGAGACCAGTCTCTCCTAGTTCCTTGTTAATGCTGGAAACTTTTTGGATTTTTAAAGGATCCCCAGAGACAGCCACATTATGTGCTTCTCCAGAGTAGAGCTGACTTTGTTGTGGTTTTTTAATAACCTTAATTTCTATTTTGTCTTTCATACAGGTAACATCCCCAAATCCTTAGCATTGGAGAAATTCTCAGTGGCTTCAAAAGCAGATCCAATAATGCTTTAATGAATTTTACAGATACTGAACTTTTAGTGAGGATCTGACAGACACTACTATTGAGGTTGTGATTTTATACTTGGTAAATCCCTAGGGCTGTCAGAAGATAAATGCATTTAGCCAATGCACAGACTTGAAATGGTCTGAAATAGAGTTGTTTACTATTTCTAGCCCGATGTCAATATCATGCAGTGGTTTTCTCAGTTCTCTTAATACCCTAGTAGCTCTTCAGTTCATTTAAACAAGCACTTTCCACCTCTCAGTCCTTTAAGATGAGAGATACTCTTCGTCTCTAGGCACAGACATCCTTTGGGACGCTACTGTTTATTCCTGTTAAATAATCATTGAAAGACAGAGAATTATTGTTGCAAAGAGGAAAATATTCTGACTTTCAAAGATGACAACAGAATTTTCCTCTTCAGTTAGAGGATCTGATAAAGCTGATGGGGTATAAGCATGTGAGTTCTGTTTCATTTAATGAGGTCTACCTCCCTCTCCAAACTTACCAAAAAGAAATTTCAGCCCAGTTTTATAGTAGTCTCGTATTTAATCTACTCCCAGCAACAGCCTTCATGCTGGAAGCACCAAGACTCAAAATACTGAACCTTAGCGTTAAATTAGCCACTGCAGGGTTCTCGAAGTATGCTCTTGTGACTGGTGACTCAGAAATCTTCTCGGGGAGCCTAAAGAATAATTATCTTTTTCCAATTTAAACAGTAGCAAGCAAGGATTTATTAAGGAAGGTGTGCAGGGGAAAGATCTTCTGTGGTCATCTTGCACTCAGAAAGGAAACGTTATACGAGCACTGCATTTTAAAATGGATATAATACATGCCAGGACTCGCTAGTTTAATAAACACTTTGCTACCTCTAAAATGGTGCTAGCGAGAGAGCTGCTAGGTCTAGAATTATTGTCAGGATCATCTGGCTCCTCACTGTGAGCGAGCTCCCACCCGGGGGTTCTGCAGCCGCTGTGGACGGGGTGTGTTGGGAGCACACTGTGATGCCAGGCAGCATTTCTCCTTCTGATCTAGCCTGGCTCTGCTTTGCTTTTCCTTGTGTGCCCCTTCCTAAGTAGAAATGCTGTCACTAAGCATTTCAAATAGTTGTGTGAACAGCACAGAGAGACATCTGAGGTGTTAACAAAACACGTTATATAGAATCTGTGTTTCTGTATTATTCTACCATTATTATACCACATTGTACATCACTTTGTGGCCATGCACGAGCACATGCTTTGTTCTAAAACATTTAAATGGCTTTGAGTTGAAAACTGACATTTGTAAGGAAAAGGATTTGTAATGTGATTTAATTGATTTATGTAATTGAAAAGCAAAACAAACCACCGCTGTTACGTACTATAAATGACTGCCTTTGTCTTCTACAAAATTTAATTTGTTTACATGCCCTGCAGCCATACTGAGGGAACAGAGTAAATGGCAACTCCTCTTTGGGCCTATTTGAAAAAGGAGTCAGGAAAGGCAGGATGAGAGTGGCCAGAGGGTTATGAGAAGGAAGAGATGAGTGCTCAGATAAAAAGCAGCCCAAGGGAAGATTACAAGTTCCCAGAAAAACAGATCAATAATGATATTAACTATGCACTTGCAAATGCAACTATTTGCATTTTGAAAACGTTTTTCCCCACTGCGTCTCCATCAGCAGAGTGTCTAGAACACTCTCTGCAGGAGATAAAGCACCTTTGAAAGGGCAGTATTTTAATGAAAAGTCAAGATCCTGAGGACGGCACTGCATTTTTCAGTATAGGACTACCAGAAATACCAGCTTACCTTCCCCTCCTATTGCTTGCTCAGTAAGATGCAACAATGTGAGATTGATCTAATTTACAAGTAACTCTCAAACAGTTTTCTACTGATGTTGTCTCCTCCCTTTTCCCTTTTACCTCCCCTTGGACTTTCAACCCTTTGTCTCCCTTGGGAGAACCATGACGAATTTCCACCTGGAAATTTCAGTCTCAATGTTAGGTAGCCTCTCTTTATTGTTGTTTATGGTCTTTCCTCTCCACCCTCTTCACCACATTGAGACTTTTGACAAGGTCAAACAATTCATCTTTGTTTCTATATTTATACCTAGAAAGCTCCCTTTAGTAGCATCACAGCATTTCAGATAAAACAGCTTGACAAAACAGTAGATAAGAAAGCTCTTGGTACAGAGACCTGGCCCGGTGAAATAAAACATATTTTAAAACAGCCCAAGTATTCGTTCAAAATCAGCCCCCAGTAGCTACACAGGGATTTTTGACTACAGAATAAATACTACTTAATGGCTCCACAGAATAAAAGCTATCCTAAACAACACTGAACATTATCTTGCCAGCTTATTGAAACAGAAAGACATAAAGTGGCTTTGTTGTGTATTTTGCACTCAGGACTGCAGCACAACAGTAAAAGTTAGCACCAAAAGAAGACAAGAAGTGCAAATGCAATGAATGAGGGATGACTGAGTCAAAGAAAGTCAATAAACATTAACTGGAATGAATAAATGCAAGGGCCAATGAAGGCAGTCTTGTCTAGTTGAACGCATTGGCTGAATATATTAGAAGATAAATGAAAGACAGACAAAAAAGCGAGACCTGAATGCTGATAGTGCTTACCAGCAATACGATCGTAAAGTCATCAAGAGAATTAAAATAGTTAGCAAGGAGATCCTGAAAAAGAGGGAGTGAAGGTGACGGGTTAAAAAATGTCTGTTACATATTTGAAAGCAAATGCAAAAAATTGTAACGGAAAGCTGTCTGGGGAAAGAAAAAAAAAAAAGCGTGTCTACCAAAAGAAGGTGACAGAATGCAATAGCAATGCTTGCTACAGAAGGATAGAAAGTTAAAATAAAGCAAGCAGTGGCTTCTCTTGGCTCAGACCAGAACGCTGAGCACTCTGTGCAAGAGCAAGTGATTGCTTGTGAAATGATATGATGAAATGCTTATGGTGGCACACCAAGGAAGATTGAAACCAATGTGAATTAAAGCTACACAAATGGTCTGGAGGAGTGTGGAGTTTAAACTCCACAGTTTGCTACTCTTATTTACATCCGCATTCAGTGTGTCATCTTATCTAGAAAGAATGAAATTACTTTAAGGTCAAGTAGTCCAGGTGTGGTTTTGGTTCAGAAGTATCACAGATGACCTGGTAAAGCCACTGTACAATAAGCTTGCTAGAGGAACACCAGCATATAAGTATGGCTTCCCATTCATTAATCTTCCTTTGAAACTGTATCTCCCAAATTATAATTTTATGTTGATTTCCACAGCTTCCCACAATTCAGAAGTGTACACAGTGACTGTATGAGCAGCCTGGGTATCCCAGTTTCCTGCACACAGACCATACAGTTTCTTAACAAAAAACTTTGGGAGAAGTTTCAAAATCTGACCTTGAAAAATCTTGTCTTTCATAGACTATTTCAAAAGACCCTTGGAAAGTGTGGCTAAACCAATTCTGGGTATGATTTATAGTCACCTGAGACTGCTTTAAGCAAATTCCATGGGAGCTGTTTGCTAGTGGGTTCCCTACTGCCTGGGACTCTGTAAGCATAGAGTATTCCCAGCAGTATCCTCGCTGTTGTCTAACCTACCCGTAACTGCACATAGCTATAGCCTACAATCCAAACACCCCTAATTCTTGTGAGGGGAGGGAATGTTGGGTGATGGAGTCAGCTGAGAAAGCTTTGCCTCTTTCTTACGGACCTCTCCAAGAGAGGCTTTTGCCAGACCAATAGTTCAGGTTTCCTTTGTCACACCCTTCTGTGGGGACAGTGTGAATGGATTGGAGCTGATTCTTGAGAATTTTTTTCCTTTTCTTCCCCCAGGGGACATAAATGCAGGGTTGGTTTTGTTATTGTTGGTTTTTACTACGAAAATGCCAAACCCCCCATCTAGTGATACAGCCACAGCTTCAAAGATGAGATTTTTTTCCATTTTCCTTTCCTGCTTTGCCTTTCTGGTGCAAGAAGTTCTTGTTTTCAGAATGTTGTTAGCCTGCAAGAATGGATTATCTGAATCTGGTTTTCATTATTTGAGTTCTCACAGTAACTGAACTGCAAAAGTAGCATGGGTAGTAAAAGCTGTAATAATATCACCCATAAATGTTTCTTTGTGTTTGTAAAGTGGATCCTAATACGTTAGTAACAGAAGAAGTTATTCAATGTCAGTAAAACCTCAGAAATATGTACCACAGGATAACCTCTAGATTAGATTGTAAAGTTGAGGGATTTCTTCCATGCACTATCAAGTGCCATTAAAATCTCTTTCCCACTTGTCCTTTTATCCCTGACTGCGGAGATTCATTTGAAAATACCTTGATGACTCTTATCCACAAAACTTCCTTATCTAACCAGATATGAATCACTTTGAAAGGAGCCACATTTCCCTTAGCAACCAGAGAATCGGTCTTAGCAACTAGACAGCTGGAGAATTTTGTTTTCACGTAGTTACTCGTGGACAGTACGTTCTGCTTTCCCATGGCATTGCTGTTTGTGTGTTGACTTCGTAAAGTGTAAGAAACAGTACAAATCAGATGCTTGCTCATGGCAAAGACATCACTGGCAGGGCAAATGATGGTCTTTCTGCCTTTGCAGCTATTTCCTTCAGGAAAGAGTACAAGAGCGCTTACTGCTGGAAAGCTCAACATTTTTATTTTCCCCATGATAGAATTACTACAAAGAAATGTGTGATGAAGCTGACAGTTTCCCAAATCTTCTCCCCACAGAAACCACAGCAAGTAATCAAAGTATTAGCTCTATAGGTTCACATTTCAGCCTCTCTTAGCATCTGTTCATGTTAAGAGCAGTGAAAGGGGCTGGATATAAGGCGACTTTCATATATATACACGTCCCCTGTATTTTCTTACAAAGAATAACTTCGGGAGAAATACTGTAATGGGGGAATATCAGAGCAATTGCCATTTCAGTTATTACTAGGGCTGGTATCTTTATAGAACTGTTGGGGAAGCTTCTCAAGGAAGCAGCGCTAGGATGGCATTTACAGAGTGGTGGTGTAGTAATTCCCATCTCTCAAGCCCACATCTGTGTAAGGAAACGAGTTACCATATGTATTTTGATCCTATTGAGAAATTCAAAGCACAGGTAGAAACAGGAAATGCACTCATATGTTACCCATGTTCCTTCTCTGTCTTCTGCTGTAGGGGCTGTGGACATACTGCATGCTGGTTTGGTTCCCTTCCTTGTACTCAAACTGAAGACTGAGTCAGAGGAAATCCAAGAGCTAATCCTTAATACACTCTCCAACTGCCTGTATGTGGAGGCTTCTGAAGCTCTAGAAACTGATGCTGTTACTATCCTGAAGGAAAGGCTCACACACTCATCCGTGGCCATCAGAAGCAAAGCAGCTTGTGTCCTGTTAGAAATTGGGTAAAGCATAAGAAATCTGTCTATAATACTCAAGCCCAAGAAACTACTCATTTCATGAGTGACTCAATGTCATTAGTTTACAGTTGTGTTCCACTACACACTGAAGCTGTCATGTTTCACAAAGAATCATTCAAGTTGGAAAAGACCCTTGGGATCAGAGTCCAACCATCAACCCCACTCTACAAAGTTCTCCCCTACACAGTGTCTCCCCCAACAACACATCTCAATGACTCTGAAACACATTCAGGGATGGTGACTCAACCACCTCCCTGGGCAGCCTATTCCAGCGTCTGACCACTCTTTCTGTGAAGAATTTTTTACTAATATTCAGCCTAAACCTACCCTGCTGCAGCTTTAAGCCATTCCCTATTTTTCTATTGCCAATTTCCTGTGAGAAGAGACCAGCACCAACCTTTCTACAGTGTGCATTCAAGTAGTTGTAGAGAGTGATGAGGTCTCCCCTCAGCCTCCTCTTCCTCCAACTAAACAGCCCCAGCTCCTTCCATTGCTCTTCATGAGATTTATTCTCCAGGCCCTTCACCAGCTCCGTTCCCTCCTCTGTACTCACTCCAGCACCACCAGATCTCTCTTGTGTTGAGGTGCCCAAAACTGGACACAATACTCAAGGAGTGGCCTCACCAGTGCTGAGTCCAGGGGTACAATCACTTTCCTACTTCTGTTGGTCACACTATTTCTAATTCAAGCCAGGATGCCGTTGGCTTCCTTGGCCACCTGGGCACCCTGCTGGCTCAGATTCAGCCCCTTGTCAATTAGAGTTCCCAGGTCCTTTTCTACCAGGCAGCTTTCCAGCCACACTTCCCCAAGCCTGTAACGATGTAAAGCAGTGTCAGCCTGAGTGCACAAGGAAGTAGCAGACTCTAAAAATCATAACTGCTATAAATCACTCAAGAAAGCAGATGCTGATGGGGAAATGTCATTCCTTCTCCTTCTATTTGTCTTCAGTACTGGCAGTGAAATCATGATTTTTTTTTCTGGTACAGTACCGCTGAGAAAAGAATCTTGCATAAGAAATCATGTGAAAACAAGATTCTGACCACTATGGAGATAGTGAAGCAGCTCCCTTATCGTTGCGGACAACCGCTCTCTCTTAAAAAAAATTAAAAAGTCCTGGCTAACTTTCAATATGATTGAGGACAGAAATAGTCTTCTGACACAAGCTGCTATAGACGTCAGTGATGGATCAGAAAAAGCAATCTTTATATTAAATTTGTGTGTCAAACACTGGATGAAGGGAACAACTTAAGTCCACCATCCTGCAATCACAAAATGTAATAAAAGTGCTCAACAGATGTCTAATTTTAAAAGGTCTACACGTGGTTTACATACCAGTTGGCACAAAACGCTTTCTGATGTCATGTAACAGAGTGAGGACTTATAGGAAAAGAGTGTATAGATAAAACGAGTCTTAGAAAGCAGAAATGCACCCAGAGCATGGACATCAGCTATGTTCTAGGGCATGGCTGTAGCTGGGCCATGTTGAATATTCCCCACATTAAAGAGGCTGCAAAGAAAGAAAATTCACCTAGGAGAAGAACTAATTGCAGACTGCTAATTTAGCAGGTTTTAAGATCTACATCAAGTTCAACAGCCAGAGGGTTTAACTAAATTGACATTAGGGCCACCAGCACACTTAATCCTATGGTTGTGTTGCCCATTAATGCCCGGTATATCACAGAAAGTAAAAAAAGAAAAAGTCCAAATTTCACCTAAAAATAACCTAAAGAATTGTTAAGTCCACACACATAGGTTAATATGATATCATCGGTATTGTATCAGCAAGCAGATTTAAAAGACACCAGGCACAAACAGACGTGCCCTTTCTTTTCTCTGTGGCTGCGTAGTGGTGCTTGCCATCTGTCTAACAGTCAGAACATTGTGACTCCAAAGAGAACAGAGAGCGGGGCTGTGTCAGCACTGTTGTCGGGAAACGAAGGACGGCTGCAGGGGTCCGGGCACGGGGGGAGGCTGTGGGTGGCTGCACAGTTATCAAATGCCAGTCAAGAAAGAAACTTAGCCATCTCTTCTGCACAGCACCCATTCAGAGGGGAAAATCGCAATATGTGAAGAAGTCATTCCTGTGTTGGTGAGCCTGTTGGAAGACACAGATCCTGAAGTCCAAGTTAGTGCGACAGGAGCACTGATGTTTGCTACTATAAGACCTCAGGGTGAGACATAGAGGCAGTTCTGTGGGGATAATCTCTGGAAATCTGATTCTAAGGCAACTTAGTAAAAAAACTTTCGCTCTGCTCTCCGAAGTCCACAGTTTCTGATAGTGTTTAAGCTCTTCAAGAAACTATAAAATTAGGACATTTCTTTAGATCTGTCTCAAGTAACTATTGTTGTCCCATAAGAGGAACAGTATATTTCACATTTCATTCACCTGAAGTAGGTCAAAAAGTTATTTGTCTGTCCCACCTGCGTCATATCCCTCCAGAGCAGGAACATTTTCCACCCATGTTCAGATTGACCTGAAGTCACTCCGAATCCCCAGTCCTCAGGAGAGGAGCACTACTTTCTCTTCTGTGGTTAGAGGCAGTTTTTCTCTCACAGCTGGGAGAGGAATGAATATTAATAAGGTCTGTGATCCTCCCAAGTAACTTACATGACACTGAAAACACTAACTGCTAAATTTTCAGTGCGATGAATGAGTAATTAGACATAAAAGATTTAATAAAAGCAGTTGTGTTCCAGTCCTCCTCTGCAACTGTCCCCCGGCTTCCAAAGACAGCATAGGAGTGGATCTCAGTGTTTGAAGTGTCTTTAAAAATAAAAGAATAGAGGATGCTAAGGGCATGTAACTCCCCCCACCCCAATAGTTTATGCTGCCATACAGTGCCTCACATATTCTTAGATAAGCTGTTGCGAATGACATAATAGTGTACAAGGCAATGAAGTTAACCAAGATCTTTTTTCTTAAAAATAAACAGCTGGCAGGTAGCTTTGGTCTTCCAAAGAAAAGTATGTCCTACCTCTTCACACTGCACCCTCGGGACTGTTCAGAGCTGTAGCTGGGCAGGCAGTAGAAAGCAGCAATTCAAAAGCATGTTGATTATATGTAATAACACATTTTAAAGCCCTTTTATTTCTCTGCAGGGAGATTCTCAGCCCTGGATGCTGAAGCCATTCCACCTTTGCTGAAGCTGGTTGCTGAGGAAACCTGCAAAGCCCGTCTGAATGCAATCAAAACCCTCACCATGCTGGCTGAGGTACCCCAGGGCCGCAGGACACTCCTAGATCACACAGACACATTTCAGCAGTGTCTGAATGATCCCTGTGAGGCAGTGAAAAGAGCTGCAGAAATTGCTGTCCGTGTCATCCAGTGGAAACCTTTCTCAAACCGCAATGTTTCATAGAGATGTATTGCCCTCTGTTGTTCTCTGGCTGTAAAAGTGGCATGATTATGAGACACCTTCAAAAACAAAATCCTTTTCCTTGGTTTCTCTGAATAGGTTCCTCCTGAAAAGCCATTTATCAACAGTTTCATATCTATGCTGCAGGTCAGAAGTGAAATAATGGGCAAAAAGAAAAGTTAAGAAGTCTAGAATTTTTGACCTGGAGTTATTTACCGAGTTAGCAAGACCTTCCTGTGACACAAGAATGTGATTCTTTTGTTTTCTTCATAATGTTCTCACCTTTTTTAATTTTTTAAAATCTCAGCCTATCAAACATTACTCAATAACTAATTGTAATAGAACAAAAGGTTCGTAATTAAGCTCTGTAGCCATCAGTAGCAATCTAGAAGTCCAGCCCTCTCAAGGCAGGTCACTATAGGTACGGTGCAAATGTCTCTGTCTGTGGTTGCAAGTTTGTAATTTATGAGGCACCAGCAGAAGGCAAGAAGAAATAAAGAAATTTTTATAATAAAGGCAAAGAAATAAAGGCAACTCACAGAGCAAATCCTGGCCATTCTCAGCAACCAAGACAGGTGTGATAGTGCCCCTGATTCAGCTTCACAGGGAGTCCCAGGTGTTTTCACTTAGGTTTGGCTCCCACATGGTATTTTTACGTCTAGAAGTTACTGAGATGTAGCTAAAAAGAAGCTGTACCATCTGCATAAAGGGGTTATTTGCCAGCACTGTTTTTCCACTGCAGAAACCCACCATCACACTGCAAACTGCGTTACCCTTACACACAGCATAAACTTACTCTGTAGGAATGATTGGAGTTAACATGTTTCTCCTCCATAAAATAACCAGAGGGTGAATTTCCCCTCCTATAAAGATGTGATTTACAAGTATTGGGTCAGTCGGATTCACTGCCTCTGGGCAGGATTCTTGGAGGAACTCGGCCTTTACATACATAAGGCACTCATACGTAACACATATTGATGCCAGAGCGCATCCATTTCAGTGACAGGGAGCCAGACAGCCTAACAACAACATTCAGTAAGGGACTAGGGAGCAAGAGAAAATGGGAGGTTCATCTGCACTTAAAAAGCTGCTGCAAGAGAATACAGTATGAATGATCATTTTAGCTCAGTTCCAAAATTCTGTCACAGCCTTCCCCAATAATTCAGGTATCACCCTTCAACGAGTTCACAAAATAATTAGTTTGCTCAGATGTAGAAATAAGACCATCCAAACTGAACTGCTCTGACTACAAGAAATGTAGCTGACTTGGACCTTAAGTACTGTGTTCTGAGCATCTGCCTGATTGTTGCTTTAAAGAGAATATCAGCTGTTTCTAAATAAGGCTCTCTGGTGTCAATGTTCTTGTCTTACACACACGCACAACACAGAAACGAAACAAAGCCCTAACTGAACTCTGACATTCGGCTGGTGGTGGTACCCCTTCCACAGGTCAGCTTTGGTCTCAGCAGTTCTCTGGCACTCTTACATCTGGCAATGTAAAACATGGTATTTCAATCCCAAGAGTGACTCCATTGGGCTACAGTGACCATGTGCTGCCTATATAAGCACCCTAATTCAAAGTCTGCACACAGAGCAGGCAGGGACCATTACTAAGTTTGCTTTCTTTTTGACTTATAAAGCTGTATTTAGCTTTACCTGGCATAAAGGGCGCAGATATCAAAATTCAAATCTGCATGCTCCGGAGTGGTGCCTATCACTGCAGTTTATTGGAAGGACTGGAGATGATACGTGCTTGAGGAGCACAGCCCAATGTACATCGATGACGGCAGAGTTAAATGGCCTGTGGGAAGCAAAGGACGGTGCAGAGAACACAGGCTAGTGCAGAAATAATCCTACTTATCACAGAACACTGTTTTGTAACTTCTGTGGTGTTTCCAGAGCTGTGTTATCTTGGCGTCTCCTACTGGGTTACGCTGCAGGAGGCCAAACACCATCACGGCATGGGGGACAAGGAGCCATGCACAGATCTCCCTGACAGAGCAGAGAAGTATCACACTGCTTCCTTTGCAATCCTGACTATGTGGAACCTGAATTAAGCAGTAAGTTTTTATTCTAAAATCATTTTTTAGGGTATATTAAAATGTGACACACAATTGTTCCCACAGTAATATGCTGAGCCCTAAATCTCCTTCCTAATATGAGTTTCTCAGCCACAATTCAACATCCAGAATGTTCCTTCACAATCTTCATAAAGACCTTTGAGATCTCAAATGTAATTGAAATTAGTCAAATAGGTAAAACTCCTAACTAAATGTCCCAATGTTGTTGTTTTTTTTTTTTCCCTTGGGGAGATGTAGATGTGCTTTCTTTTTATGTTATTAGGTAGGAAATAATGTGGCCTGTTTTATTTGAAGATACAACAAAAAAGGAAAAAGTATAATCTTATAGGGCCTATACTATATACTCTAGGTCACTCATCTATTTAGTAACAAGGTATAAAACCAGCATGTTGGTATCGAGACCATCCACCAATGTCAACAGTTACTAAGATGTCCAATATTTTTTTGGGACATGTTTCAATGTGTTTCTGAATCTCCCTGTTAAAACAGTGACTACAAGATGGGAGATCAGATTGCAGCTCTGAAAGAGTAGTTGGCAAATCAAAGCAATCAAGAATAATTTTTCACAAAGAGAGAAACTGATGGTGAAAAAAAGGAAAAATCCAAGTTGACCCAAAACATATTTGGAGGAGAGACAAAAACCAACCCAGTGGTATGAATTAAATCATAGGGTAAAAGAAAATGAGTAGAAATATACAGCATCAGCCTGGATTTTTAGGTGTGGAATTCTCAGTACTCTCATTCCTTGTTAAACTAACTTCCATTCTACAATTTAGCAAATAATAGTTTAATGAGTTTTCAGATCTAAAAAATATCCTTACGATTAAAGATTTTCTTTTTGTTCTGAGGTACACTGAGTCTTGAAGCAGAGCAGAACAAGACATACTGGAGTCACAGTAACACTGATTAATAAATCAGGTTGGAGTTAACCCAAGATGTCCACTGGCCCTAGCAGTATTTTGAATTGTCTCAGTTATTGCTTAACTCCCGAGTACAGTGTTGCCCTTAAGATAGTGCACAAAATGAAAAATGCATCCTCAGATTCTTCTCATACCGGCATTCTGATAAACTGACAAGGTCACCTGTCCTGGCAAGTCCAAGGGCAGGAACAGATTGGGCCATGTTTCCCATGAGCTTCACCAACAAGATGATGGCACTGATGTTACATGATGCTAAATGTGGAACCTGTGGTACCAGTGATTTTCTATGGGCATTCTCTCTTTTCCCAATGAGGACATGTTTGCTGGCCCACGTCACAGGTGTAGCCCAAGGGATGTGCTTGCTGGCCCTACAGTGGTCCCAGTGCTGACCATTCACAGCAAGATAAGGACTAAGGACCAGGGAAGTACTGAAATATAACATTTATGGGGAGTGCCATGGCTGCCTATAGCTTTGGAATGAGGGACAACAGTCCCTAATTTGTGAGGCTGGGCAATTAATTAGCACTCCAGGTGTCAGTAAAACAGTTGGATCAAAGAGACAGGTGATGAACGCGCCCCCTTGGACTGACTGAGCTTTCAGTCAGGTAGAATCTATAATAAAGCTGCCACAGACTTGGTCACAAAAATGCTGAAGATCCTTTTGAATTGCTCCACACCCATTATAAATACTTACATTAACATGTCAGGATCTGGCACACTCATGCACTGTAATTAAACTCATTATTTCAAAGGAAATGCTGTGTATACAGCAAGTCCATCTTTAGCACCATACGCTGCACAGCTCTACGCTACCACGACATTAGCACCTCAGCAGATTTTTAACATCAATGAAAAGTTATTTGTCTTTTTAGCTTGAAGCCAATAACAATTAAGGCCCAGATATGATTAATGCGGCCCTGGGTCAATACCAGGATTAATTCAGTTACACTCTACAGAGACCAAGTTTTCAAATCAGCTGCTGAACAATTCTCAGCCCTGGCAGGGAAAGACCAGATGGCTGCCTTCATGGGAGACAAGACCGTCTTGCACAAGCCTCGTGTCCCACCCAGGCAGAGCTCATTTTGAATGTACAGAGGTTCATTTTAGTTTTTTCTAACAGTTTCTGTAAGGTTAAGAACATTACGGCTCTTTGTTCTTACAACTACAGACTCATTTCCCTGTCCCCATTCACTTTGAGAAGCCCAGGAGCTGGAAACCATCCTGTCCAGATCTGGAACATGGCAGCTTTTAGTTCTATCTCTTCATGTTCCAAAACAGGAAGCATTTTTGCTTCCCACAACTACATTTTATATTTAAAAAATGGTAATAAAAATCATATTAAAAATGCATAGAACTGAGAGATTTGTACAAGGACATAATAAAGAGTCTGGGAAAATCAATTTGGCTAGTCAGATTAAACCAGAAAGGCAGAATGTCTTTTCTGTGACTACACACAAACACTATGCTGAAAAGTTCAAGCACAGAACCTATTTTTAACAAGGCAAAACTTGCAAATTGAATGAATGAAAGCTATTGTAATAATTTGTTTTAAGATACTTCGAGTGTAAGATAAGTTTTTAAAGTTTTATGCTCTGATACTGTAAATAAAAGCTCACACTTACCTCAACTAGAAGCTCTTCCAGGCACCTTAAGAAAAGCAGGGGAGGTGCTGGTGGAGTACAGACACCGCCACTTTAGCCTTAAGCACTGCCAGGTGGGCAGTGGGTGGGCACAGGAGTTCCAGGGAAATCCTTCTTTTTCTCAAACTTTCTCAAATTCTCTTTTGTTCTTCAGGAGGAACAAAAAAGGCAGCCTATTTTATTAATACCAAGGGGCACAGCCTCAGGCACTGGTGCTGCTTAGAACTACTAGTAGATACTGGAGGGAGGGCAGTTTTACTCCATCCTTTAAGTTCTCTAGCACAGGCCCTGTGGTACTCACTCCATCAAAAAAATCAAAAAAGTGAAAATTTGGGGGGCTGGTGTGTGGGGTGCATTTCTCATCCTTTTTAGTGCTGTATCGCCCTCTGTCGTTGAATCTGTGATCCCGTACCTTAACAGGGAAATTCTAATCACTGCTCTCTCCCCTCTTCGTTTGCCACCACACTGCAACCCTGTAACAGAGACCTGCAGCTGCGATGTAAGATCATTAAATAAATTAAAAAAAAAAAAAAATTAAAAATCAGACTTCCTCAGAAGAGCCCAGAGGCTGTGAACAGCCCTCCTCTGTGCAGTGTCACTCTGTCCCCAGAACACCAGCTTAAAACTCTCTTCCAGCTCAGTGCTTCAAACCAATGGATGCAAGTGTTCTCCAAAGAAAAGAACCAAGGCTCTATAGAATTTTTTCCCCCAAATGCCAGCCACCACTGGTGATGTGTATTTTTATTGTTACCCTTTGCTCCTCATTTTTGTGTCAGCTTTTACTTCACATAAACATTCCTGGTTTTGCCAGGTAAGAAAGTGGCCTGAGCAGGAGTTGAGCCAATTAGCAATCACAGCTGCTGGTGGTGCTCTGATCACAGCAACCACCTGCACCCGAAGAACTCCGCCTTGTGCTCTGTCCTAATTTGCCCTGGACAGACATTTTGGTTAAAACTACAGATGTATTCCAAATTAAGCCAAGAGCTTTCCTCCCCCTGCATTTCAGTGCATGAACTTTTCCAATAACAAAACAGGAATAAAACCCCAAACCAACTCTGTCGTAAGAAGAGTGCTCCCAAGATCATTAGTAATTAACATTTGTGAGATACTTGGATACACTTATTATGTGAGGTACAGAAAAATGAAAATGTAAATGAAGACTGTTTACCTCTTTTCAGGATTTGGTCTGAATATTAGGTAGTAATTCTTAAATGTAAGTTCTGTTTGCTGTGTGTTCTTTATATATCAGTGTTGTAATTGGACTACAGTGCTACTAGGTGAATTCTTAATTTTACTTTGTGCAGGTAATTTAAGTAAATTTTGGACATCTACCTTATTTTATCTAAAATAATCTGTAACCCTGTGTCTTACCTGACAGGACAGTCTGGGCTGACTCAGGTTCACCTGAAACAGATATGTGTTGTGCTGTACATGCCCTGCTGTTAGCCAGAGGAGTGTTTGGATTCTCTCCACCAACCAGCAGTATTTTAAATTTACAGTCAGACAGAGGGAACAAGCATGTGATCACTGCTCCTGTTTCTAAAGCATGAGAATGCCCAAGACAGTGTAAACTGCTTTTTGGGGTTTGTCCGAGCATCCCACAACAGCTGTAACACAGAGTTCCTCTGAGAACTGAAGAAAAGTCACTTTCTTCCTTAAAATCATGAAACTGCCCTTGAATGCTATGGCTACCAACCTGAGGTGGCATTTAGTTATTAATCTAAACATAAAAGCTGTATCAGCTGTCCACAGTATATGACAATTTTTCTATGACATTGTACAAAATGAGAGAAGTACTCCAAGCAGCAGTCAAACTTTATGTAAAGTTTTGAACACTGCCCCTACAATATTCACTTTTCAGACCAGAACAGAAACAGGGTGCTGAGGATGTACAGTAAACATCCCTGGGAAACCAAGACTTAGTTTTTCAAAATTATTTAATCCTGGGTATGAAAGTGAAGTGACGGTGCCTGAGTAACCAGGAGGTCATCTATAGGCTACTCAGCCTGCCAGGAAATCACTTGTGTTATTTGTCTTTACCCAAATGGCTGTATAATTTCACCGTATTTTTCTTTTTGTAACACAGCGTGATGAAGAGGGATCTGGGCAATCCTCATTACAATCTCTCTTGTTTGTTTGTCACCCATTACTATTACCCAGAGCCAAAATCCAGACACCAAATTAAGTTTCACAGTCTTCCATCATACTGTATAAAAATCCCACCATTTTTGTGGACACCAAGTACTTTAAAATATACAAATACTTTAATACATACAAGTCTTCATAGTCCATTAAATATAATTCATTCCATGGTCTTTAAAATACTCTATCACTGTGTTAACTGTAAGAAAAAGGTCTGCACTGCTATTTCTATGGTATTGATTTGATCTGACCCATGCAAGACCTTTCACTGTACTGCAGGGGTTATACTGCAAGGAGGAGCAGCGATTCTGCTTCAATCCACAGCATTTTGGTTTGGATCCAAATGGAGAAAAGACACTGACAGAAGACTATGAAGTGAGAGTGATTGAAGCAGCAGGAGTCAGCATAGGGTGGTGCAGCACAGAGAGCCCGTGCTGCCTCCCCGTTTAGATGCACTTATGGCAAGGCTGGTGCATCCCGTTGTGGAATCGCACTGAAACGCATTGAGACAACGCAGCATCGCACGATACATGAGCAAGAGGGACAAGGAATTGTGGTGCAGCTTGATTACAGCAACCGACGTCTTCTTCTTACACTTGCTTCCCCGGGAAGCTGAATTAGACGATGAGAAGATCTATCGCTTTTTGCTTTGAAATGTTAAATCTACCTTTTCCTGTATCTCCAACTGGTATCACACTTACCCAGAGGAGACAGATTGGTTTAGCTGATATCCCACAGCTGTGACTATTCCTCTTCATGAACTATTAACTCATACTGTTGCACAGCATGAATTCTATTTGTCAATGAAATCTTCAGAGGAAAGATTTATAGCTTTGCACAAAAGCAGTACAGAGCCCTCAGATGCACTTGAAAGAAAAATGGAAACCCAGCGTTCTGACGCTTGGGCTTTTAAGCATGTGTGAGGATCGTTTCGTTGCACAGTCCATAGAAAGAGTCAACACATCAGCACCAGCCCTACGATGAAGAGGTCCCAGGAATTGTGGGTAGAGATTGATTTTGACATACCAGGATGGAAACTGATCAGTAAGAAATAAATATATATATAGACACACACATACATATATATTTTAAATATACATAATATTTATATAGTGCATATATATAATGTATTGTATGTGTATATATAATATATGTATTTTGTATAAAAAGCTTCACATTCAAGTATAGGTATATATTAAAATATAAAGAAAATATAAAGAAAGGACCTTGTGAAGTTAATCTTAAACAGAGAATCTATCATAAGCAGAATTCTTATTAAGATCATTGAGACACGTTTTCCCTGATTTCAAATGTGATCAATTCAGATGGTTAGTGTTCCACTGATCACTGAGAAACACAACACAATGAAAAGTGAAAAGAAAGGGGAAAAGACTTACAATGGAAAGTTAGATATTGTGTCAGATACATCAATATATACATAAGTCCTTTACCTAAGATATCCTATGCTTGGAGGGAACAAAAATGATTTTTTAATTGAATTCATAATATGGTCTCTCAATTATTGTGGGTGTTTTGTAATCAAATTGTCATAGCCAGAAGAAAAAGAAATTTGACTGATCAGAAGAAGAAGGGTGGAAAATCAACCCTAGAAGACAGTTTACCAACCCTGATATGAAACATGGCTCATGCAGCCTTATTCCGCATCTGAAATATGAAAGGTATCACAAGTAGAGAGAACATTGGATGGAAATTCGGAGCCTCTATTAGCCCTGGATTGATTCAGTGCCTAAACAGAAATTCTCTCTCTTGAAATCTCAATGAGCTTCACCTTCAGATTGTTGAAATTATGATGAGACAATCAGCAGAGTAAATCACCCTGATTTTTTACAAACAATGAAAATATGAAGGGTATCTAACCATAAATCTACAAGTCATCATTTTTGTTTGACAATACAGTACAATTTCAGGACTGTAATCAGAGGTTTATGCAAAGAAGGCATGGCAAAATACAGCCACAGTCAATAGGATGATGCCATTGATATTCACAACATTTCTCCAAAGTGGCGTTTCACTTGTGTCAGTCAGTTGCTTCTTCAATGCTTCCTCTTCCTCCTTGCTCAATTTAGGTCCTTTTTGTTGATCTAAGCCACAGAACCAGTTGTACACTTTCTTAACACATCCTGGATCTTCATGATTTTCCTCATTAACTGGAAGGAATAACACACTGGTCATGAAATGTAAGCGTGGACCACCACATGCACCAGAAGATCTCTGTGACTGAGGACATGGCTACATTTAATACAGCAGCTCTGGCTTATGGTGAGAATCACATGGAAACATTTCAGTACAAGGCAGCACTTTTCACAGCTTGCCTGGAAATGCTGCAAGAGCATTTCTTACATGCTGCAAGAGAGCCTTTTGCAGAAGAGGCTTGCACCTTTTGCAGCCCAGAGACTTGGTATTGGAGAAGCAAACCATACTGCAAAGCTTAAACTCCATCATTTCAACACTTTCCATACTTTTCATTAAAAGATGCATAAATTAATGTGAGGGTACTTCTGACAAGTTGGCAGCAGAATCAGAAACCCAGCAAAGAGAGCAGGTGGTTTTGCCCACATGGGCTTCCGGCAATTTGCTTTCATGGTGCCTTGAACCAGATCGTTGCTCCTTCAACCCTGGCTGCTGCCCACTGTTTCCAAGTAAATTCTCATTGTTTCATTCCAAGTGCTGGAGTCACACACAGTTCTGCCAACGCAGATCACCTCTGACCAGAAGCATCTCCATTGTTTTAGTCCCAGAACTGCCATCTAGCTGCCTAGAGAACAGGATTTTCTCCCTTCAAATCCACTTCACTTCTGGTTTACACTGAGCTTCATAGCCTGGTAAAAGGTAGCTTACTTGCCATTTAAATATGTGGGGGTTGAGGTTTTGTTGGAGGAGGATACCTTTGAAAATCGAGCATGTGAATGTTTCTTCAGGAATGAAACACTCAAAAACATTGATAGAATCTACAGACATTACAACAGTTACCTGATTCCTCATCCTTTTCATCAGCCTTGTCCTGCTCCTCATCTGCATCAAGATCAATACGTTCTTCCTCGCTGTTCCGCAAAGACCAGCACAAGCGGTAAAGCTGCCATGAAACAAAATGGGTTTATAAATCTACAGCCTTACTACACAGAGACTAATCTGCCTGGCTGGCACATGACCGTGCTATAAAAACACAGCATTCCAATGTCTGTTAAGTTGATGTCTAAGGTTATCAGGAGCCACTGAAGATTTGTGACAGATAAATGAAGATTATCTCCTTGGCTTTCTTAAAAAGACTTTATGATGCAGGCAGCTGGAATGCCAGGAGGCAACACACCAAGTACCAGTGTTTTAAAACAGTGGTTTCATTAAGTTTCCTTTCCGGAGGAGCAGGACTGCGATGATACTCACGTGTACATCAGGAATGGGCTTAGTCATAAAGGAGACCACCAGGATGGTGATGGCAGAAACCCCGAAAAGAATAATTGCAAAGTAAAGGTAGTGAATCCCACAGATGATAAATGGGCAGTTGGAAGGGGTCACGCAGTTGCCAGTCCCGTAGGCAAACTCTGTAATCATTCTACTCAGTCCAGTGAGCAGCCCAATAATCAGGCCCCAGAAGGCACCCTGCAGACAAAGTGGAAGAAGTTTCAAAATGAGTGCTTTCAGGCATGGGAATAATCTCTAAGATCTCCATAGTTGCTGGAGGAATCATAGAGGTAGTTAGATATTACGCTAGGTTTGGCACATGGGTTTGGCACCTGGATACTTTCTGTGACGTGTTTACAGGTCTGTGTATTAATGTAACTGAAAGAGCAAGGACCAGCAGCTCAGAGAAAGAATATAGAGGACACCTTATCAGGCTGATTTCTCGAAGTCCATCTGTCTGCACACAATGCTCTCCTTCTACTGCACAGGCTCCAGGCACAGACTGCACATCCTAAGGGTTCTTCTCACATCTTTTTATCTTTGAGGGTTAAATCCCTGGCAGTTCTAGCAGGATGGAACAAGCTAGCAAGTGTGTGTCATTACTCCTGAAATGTGTGTGTGGTTTATCTTTTAATGACCTTGTTAGTAATTAATTAATAAGTTAATTCTCAACACTTTTTTGTGTATGTTTTGCTGCTAGGTATATATTACTCTAGCCCAAAGTATAAAAGACACAAAGGTACACCTGGGCACAAATTGAAAATGAGAAATTATGTTTAGACATATTTTTTGTTTGTTTTACTCTAAGGGTGACTGAACACTGCAACAGGTTGCCCAGAGACATTGTGGAGTCTCCATCCATGGAGATAGTAATGGATCTGAGCATACTGTTCATTAGATCCACTTTGAGTAGGGGGGTTGCAACAGTCCAGAGGTGCCTTCCAATCTCAGCCGTTCTCTGACTTTGTGAAGCCAAAAAATTATGGTAACACAGATTTATAAATTCCCGTTAAAAAAAAAAAAAAAAAATTATCAGTTTAATGTTCAGTTTAAGAACAAAACAGTTTTAATTATTCAGTGGTCAAAGTTACAAAAAAGTTTTGGAGTAGGACAAGATACTTAATTCCATTTCTGGCAGACAGAAAAAAGATTCAGAGCAAGAAATGTTGATAAATCTTGTAAGTAATTACAGTATTGGAGTTTATCTTGTGCAAGGCTCCAGTTCTCAGAAGCTTTGATTCTTGTCTCCCCTATTTACCCAAATATAAATTGGGCAGTGTACACAAACCCCCATGGTTTACACCAAATTCTTATTCAGGTAAAATTCCAACTAAAGCCAATGACAGATTTCCATGAAAAGCACAAAGATTTAATCTATTTGTGAGGTTTAGCCATATTGGGATAGGAAATGGAACATTCCTTGTGTGTAAAACAGGCTTTTCTTAGATACACACACAAATAACCGTGGAACTGGTCTGAAGAGAAAATAGTGAGAAAAAAAGCTCGAAACATATTAAAACCCCTTCTCTCTCTAGGATTTCTCATTGAACTCATCCTCCTTGGAGCAAACCTGAGCAACAGGCAAGTATTGTTATTCCTAGTATTATATAAAAGAAACCAAATTCCTGAGTACCGAGTTTTCAGAATGTCTGAGACCCAGTTACCGTGACTGGCCCATGGTCCCATCAAAGCATGTGACAGACCTTATGCCTTCTGAGTTACTTACAAAGGCTTAAGTACAATATTTCTCGGTTCACTGCTCTGTGAATCAAAATCAGTGATTCGCAGACTAGGTCCTAAAAGCAATGGGAAACAATGCACGAAACAAGGGCTTGTTTGTTTAAAAGACCATTAGTAAAGCACAGAGTGGTCAAAAGGAAGGTGAAAGGTGCTATATTTGATAAAGCAGTTTGGTCCCCAATATCCAAAAAGATTACTTTCAAATATGTCTCCATAAATTATCCATTTGACACACTTTTTGGCAAAGTGATAGATAACCTAAATTTCAGAGCTATCTAGGAATTCCTAGGTGACTATTTATCAGATTAGCAAAGAACTTATTCAAACTCATCTCTGAAACTTCAGGTCCTGGGGTATGGAAACACAGAATCCTTGAGCAATAGCGGGGATTAAAATAAACAGGAAGAAAATGCTAATAAAAGACACCTAAACAAAAAAGTGTTTCTCCCAATGCCTAGAGAAACATGGAGCATACCTGTTTCCTAGTTTGTACTTACCTGCTCATTGACCCGCTTGCAGAAGACCCCAAGCAGGAAGACAGCAGCTATGGGAGGTCCCAGGTAGCTGGTAACTGACTGAATATAATCGAAGAGCTGCCCATTTTGAGCTGACTGCACCACAGGCACCCAGGCGATGCTGATGCCAATTAAAAGTAACATAAATGCCCTGTAAACATAGCCAGATATTCAATTAGCCACCTGCTTAGAAGCATCTATCAGAAAGAAATAAAACAGCCATTGATCAATAATTCAAACGTCCATTTTGTTTTTCAACCAGCAAAATCAATGATAATGGCCAATTACCATTGAACAAACAAAAGAAATCTAAGCTGGGTATTGTGTCTGTCAAATAACCCTCAGCACAGAGCTGAACATGCAATCAAAACAAAGAAAATGATTTTTTTCCTTTGTTTGTTATGCCTAGAGATAAATCAATAGCAGATGAACTAGAAGAGCTGCTGCAGCCTATGAAGACACTTTAGTTCCCTTTGCATAGCAGTAGGAAATACTGGGAATTAGTTCAGCTGCTTCATGCACCACTGTCAATGAAACTGTAAGCAAGGCTGGTGTTTCTTTCCAAAAGGAAAGTGAGGTGGGACAGCCTGTCTGGCCACAGGAGGCCACTGCTGCACTGCCCACGCACCTTCAAAGCAGGTCTCACCCAGGCACCTGGTGCGAGTTTGGGAGGCGTGAAGCCCTTGGTGCTGGCCATGATGGTATGGCTGGGGGAGACCCAGCTGCACGTACCTCCCAGCTAACATCAGCTCTCTCTCAGATGGTCGCTTTCGCATTTTGGTGTAAATGTCCATAGTGAACAAGGTGCTGGCACTGTTAAAAATGGAAGTCAGGGAGCTCATAAGGGAGGCCAACATGACCGACAGCATCAGACCCCGCAGACCTGAAATAGAAAGATTCATAAACTGGGGTGAGCACTGTGTGACCAGTCTTGGTACCTGGCACCATCCGTAGTTCTGGTCTCACCCTTTCGGGTCAGCCAGGTAGGAGTGTGTCTGGTGTATTTATGTGCTGCTGCAAGCCTGTCATCCTCTTGCCCTGCAAGCACAGTAATGTCTGCTCAGCTTTGGAATAGCTATTTACAGCAGTGACAGGGCAGCTCTTGAGCTTTTAGAATGTAGGTACTTCCTTTATGAATGCTGTCTAATTAAATGATAACATAAAAAGAAAAAATACTAAGCAGACTTTCCCCAGCAGTTATAAAAATAATTTCTCTTATTTGCAGGTGAGTGCTCACTTAATTGTAGTTTATTTGCAAACCAGTTGTTTGGCAAAAAAAAAAAAAGTTTCTTTTACTGTTTGAAAATCAGAGTAAGCCACTTTTCCACATGGTATCATCTAGTCTACATAGTATGGGGATGTACTATAGTATTTTTATAATATCCTGTACATCAGTTATAATGTCATGGGGGAAGTACAAAAGATATGAGGGAAGTACCATGGTCTGTATAATATCATAATCTGTCTTTGAAGCCTTATGGACCAGCTCTGTGGTTTTCTGCACATATTTATCCTTGATGTACACTTGTCCTCTCCAGGGGGCTTACTCCCCCATTGAACAGGTGTCCTATGGGACAATGTGCACAGAGAATACTTTCCACTCCCACCTCAGTGGGTTTGCAGAAGGACTGCAGGTGTATGTCTCCAACTCAGAAATCCTGGCAGAGTCAGTCTTTTGTAAATCATTGGCAAAGTAGGTTACTTTTTTACCTTCACAGAAAGGGAGCTCATTTACGATTTCATCACTCAGTATTTGCCAGCTAAGAGCTGACATCGTCAGCGTGCCCCAATTCTGCACCTGCAGCTACAACTGATACAGACTTCCTCTTTGATTAATAGATCTAGCATGAATTTGTGAACTAAATACGGGACTTGGGCTCCCTCTATCACCTGTTTTTACAGCCAGGCAGCCTCAACTTTCCTAAGACAAGCAAACAAACAAACAAATGCAGTGTCTTACCATTTGGCATTAGCTCAACTACCATTTTGGGATAAGCAATATTTGTACAGCCAACTGAGGTACCACAGTATTTCTGGCAGACTTCAGGCACAACACAAGCTACCACATCTGAGGAGAGAATAAGGAGAGAGGGTCAGACAAGGTCATACAAACAACAGATTGCTCCCATATTAGTAAAGCTTCTAAAATATATATCTCTGTTTAACCACTGGATTGACATGCTTGATGTCATCCATGACCCGCTGGCAGAGAGGAAGGTGATTCTAGACCTGAATTTGTTATTTATGACTGAACAACACCAGGAGAGCAAGCAGAAAAACAAGCAGCAGAACACAAAGACCCCTGCCTCCAACCTAAACATCCCCCCTATGCCTGCTGTTAAACACTGGCGGTGGGAGAGAGGGGAGACTGGCATTTTCCCCACACTGCACTTGGGACTGTCCATGGCCCAAAATATTGCTGCCTGTGGCTGATGACTCCTCCTCTGGCTGCCAGCAAAATAACACTCCTGGACATCTCCCTCTCATTAGCATGCACACAACTGGGGAAGGACACTGTGGGATTTGTCTCTCCTCAAAGGGACAGCTGCAGCGTTAGCAGAAACCTCGGATCAGGGAAAAGAAAACCTGTAGCTTCTTACAGTGTAGTTAGTTTTTGTGTGTTGTCTGGACAATTTGGGTGACAAGATGACAACGTAACAGGTATTTTGGAAGGGAAGAGAATAGGAAATGGAGAGAGACTGACAGTGGAAGACAGGTAGGAAGAAGAAATTTACATTTCTGTGTACGTATGCTTACCCGTGTACAAAATTCTGCTGATCATTCCAGGCATCACTATGATAAACATGGGCAAGAGTTTCAGGTATCCACACATGACACAACCACCCTTCACATGGGACATGTTCTTGCCAGAGAGACATCTTTGGACAATAACCTGCCAATGAGACGCGGCAAATACGACTCAACCAAAAGTAGCATTTCCATGAACACACCATGCCAGTTTCCAGATACAAGGTACTTAATCTCTGTGACAGTGAAAGAGCCTGTTTACCATTTCTGTTACTAGGGAAAATAAAAAAATACATTAAAATCAAAGGATATATTTGAAAAAAATAAAGGAAAATATCATTATCAGCATAAGTTAAAGAGGCAAGATTTTCTCACAAGATGTTCTTAAAGCAAATAAACTAAAAAGCCAAAAAAGGAATAAAATATTGACCTGAGCAATAGATAGTTACATCAGGGGTTTTGTTCATTTGTTTACAAGTTGTGAAGATTATCTTTCTCACAATTCAGAGCGCGGACAGATCACTTGCTGGAGATTGCAACATTCACACGTTGCAGTTGCAGGAGCACATTCTGCTCTACACGTGTAGTGTGATCTCTCAGGCAAGCTGGACAGCAGGTTTTAGGGAGAAGAAAGAGGATTGAGGAAGAGTCTACAGACTGAACAACCTGACATATAAAGAGCATCCTCCCAAGACTGTGCATGCAAAGGTGAAAGCCACACAGATGGGAAACAAGCTAGTATTACTGAATGGGGAACCATATCTAGACCCAGTCTCACAAGGATCATTTGATGCATGGTTTCCTGAGTAAATACTCATATTACAACATCTCTGTGTTTTTACACATGGTCACACATAAAAAATGAGAAAGGAATTATACACAGTACCTGCTGAGCACAGTGTACAATAAGAACTGAAACAACACCTGTTCCATTTTCTCATGTGCGGGTGCTTTAGAAACCAGAAAGTAAAAAGTCACCAACCAGTCTTGAAATAACTGTCATTTCTGTCACTCAGCTTTGAGCTACAGTGGGAGAAGAGGAACCCCAGGTCCCACCAGACTGCAGAGCTTTGTGTTTGGCATTCCCAAGGTATACGGCTTCCACATTACCTGATCTGTGCACCAGTACCACAAAGTAAGGATGCTCAAACCAAAGGTGAGCCCTGGCCACGGCATGTCTCCAGTGACGGGATCTCGGAAGATGTGAAAGGAATCCTGCCGAGGAGTGTAGCATGTGGGATCAATCGTAACATTCCCATAGGTGACGTTGGATGGAATTGCATTCATGTACTTCTCCATGAAAGCATCATACCCTCCTACTTCAGAAAATGCTGAAAAATAAAAAGTAAAAGGAGTGATAAAGTATTTAATGCTGAAACCTGAAATAGAGAATGAGAAGCAAAATCTCCTAAATATGGATGTAAAAATACCCTAGCCAGTATACATTGACATTTTCAGAAAACAGAATACAGTGTTTTGTAAGTATTCATACAATCTAAGTACCAAAGTGACCTTTCTTTTTAGGTTTCTATATAGCTCACAATTGTTGGCTTGGGCTCCACTGTCTCAACATTGCTCATAGACACACCTTACCAGGTCATGTCAGTCTAAAGTTATTTCTCTTGTAACAGTGGAATAATTTAATTTCAGTGGAAGACCTCACTTGAGGGAAACCAAGCACTGAGAGGAATAAGGGAAGGACACTACAAATTCATGGAATCTTATCATTACTTTCTTTCTTACGATCCCTTCCTATTAATTCTGTTTAACAGCGTGATTTTGGTTTTAAAATGCATATGCTCTTCCAGACACACACACTGTCTAATTCATAAACATTCCATTCACGCCTTTTGTCCAGCTAGCAATATAATGACATCTGCAGATCAGCTACGAGGTTCACTTAACACGTTTGGGTTGTTTTAACACAAGCTACGAGGTAGAAATAAGGAAAAAACATGCAACGTGACCCACAGATCTTCACTTTGAAACAGAAATTTTCATGCATTGGTCTCTGAATATCTATGAAATTCTAATCATCTTAAAACAAGATATTCTCTGAACTTCTCAAGTGTATCATCATCACCTGCAAACAGCTCTGCTTTTACCTCATTAGCCATCACTAGTCCTGTTCTGCCACGGGATGCTATACATTACCTTACACATTCAGCTCTGCTTTGGAGATAGAGCGGTCTTAGTAATTAAAAGGCTCAGCAATATGCCTACTTTTTTGGCAACAAACCTGTTTTCTTCCCTGATAAATAGGTATATGAACTGAAACCTGCTGGTCAAGATGACATAGTTCCACGTTGTTTCCACAGCAACTGTGGGATTTGTGGTTGAACGTTCCGGTATAATTCATCTGATTTACTTACCAAATCCCATGAGAATGAAGGATCCCACTACCATGATAAATGTTTGTAAGGTGTCTGTGTAGATCACAGCTGCAAGGCCACCTAATGGCAAAGAAAAGTCAAGACAAATAGGTTAGCTCCTGTGCAAATGCCTCAGTGGAAATCCTTTTTTTTTTTCCTTTTTTCATGACCTCTCTCTTTCAAAACAAAGACCACTGTAAGTAACTCCTCTTTCAGGTTTTCATTTCTCCCCTCTTCTTTTTTTCCTGGCTTCCCTAACTCCTTTGGTTTATCAGACTGCTCTGCAAACTCACCTGTGATGGTGTAAAGAGCAGTAATAGCAAGCAGGATAATTATGGCCACATAAAGATTCAGCCCAATGGCCAGTTGTATAAATACAGCTCCAGAGAATATGTCTGCCTATAAAAGAAAAAATGATAGATTAAGCAATGTTTAAAATCATGACGACAGTACACTACACATTCATGATGAGGATACTGAAAAACACACCTTCCCCTTTACAGTACACACTCACACAGACAAAAAGTGCAAAGTGAAAATAGAAAACATTTTTCATAGAACTGTCAGTCCTCTCAGCGCTGCTCTGCTTTCAGGACAAGAGCTGTGCTTCTTAAAGAATTTCCAGGTCTTTTCCAATGGCTCCTTTTAGTGAGACACAGAGTCACCTCGCTGCTCTGTGCTCACATACTGAGATGTAGATTAATAACAAATTACGTGAAGCTCAGGCTACACTTGGTGCTTTGTGCAGGGATGGATCTGTGATACCTTCAAACATGGCAGGGTTCTCTTCATTTCATGCTACTTTACAAGTCTCTTACTCTTTCTTTACTGCTTGTGTACACGTGGTATAGCTAGTCTTGCTGGTTCAAGAGAAATGATGATTAAAGGCAAACATCTTGTATTATCTCTATTTTTAAGTTCCTGTCAGAATAATTTACACCAGTTGGCTAACAGAAGAGACCTTTAGTTCTTGTGTAAGAAAGGAATTGTTCAGGTTTCAGAGTAACACTCTGGAATTCTAAACAGTTCCTGATTTAGAGATACTTTGCATCAATGTTATTTACCCAAGTTTGCAATCAGAATAATCTACCCCGGTGCATTTGTAATGCATTACTGTAAATTATGGTTTCATTAGAGGTTTGCATCTGTACCTACCCCTGCTCCTGAGCACCCAGTTTATGGGCTCATCTCCAATCCCATCCTTTCTGAAGGCCACACCACCTACAAGGGCTTTATACAGGATGTCCTGTCCTCAATTAACAGTACAAATCCTGGTGGTGTTCAACAAGCCCAGGAGCTGCAAACTGCTGCAGGAACTGCTCGTATGCAGGGTCTGAGAGACAAACATGTGCCCCGGGGTAAAGCCTACACACACAATTACTGCAGGGCAGCTGCCCGGAAGAGACAGGGATGAGACAACCAGGGCCTGTGGCACAGAGCATCACTTACACCACCTTTGCCCATAGCCAGGATGAGGTAAGGCAGGGCAGATACACTAATAAGCAGTTATGGTGTCTGCCCAGCTAGGAGACGCTGGATAAAGAAACCCTCTTCATTCCAGAGACAGTGAAACCGAGACTGCAGGGTATGACCTCACCCATAGTTCACTCTGGAGAATGAGGAAGATGTTCGGACCTCTGCAGCAAGAGGTCCTCCAACCTCACTGCCCTGACATGCAGAAAACATCCTTGAATCACACCAGATGAGTTCATTTCTCTTTAACATCTTCATTAATGATCTGGATGAGGGGATCGAATGTATCCTCAGCAAATTTGCAGACGACACCAAATTGGGTGGGAGTGTTGATCTGCTGGAGGGTAGAGAGGCTTTGCAGAGGGATCTGGACAGGCTGGATCAGTGGGCTGAGACCAACGGAATGAGGTTCAATAAGGACAAGTGCCGGGTCCTGCACTTGGGTCACAACAACCCCAGGCAGTGCTACAAGCTTGTAGCTTGGGGAAGAATGGCTGGAGAGCTGCCTGGCAGAAAAGGACTTAGGGGTGTTGGTTGACTGTCGGCTGAACATGAGCCAGCAGTGTGCCCAGGTAGCCAAGAAGGCCAACAGCATCCTGGCCTGTATCAAGAACAGTGTGGTGAGCAGGACCCGAGAGGTGATCGTCCCCCTGTACTCGGCACTGGTGAGACCCCACCTCGAGTACTGTGTCCA
>VXBW01006154.1:497054-557321 GCA_013400375.1 Thinocorus orbignyianus | reverse complement strand
TTGTCGCTTTTTGGTTTTTTTTGTTCCCCCCCCCCCATTGGTTGGACTTGATGATCTTAAAAGGTCCCTTCCAACGTGATTCTGTGATTCTGTGATTTCTTATAGGTTTTAGTATGGAACTGGGAGCCAGGACATTCAGCTCGTAACCCATGGCTGTTAGACCATGTCCTTCGTCCTTTCTGTCTAGAGGGCTATTTTTTTCCCTGATCTTTTTTTTATTGTTCTTGGATTTAGTTTAGCCTACATAGCATTAAATATTGATGGTCCTAAAATGACCACCAGAAAGAAATGTATAGTTAATTATTTAGCATCCCGAGCAATATATCAGCTTCTTCACATTGTTGAGTTACTGTTACCTTCCAACTTCACTGCTCCTCCCTCCCAGTTAGATTATTTCTTTCCAGTATTTCCTTGTTTCTCCATTAATACTCTTTTATGGATGCTATTTAATCCTTGTCTTATCTTATCTTATCTTACCCCTAAATAGAGCAAATCTTTCTTTTACATTATAAACTATCTCTCCAAAGCCATCAACAGATCATGCAGGCACAACTGGCAGAACACATGTCAGCTGAGTGAATCCAGCTGTAGTGTTAATGTGGGAGTCAGGGCGGTGGCACATAATCTTTACCCCCAACACCATGCAGCCCTAGAGGTTATCCTTTCCTTATCCTCTTTCCTTTGACAAGTCTAGACCCATACATTTGCTACTGAAATTATGCACAATGAATGTAGAGAAAATGCTGCAACATACTTAGAAATTCCAGTTTACCTTTCTGATTTCAGGTCTTAATTCCCTTGTCATAATTTAGTCAATTACTTTTCATCAAGACTTATACTAGGCCATTTTCTTTGGCATAATAATCAATACCAACAACACTGGTGTGCAGCAAGCCCCTGAAAGCTGCTATGGGCATTACTCACAGTACTGGATGCTTAGGAAGCACATACATGTGAAGCACCTGTGCAAAAGAAATCCTTTGGGCTCAAAGATGACGTGTGTCCTGATCCCAAAGATCAACATCTTGCAGCATGGCCTTGTCTGGCAAGCGGTTGATTAGCCACAAAACAAGGTGGTAGGAGATCAACAAAAAAGGCACCGAAAATGTGCAGGAGAAGAGAAAAGGCAACAACCTCGTACAGAGGTGTGCAAAGGGAATCTGATCATCACATGACAGAAGGCACTGCCAGAAGAAGCCTATCTAGGACCTGACATATTATATTGTTCATTGGAAAGCACCATAATAACTATATTATTAACAACAGTAGATAACATTCTAACACATCAGGGAGGAAGCACACGAAATAACTACGCCAGGGACAAGATGCCACTCTTCTACAAGGATAAGCATCAGCAGGTATCGCCAGCCAAACTGATAGGTGTGACTGCCCGTTAAGGGCAGGGCAGAAACCCACCCTTTTATATCAAATCTCAGTAAGCCCCAAAGATCACAAAGGAGTGTTTGTAAAGGCCGTAGTTAAGGAAGTAAAATGCAAATCTCCAAGCTGGCTATGGCATGGAGCGTCAACACGTGAGGATGTTTGGATATACAATGTGCCTCTGGGAAGAGAGACCCGTGCTAGCTTCACATAGCACAGGTATCTCTACACAGCCAAAGAACTTAGCCATGGTCCAGGGTGGAACAGTCCTTCCCTCTCTGCTTCTGGAGCTGGTTCATCTGGAGACAATCTGAGCATGGTCTTGCATAGCATGGTATAGAAAAACCTTCTCTGAGACCCTCTGACAGTACTTGAAACCTCCAAGTACTTTGATTGTTCTGCCTATTCTGAATAAGATATGGCAAGTAAATCAGACCTGGGGAAATCCTGCCCTACCAACAGTGATGTAAGTGATTTAAGACATAGTGACATAAGACAATAACGCAGGAGATGTGTTTGTATACTATAGAAATCTGAGCCATGTTTGTACATGAGATAGACACTGCCAGCGTTGTTCAGGGTGGATGGAGGAAACAAGAGAAATGGTTACGGGAACTTGTGCATCAGATTTTTCCCCTGCATGGTGCAGAGACTCCCCAGCTCCATAGCAATTCCCGTCATACATCTGGAGTAACTGGGCTGGTGGGAAGCTGGGATGGGTCACTGGTAGAAAGGGAACCAGGTAATCTGCTGCTGTATCTGTATAGATCTCTTGATCCAGTAGGGACTTTGCTCCCTGCTGAAACAGGACCACAAGAGCACGAGCAGGTGCTTCAGCCTCATGACCACACTGGAAGCTTAAATGGAGAACCTGTCCTGCCTGAAAGCAAGACACTCCAACAGAAACAGTGTGAAATCCTATCAGCAGATCCTCAAGCATGATAGTGGCTGGAAATAAAAGATAGCAACTTCAGGATCTGTGTAACACCTTGATGGGCTCAGTACAAACATCTGTTGCAGAATAGGACTGTGAGTCGTCTGACTGGAAGAGTTTCTCAGCTGCTAGAGCTGCCAGAGCTCTGTGTCATACCTGGGGTTGCTGATTATAGTAGTTAGGCACAACAGCAGCAAATTAACTAATCTTTTTGAAATATATGGAGATACAACTCTGAGGCCAGCTCCACAGTACCAGCCTGTTTAATTTATAACCTTTCTAAGGATCGGTTATCATGAAGTTGTGAGAATGAGTGCAAAAGGCCAGTCTTTTAGCTTAAATTGCACTATTATCACTCAGCTCCCATTCAGAGGGCAAAGAGTAATCTGCCATGGCAACTTCTGCAAAACAACAGATTGAGGTATGCCTGAACTGTGGACTTCTTCAGAGGCTTGATAGTTTCAAGATATATGGAAAATACCAGCTCCCTTACTACTTCATAGCAAGACAACCACTTAGTTAATATACATTAACTTTGTAGCACCTTAAACTTTCTTCCAACCACTTGCCCATTAAAAGAATCTCTCCTTGTCTGTCCTTTCACTTCAGATGTTACAATTTCCCTCCTTTGCACTTCCCCACTCCCTTATTTTCTAATTCCTATTATTCTCATTTTCTCCACAGCCCTCTCGCTCTTTCCCATCAATTTTTATTTTATTTTACTGATGGCATGTTCACCAGAGGATGCTAAAACAGACAAATATGAAGTCTGGGGACAAAAATTCCTGCTCCTTGAGATCACAGTTTTTCTTCTGGAACCAAGAAGAGCTGTTCATTTGCCTTAGCAGAAGGGCCAGGGGGATTGGAGTGGGATGTTGTGTGCCCAAAGCTATACTAAAAAGTTTCTAAAACTACACAGTTAAACAAGGAGCAGCTATTATTTCCCACAGAACTGAAGCAGAAAAAAGAGTACAAACCGGTAGGTTGTGACCTTTTCCTCTACACCCCTAAGATAATAGATTCAATAGATAAAAGTTTCCCTCGACTCTGACTGGTTCTGGAGGAGAGAATACGTAGAAATAAACCTTAAAAATGTAAAAAAGAAAGACAAGTATCAAGAGACACTGACAGGAAGGCAAAAAAACTCAGGCTGCAGAACAGATCAGGATACACAGTTTCACAAAATGGAATAAAGAAAATACAAGATCATATTTTTACCATCATTAATTCAATCAAGGAGTGCACATCAGAAACAACTGACCGCTTGTGTGAGCAATATTGTAAATGGGAGTTTCTTTTCTTTAGATTAACGTAGAATAAAATAAATGATGCCGAAGTTTTACTTACTGAGATCTTTGTGAAAACATAGAGGATCAGAGAAAGGATTGACAGGTAGACCTGAATCCGTTTCCCACCAAAACGTTTCCTCAGATACTCTGGCATTGTCACCACCTGTAAGGGGATAGATAAGGTTTTAAATCATGGGGAACAGATACAAAGCAAATTAGAGGAAGTTTTTTGCTGCTCAGATACTGTAAGAGTGGAGGACAAGGGGGTGGGAGTTGCAAATGCAGTTGTAAAGAAAAGCAGCTTCAGGAATCAAAGGAGAAAAGGAGAGAGTACCAAGTAGTTCTCAGTTCAGGTCTCAGAAAAGAGACCTAATACAGTACAGCTCCAGTACACTAAGATCTCATGCCATTCGTAATGGCTTTGCAATATTCAAGACCTGATCCACCAACAGAAGCAGTAAAGAAAAGCATAATGTATTGTTTTGACTTACCCCGGCTTTGATGTAGATGGGTACAAACAGCCATCCTAGAACAACCACAAATATCAGAGCCTGCAGCCAAGACAAGATCAGTTGAATTAGCTCCCGTCTCTAGATAGCACTCCCAAAGACCATTTATCAGACCCTATAGCAGCTAGAGACCACTGAAACCACATTAACCTGGGTATTGTGAGGGAACAGGAGGAAGAACTGCTCAGCCCTTTGATTTATAGTTGTAAATTTGGAAATGAAATCTTAGCCAAAAAATTTGTCAGGTATTATGGAGCCTGGATTTCATGCTAGGTGTCCTGGAGAAGCACACATGATAATAATACATTTTCTAGAAAAGCAGTCAATTTCTGCTTACAGGATTGGCCTCTACTATCACAGCACCACTCCACTAGCAACATCAGGCTACCCTAGCTCTATTCAGAGCAGGCCCAAGGAGCCCCATTTAACAATGGTTAAAATGCAACCATTTATGGAGAATACTACAGAAGGTGAAGCCTGCTACCTGAGACCTATTTACCAGCATCCTGACCCCAGAGCCATTAATGCAGGATACTTTCCCACTCAGAAGCAGATGTGTCGTGACATCTGCACACTGGAAAGAGTAGCATCCTCTCACCCTACTGGGTCAGCTTCTGCTGTCATACTAATACAAATTAGAAACTATTTCAGTGGAATAATAGAGATACACAAGCACAATAACAGTCAAGCTTAGTATTTCTTTCAAAAGGAGAATCACATTATACAGTCAAGAGCAATACATCCACCACGTCTATTAACCTGTACACCAGTCCCACTACATCGTAAGTAATGAACTATGCAGTATATCTGCTCAAAAACACACCTGCATCATTGCTTCTTCCTAAACAACAATTAGTGCACATTATGTATTGATATTAGTCCACAGAGAATCTCCCAGGAGATGAACTCTTTGAAGAAGCATATGGGTTCTAGAGATTTGAATACCATGAAAATTCGAGCAATGCTTGTTCTGTTTTGTTTTGCTTAGTTTTGGTCCAAAGAGAAGGGGAATATGGTTAGTTACAGGACTAGTAATAATAATCTCTCCCAAATAGAGAAAGATGACAGATTAACTGTGCACATCTCATGGAGTTCATTTTAGCCTTTCTCCTTCTTCTTAAATATTTATATCATATGAGTTCTTGACTATTTGCTGTAATCATCTACTTGCTGAGGAAAAAAGCTAAATCCCTCAGGGTGGTACCCCTCTTTCATCATACAGAATTATATGCAAGAAAAGTATCGACCTAGGTACACTCATTAAGTTCTTTGTGTCGTGATATAATCCCTTCCATGAAGATCAATTAAATTGAGCCAAGGCAGTATTATCCACACCCACAGAGTCTGAGAACACAAGGAAATGGACTGAATCAGTTCATGTGAATCAATCTGTTGTTGCAGTTAACACTGCTCCTGGTACCCCAAGTAGTCTCTACCCTGTACTGCAACCATAAGCAAACCACACACAAAATTAGAAGAAGGAGAAAGTAAAGATGAAAATATTTTTGGAATGCAGGTGGTTGTGAAGGATGTCCAAAATTTCTTATAGTCTGTGAATAAATCAAAGCCCCTTCAACAATTCCTACCTAGGAAAATGCTGTAAAAAATACTATGGATTACAAAACTGATAAATCCTTCCCAACATCCTGCAGTCTGAAAATGTTCTTTATAAATACCTTTAAAATAATTGAAAGGTATGTATAGAGAAAAGAATCCACTGATTTCAAATACTCCCTAAAAACCTCATGCAACAAAGAAGGTTCATCTTCTCCCAGCAGCTTGGACAAGGACCGAGGAGGATGAGCTAAATATTAGATTGCATTGGCACTCACTGGTCTGTACAGAAAATAAGTGTTGCCAAGCACAAACTTTGGCAGTCCTAAATTATTAGGCAATGTTATTTTGATTAACCTCTGCAGACAATCCTGGTGTCACAAATATGTTCACTTCAATGCAGGCTACTTACATTCCATTCATATCCTCCGATGGCAATTCCTCCAGATGCTGCTGTTCCTGCTATTCCCACAAAATGCCCACTGCCAATGTTACTGGCAAACAGAGAAGCACCAATCTGGAAAGAGAAAGAACTAGATTTGTCTCTTAGGTCCTGTTCACGGTAACTTGAAAGTAAGTCACATTTTGAACTCATGCCTGTCTATCATCAGAAGGTGATGGATGACTGACAGCCAACTTCCTTAACAACTTTTAAGACTCCCTCTTATTGTTGCCCTGGAGAACACCGGAGACTCCAGCCATTATATCTAGAACAACGAGAAAGAACAGGGTGTTGCATAGAAAATCTTCCAGTTCAGTCAAACCAATACCGATTTTAAAATACTTGCAAAACTTGCTTAGCTGACATTTGGGTGATATCCAAACCATAAGGGAAGAAGATTGCAATCTGCCTTGCTCAAGGAGTAAACAATAAGTCAAGCTGGCACTCCCTACCTCATATTCCATAGTCTATGGAACTGAATATGTCATTGGTGAGAGTTGTACAGACTTTGGTTCACTTTCAGTTAAAAAATACTCAATTACTGAATTAAATTCTGCAAGCTGCATGGCAGAAATGCCTGTTGAGAAAGTGCTTCTGGAAGATGCAAACAATAGCAAATCAAGGAGTTATATTTAAGAAGTACTGGATTTCTAAGACCCCGTAACATTGCACTGATCACACAAACAAAACAGTGGGTAGAACATAGGAATTGGTGAACAGGGAGAGATTAAAAAACGAAAAGGTTTATGTTGGATTACAGACAGGCAGGAGCCGTTCACAAAAAGAGACTGTGCCAAAAGATCTAGTTTTTACCAAATAGCTCAGACAATAGAAAAAGATGAAGAGAATAGGTATGAAGATAATTTCCTCAAAATGAAACCATTAAAGGCGGCAGAAATGCCTATAGATAATTTACAAGTTCAGACATTGAAGGATGCAGGGTGAGAACTCGAGCGTGAAGAGGTTGGACTGGGATTGTAGGCAGAAGAGACGTGAGCTGGAGTAGCTCCAAGATGAAAAGGAGAGTGAACATTTTTTTATTCATATCTATTATTAATTTATGAGAGAGCCACAAAGAAAGATAAAAAAAGGAAACAGGGTTGAAAATACAAATAGGTAGGCAGAAGAACCTCTGCTGAACAGTTTCTAATGCTTTCATTTGAGGCAGACTCCTCATGCTGAAAGATCACTTAAAATGGTGCTTAAAAATGGTGTTTTCGACATACAAATGCAGGACTTGCATTCAGCACCTTCTCCTTACATAGTTCCCAAATGCAGGTGTTTGGAATATGTCCCTTACAAAACGGAGAAATACTTCCTGTCTGCAGCTTACTGGGAGATTTCTAGAGTCCTAAAATGTATATGAAGGGAATAGTTACAATTTTTGAGGTCTGGAGTCACTGCAGTGAGTTCTTTGAGGAGTTCTAAAAATTAGGTCAATCTTTCCAAGAGCACAGGGAGGACTGCCTAAGATTCAGCAGGATAAAAGGGATTTCCACATGGGATTTTCCACATTTCCACATGGATTCCACTCTGAATATCAGATTTATTCTATAGAGCTGTGCCATAGCCAGGAATAGCAACCACACTCTTCAATTCAGTCTTGACCTCTAATCACAAACTAATTTTCCTCCTCCATTTTTTATATGCAATGTACAAATAAAATTTATCAGAGGATTTCACTCTTTCTTTTCCAAACTTATTTTTTTCTCTTTTTCTCATTGTTCCTGAGGGAATCCTTCCTGATTTATTCTACTCTTTTGCTGTGTCAGGAAATTTATGTCTCTAAGTTCACTCAGTTCTGGATTTTAGTTTATATTTTTTTACCTATTTCTAGAAGCCAGTTGTGCCCCACAGAAATGTAACCAGTTTGTCAAATGACAGATATTTCTATAGGAATGGGAAGTGTTGCAACAAGCAAATAAGCCAGAGAGATCACTAGTAATAAAGAACACTTTCTCTTCCGACCTTTTTGTGACAGCAACATGTTTCCCAGCAATGATTGTGAAGAAACAAATACCATTTATACCAAGCACTAACACCGTCGTCCAGTGCTTTCCCTGGTGATGAATAATTAAACTTAAATCTAGGTTACTAGAAATGCAATCACCAGAAAAGATTAACCACATTAACCTCTGATTTTATTTAATGTGTTCTCTCTCCCGTTTCAAAAGCTTCAAATGGACGGAAAGCAGATGCAAGTAACAAGAGCAGCTAATGAAGAACTTGAAGAACTGACAGCTGGAGTGAGCTTTGGCTCAGTGCCCCCAGGACGTTCTGCAGCTCTCACTGACAATGCTGAGTTCCCAACATTACTTGGAGTACTACTGTAGTGAGAGAAAAATACTAGCCCCAAAGAAAACCAACGCAAAATTACCAACGTATTTAGGGGCAGCGCAAGGACAAAGCCATGCAAATGCAGATACCACCTTCACTTTCTAAATTTTCTTCTCTGAATTAGGGAACACCCAGTGCAGCAGAACTGTGAGATCAACACACACTAATAATGGATGCAATTTTAAAAATGGTTTTAATTGTTATGTATACATGGAAAGGTAGAATGTAGCTTCCCAGCTGGGAAAACATATTATCCTGAAAAGTGCAGCATGCTTAAAGGAAGATGAGTGTTACTCAAATATTCTTGTGCCCTGCCGGCTGCTGATGCCAGAGGGGAAAGAGAAGTCCCCAGTCTGGTGCAGCAGCACTTCAGAGATGAAGGAAGAAGGCAGATGGGCTCTGGGCCCACACTGTCCTGCTGAAGAACTTACTGCTGCAGGATTTTTGTGCTGAAAAGGCTGATTACTGGGATCGCTTGATTTGCCATTGTAGATGTTGCAGGACACCTATGCATGACCTAAAGAACGCTGGGCTGAAACCGGGTGATGACCGAGGCAAACAAATTTCTAGAACTGTTCTCGCTGAACGTGCTAGTGAATTGATTTTAAAAAGAGACCTAGGAGGAAAAGTAAAGAAGAAAGTTGATTGAAAGGAACAAAAGGTGTTAAGAGGGAAAGAGGGGACAAAAAACTAAACTAACCTGAGGCAAATGTGGAATATTAACTCTTCTAAAGTCTTTTAAGAGGTCAGGTTTTAACAAGAGTACTCTGTTCAGGAAAAGTACCACCACATTGCAGAGAGATGTTTTTTCATGTTACTCATTAACCATTTCACCTTGCTCTTTTCATTAACCTGAGGATGCACCGACATCCTGGCACTTGTGGTTCCAAATCGTATATGGCGTACTCTGCAAATCAGTGACCACTTCAGCAACTGTGCAGACTTCACAGCTTGTGGCTTTTCTCCCTTCCGGACCTACTAGCACATACCCTGTGCCTATAATGGACACTTCCATGTTCAAAAGTATTAGCTTGGTATCAAGGTATCAGTTGTTTTCCTCCTAGAAAATTTTGACAGATTCTGCAGAAATGTGTTTCTCTGAACCTTTCTTTTTCTATCAGATTACTTTAGTACTTGAGTCTAAAAACTGTTGATTTCACACTATTTTTTGCATGGAACTTGACTAAGTAAGTTAATTCTTATTCCACCTTACTTAAGAAAAGGAAATATAAATATTATTCATACCAAAGTTGTTTTTCCTGGCTCCTCACAGCAGTGTCAGATTCAGCAAGTGGGGAGAATTCTGAGAACATGTAAAACTTCAGTGGATGCAGAGATCAGAGAAATCATGCCAGTGGTCAGTTCGGATGGCCATGAAAATAAGCCATGCAGAACTCAAGCAAAATTCTGGTTTTTTTTTCCCTTAATTCTTACCTGTCTCACAAAGATCAACACCTAAGTGACAACAAAAGAGCTGAGTTCCATTTCTGTTTCAACTATTCTATGTCCTTGACTGCATACTTCCTACCTCACTAAATCTTTCTAACTACAGCTGGACTTCAGATGTCTTGCAGATACTCTTTGTCCCATTCGCATTTATGCCTCAGGAACTGAGGTCTGTAAGGTAACCCATAATTTTGTGCAGACAGCTCTGTCTGCAAAACTATAGGACTGGTCATGAGTATTTAAAGAGCCATAGGCGTCTTTCCTGAAGACATTTCCCTCAAAGCCCAAGAGATCAAAACCAGTTTCTTGAAGATTCTTCTCTCAGTTTCTGTAAAAAGACTGTGGAAAAGGCAAAGCACTTCATACCATTATGATTAACCCACGATGGATTTCAATTTATGGCTCTCAGTGAGAATGCAACCCCTAATTAACTACTGGAACTACTGAATTGGCTCATCCACTGTACCAGGGCAAAGATTTCAGTCAATGAACACAGAAGTGACCTTTTACCTCAGCAAAATAGCAGAAAAGACTGAATTCTGAGTTCTGCAAAATACTACACAACCTTCATGGATTCTGCTGGATACCAACAATCAGACCCAAAGTTGAACAGATATTGGCCCAGGGTCTTGCTCCTACTGTATACCTTGAGAAACTGAATCACAGTTAGGCAAAGTGATCGACAAACATGCAAAATCCATATCAGAAGTGGGCTAATCTGATTCCCAGAGTGTCCTCTAGTCTATGAAACCACAGCTATTGTATCATTTAAGTGAACAGAATCTCTTTCCCGGGCTTGTCAGTAAGAGATTCTAATACACTGCTAATGACCCTCTTTCTCTGTGGGGTTAAGAAAGCTACTTGTGGCTGTCCTGTAGAGCACAGAACATAGCACAGCCACTGAAAAACACAATTAGATTAAGGAAATTAAGTTTATAACAAGTTTGTGGAAGGATTTTTTTTTTCTTCATTTTTCTCTGTCCCAGAAAACAATGACATGGAAAGGTTCATTATCCTGGAATTGCAGGGAAGAAATCCGATAAATAAGAGTCTACCTACAAAACAACTTCCCCCACCCTGCCTCTCATCTACAGTGCTTGGAAATGTATCTGAGCGTTCCAGAACTGAGATCACATCTTTGACTGAACTTTCTATACTTTCATTGGTTTCCTAGTCATTCCAGCCCGGTTTGCACTGGGTGATGGACATCCTATCTACCTGCTAAAAAGCGGGAATAGGTGTTTTGGAATCTCTTTTTATCCAAGGCAAACTTTCCAAGGTGGTGCTGCTGACATGGTATTTAGTTTGTGGTTTGAGTGCTTGCCATTTGTTTGTTTTGAGTGATACCAGGAAGAATAGCAAGAAGGGTTTACTTTTATGGTGCAAAAAGACACTCCTGGCATTCCAAAGGGAAGGACTGAAGAGGTGGTGTGGGACCTCGCTGATGATTTCATTCATGCTGAGTTTGCAGATTTTGGGAAGGAGAGAGAGATGATTTTAGCGCAACCGCACTGTCGGTCATCCCTCTTATCTTCCCACTGGAAGAAGGGAACCTGCTGAATCTGTTGGGTTTGTGTTGGTAGAGAACCTGGTGTGAGATAACCTCACCTGGGTGTTAGGGGAATCATTAGGAGTTCCCAGTGCCACTGCAGCAAGGCAGCAGTTTTATATGGTGAGTCTTTCCTGCCTTACTTCTTCCAGCTTCATTTACATCTGCTCAAAAGGGCATATTCACCCTTGGTAGACATAGAGAATTGAACAAGGCTAAAACCAGCTCACTGATTAAAGTGACAGTTAAGCAGAGTAATCTGTTTGGGTTTTTTCTCTCTGCCTAGAATTATGGGATTTACCTTAAAATAACTTGGAAACTCTCTCTTTCCTCAATCTTCTAGTGGAACCTAAATTTTCTTAGATCTACTACACAAAATGAGGAAACCTCTTACTGTCACTAGCCTTTAATCTCTTTATACCATTAAAGAGGCAGTCCCGATCCCCTCTAGAGGCTGACAGTAGTTCCCTGAAGCATAAAACATCTGAGAGATGTGTAGGTACTTCTGCAGCCTATTTTAAGACAATTCCTACATTTTTGGACAACAAATATTTACTCTCGCTCTCCCTCATCCTCTAACTGAACACAAGTGGGTGAAATCTTGAATCAAAGTCTTGAATCAAAAGTCTTAATGAAGTGCAAAAACATTTTTGGAGACTGCATGCAAGGTCAGGAACACTGAGGATTTACATTCAAGCACATGAAATCATGTACAACACAAGTAATACAGCAAATGCAGGTTTGTCCAAGTTTTCAGCTTTTCCAAGAGGTCACACTAAACAGACTGTATGGCCTAGAAGAAATAGATACTTGTTTCTGCTGTCATTTCTGCCAGAAGCCTGCTAGATGGCCATGAACATGTTTTGTGTCTGTGGCTCCTTTTCTCCGCCTTGGAAGAGAATACAGTACCACAGAAGACAAGCAATATGGCACAGATAATCTTGAAATAAATTTAAATTGTATTTTACCAACAACTTAATATTTCTAGGATTTTCTCCTTGTACAGACCAGAACTTGTTACCAAAAGTGGAAACAAAAGAACAATACAAGGTAAAATTTCAGTTAATTTTCTGTGATAACCTCAAAATGAGCCAGCTTCTTTGAGAAATGTGAAAGTAAGAAATGCAAACAAATAAAAAGTTTTAAGGTGGGCTGAAAAGCAAAGCACTGGATCTGTCTACACTGACATTACCGATGTACCTAGGTGCAAACAAGTTGGTCACATAATCAAGACAGCTCAACAAGGACAACTTCCCCAACACTTTTCCCTGCCCATCAGTTTGCCTAGTATCACCATAACTAGAGAAAGAGTTTGAAGTGCATCTACATGATACAGCCATCACTATATTGTAGAAGTACTTTAATATTTAAGGACTAGAAATAGTCATATGGAAGTGGGTACACATACATACAGGTCTATTTTATATAAACACACCATATACAGCACTCACCGGCCACCAAACCATGCTTCGCCCAGCCAGGAAGAATCCTCCTACTGTCCCTCGGTTGGTTGAGTACATAGCCTGGGGAAAAACAGAAAGAAAGATTTAATCATATTTTAAGTATAATAAGCAAGCAATGCACAGACTAAGAACAAATGGCTAGAATGGAGGGATAAAACATATAGGGGGAATAAAGTGGAAGAAATAAAAAGCATGGCTAAAAAGAACAAGCTTATGACGAAGAAAACCCAACGGATCAATGATTCTTGTATCTAAGTCTACATTAATCATTCAAGCTTTATCACATCACCTTTCATTACAGTGTGAAACATTAAAACAAATTTAACTAAAAAAATGATCATTCAAATAAAAGCTGATATGAACATTTCACCAGTGTTATAATGCTTTTGATTTCAGGCATCAAAAAAGACTATGAATTGCAAGTTCATTAACAGAAACTGTGCAGTTTTTTTCACACAACGCTATCCAGTCCCTGCAGACATCTACAAAAATCTATTTTCTTGTTGTGATATAAGCATTGTACCCATTTCCCTCAGAACTTTGAAAAAAGCAGCCAACTAAAGTTTTCTTTTCACACATTTGGTTTTTATTTGTCAAGGGATGGGCTTTAGAGGGAAGTTTTGTCCAATTTTTGTTAATGACCCTGATCCAAATATTGGATTCCCATTGTCTCCTCTGACGGACTTTGAACAGGCAAATAAAGAAAGAGGACTTGGGAAAATTAGCCAGATCTTTTTTTCTGATGCAGAAGAAGGCAAGTAGACACAACAGATTTACGTTTAACTACACGCAGCAGCTGAGTAGTATTTGTTCAATAAAGAGGACATTGTTGCTGGAAAGAAACTGTTCCAGGAATTACTCGGTACATAATTGCCTGACAAGCCACAGATCAGCCCTTTTTTGTCACAAACCTTTAATACAAAGTTCAACTAGAGCAACAGCCAGACTTCCATGGCAAAGACCCAGCTCCCATCTGCAAGACAGCAAGGTGTTCAGTAATACTGGAAGGGAGCATCAGGTTTTTTGCCACACTTTTGGCATCTTCAACCATGATAAAGAGGTAAAGAAAAGGTTGTGCCCATTCTGTGTACACCTCAAATCTTTGGTGCTCTTCAAAACATTACCAGGCTGCTAGAAAGGGAGATTTGTTTTGCATCTGGCTCCTGTGATGCTCCTGGCAAGCACAGCATTACTGAGGGACAATGCCTCCTCTCCACTTGCTAATAGTCAAGTGTTCAGGTGACCAGAGAGTTTGCCCCAAGGAAACCAAAATTTGGCGACATTCCACTGCCTGCAGCATTGTAGCTCACAGTAGTGGCCTATTATCTTCAAACACTTTAGCACAGAGGTTCCCCCAATAGAATAGTATCTGCCTTTCTCCATCAGCTGTGAAAGCACTGGGCTTTGTTTTCAGATTAGACACTGAGTTTTCCTTTGCAGTCCTCAGCACATTCAGGATCACCAGGGTAAGGGCAAGAGGCACCACAGGGCTTAGATCATGACCAGAAAGTCATTGCCACCACTTGCCACCCCTGAAACTGTTCCTCTCGTAGCTTCAGTGGCACTGTACCTCTAATCAAGGTCCCGCTGGCAAAGAAATCCATGATAATGCTGTCCTCAGATGGCACCTACAATCTTGATTCATCTCACTCTTTTGCTGAGAGTGATCTGCAGTTCCTGGTTTATCACACAGTCCCAAGCTGCAGCTTTCTGTTACACCACCATGCTGCCCTCCCCAAACATCGGTTTCACCTCCCTTCTTCTCCCCACAGCTCCTACTTCTCACTCTTCCTTTGGCATCACCTCACATCTCCCATTCCCACTGCAGTCCCTAGGCTCCACCATGGTAAAACCCCGTCTCTTCAACTCCACCTGCTTTCAAACAGGGACTCTACTGGTCTGATCTTTACTGATCAGATCGCTCAGCTCCGCACAGACCTCACTACTCCACCTTTCCCACTTGGTTCCATTCATCCACCTAAGCAGATGCCTTTACCAGTTGCCATCCCCTCTCCAGTAAATACCCACATTTTCCCCACCATACATTTATTAACTGTCTCAATTAGGCACCAAAAGCTTTATAAAATCATACACTTTCATTTACTAAGCCATTTTCCCAGGACCCTATAAACTACCTGCTCACTAAGTAAAATAAATAAATAAATAAATAAAATTAATAAAATGAAATCCCAACCTACCCATAGTCCCACTGCCAGGACTAACAAAAAATAGATGACAATAACAGAGATGTCCGCAGGATTGTTGATCCTTATGATGGCTTCCATCCTGGCTGCTTCTCTGGCTTTCTTCTTCTGTCTCTCCTTATATGCTTCTTGAGGAGTTCAGGTTAATGATAAACTGCTGTCATCCCCTACGTCTTATATAATATATAACTCCAGATTCACTTGTCTCCTGTGGGACACAAGTTGAAGCTGCTTCTTTTCCTCAGGCAACAATTCCTTCCCAAATATTGCTCCTCTGCTACAGGTGCTACAGATTTCAGCCTTCGGTCCCCCTGCCTAAGGTGCTCAGGGTTTTAACATCCCCGAGCAGATGTCTGAGAAGGAATGAGCACAGAAAGGAGTGGCTTGGCTGCAATAAACCCGCATATTTACCTCGCTGTGTGTGAATACTTTTTTTTTTTTTTAAGTTGTTGTACCTGTAAATCTAGTCATGGAAGATGTAGTCCTTTTAGATGATGATGGTAAGCAATTATCTGTGAGGAGTGACCTGGCACATGGGGAAAACCCAGGGGTCCAGGAGCCAGGACACCCTCTGTGTCATCTCTCCACTCAGCAGCATTACTCAATGGAGAAATAACCCTGTATTTCTGGGAAGGAGACAGCCTGAAGATGCTTACACCTCTCACATGGATACAGGTAAAGATGTGTGTGAACCACATGACTCAGATCCAGGAGCTTGCTGTGCTGAATTTCAGGGTGTTTAGACCACGGTGTTGATTCTCTCTATTGTAGCTAATCAGCTTCACATTCAAATAGGTTCAAAGTTCATCAGAGCTTGGGTCTGCTCTCCCTTTATTTGTTCCTCTGACTCCAGAAAAATCTAAGCAAAATAACTGGTCACAAAGATGCAGAACACACTGATTATAGACAGATCTTTGCAGCTCTTAATAAGGAAGCTTTCCCAGACAATGCTTGCAATCCTCTGTTTGAGCTAGAAGAGGTCAGAAAAAAACAGGATATTTAGAATGAGAGTCACAGGTGCCAGGCACGTGTCTAGGTTCTGAGGATATCTGAAGGTCCTGTTCTCTGCTTGATACCAGGGAATCATTATTCATTTACAGCTGATTAGGTTGCATTTGAGAGCAAAATGTTACCTTGAAGTTACGCTGAGCAGAACAAGAACAGTACAAGACCCAGTTTGATGGGTCTTGTGGTGATTTCCTTAGGTGAAATTGAGCTCTGGTGCTCTGTTCGTTGGCAACAAATTTTTCTTAGGTAAACTGCCCTTTGGTAATTGCAGCTAATAAAAACCATCAAAGTCTAAGAAGCCATAATAAAGTGTGATTACCTACAAGAATAAAATAAAAACCTCAGAATTTTTTGAGCACCTATACTCCGATAAAACAGTCCTGTCTTCTGACAGTTTAGGCATCTCTCCCAAAACACATTCTTCAGTTTGTCCTACGGGACTGTGAAATGTTAGCTTTAAATCCAACAAAGAAAAAATTAACCCTGGAAGTTGCTGAGCATCCAAAATTCCCATTAGCTGCAACCTTCCTTGCTGTGTATTTCAGGGGAAAATAAAAGACTTATTTACTAACCTTAATTATCAGGAAACAGTTTGCCTAAGATAGGCTGTAGATGGCACTTCTTTACCAAGATTGACCTAAACTCCTACAGTCCTTGCAACTAACAAAAAGTTTTGTTTTCGTGAACCCCATTTCTGCGTCAGTCTACAGACGTAGAGAAAAAAAAAACAATCAGACATTAGACAGTAACTTATCTACTACAACGTATCTTGTATTCTCATCCAGACTGCTGGAAAAAAGAGCTCAGAGGCCAAGAAACACTACAGCCTCCTGTCCACATCTCCTATTGTGGTCCCATCAATAAGACTCCAGCGTTTGAAACAGCAATAGAGAATTGGTGTTTAAAAAATAATAATAATGTAATTCCTGTTTTTATATACAGTGGAAGCAAACTTAAGTCTGTTTTCTCTTTAAAAGCCACAAACCCAAATCAAACATTCTCTACAAGACTGTCAAAAAGGGGAGGCAGCTTTGGTGAGGCTCTTAATCTTAATATCTCTTCTCCACATCCTCATATCTGGAGTCCAAAGAGAAATCTAGAAGTATTATACTCAGCAGATTGCTGGTGCACTAAATGAATCACTTCATTAATTGAATGCATATAAATGGTTCCTGAAAGGTCAACTAAATTACCAGATTTGAAAAAGGCTGAACCTACCTTTGTATTAAAGCTTTTAAAGATAAGCATGAGTAAACTTTCTGAAGACTGAAGTTCGCATGAGGAGACAATGATAACACCAAGGTAGCAATGTGCTTCAGCATGTGCTCTCATCATCCTCAAGTGTCTGGTCAAGCAAGTACAGGACTCTGGTACCATTTGATATATTGAGGAAATGTCTTTACTCTTTCCTGTGAGGCAGGCCAATTCATATAAGAGAGATTATAATGTGAGTGAGAAAAGTAATTAGTCTAAGCGATGAGCATAACTCAGTGACTGCAAGCCATGTTTATAATGACTGCTCCCCTCTGGATCAAGTCTGATGACATTTAGCTTATCATGAATGTGTCTGTTCTTACCTGAATAGACGTAGCCAGTACAAACCGCCACAAAAAGGTACAGTAGGTTGTTCAGAATCACAGACCAGATTCACTGAAGGAGATCAAACAGAATTATGTCACAGATTTACATATCCAACTATAAAACTGCAGGGGCTGACAGAGGCACCACTGTCGTATGGGGCACAGGGCAGATATACTATGTGGAAGCTGCAACTGCTCTGTTGTCATTAGAAAATGTGTCTGTAGCATAAAAAAACTGAGAATCATAGCTCTTGCTGCCAGGTAGCCAAACAAAAACTTGTAAGTAGTCCTCCTGAAGATGGTAAGTGATAAAACATTAGCAAAACAAACAAGCTACAAAGACGTATTAACATGCAAACTACCTCCCACAGAGGAACTCCTCTAATCTTTCCTCTGACATTCCTCCAAATTTCTTTATAAAGCCAGCAGTTTTCTTTTGGGGATGCTCTTCAGAAATGCTAATTCATACACAGGATGCTTCATACAATTAATAAAGGACAAAACCAGACAAAAAATTGCAGTTATTCTACTTGCAGAAGGCTATATACCATCTCAGCAAATTTTCTGGAAGATGGTCCTAATAATAGAGGAGTTATAGTAGGAGTCTGGAGGATTATTTATCACTTTTCATTTGATGACACGAAGCCTTTTTCTCTTTGTGGAATCTTGCTTAAGGAGCAAACTTTGGATCTGATTAGAAGAATTAGTCACAGAAGGCTAACAAAAATATTGGAAACTAGAAAGTAGAATCCATAGAAAAGGAATTACTAAAAGTAGGTATGATGTAGATAAAAGAAAAAATTGGTAGGAAAACAGGTGCCTTCCTAAAAGGTTATCATAAAGAAAGCAAGGTCACTCTGTTCTTATTTACTTAGAGAATGAGAAAATTAAACACTATTTCTGGAATAATTATCTAACTAGTATCTCTGTGGAAAAGTAATATCAGAGGACATAACAATAGCTCTATAAGCAGAGAGATCAACAGAACTCAAGCAAGTAAATCTGTTCAGTTCTTTAGCAACTGATTAAATTATCTCTGTGTGATCATCAGGGGTGCCCAGCCCTAAGTATCTAAGCACCGTCATTGCCATAAAAACAACAGTCCATGGACAGCACTGTTCCTACAAGATACGCTAAGACAGTAAATAAGGTAACTTGAATTTATTTCTGGTTTATTAATGTTTTATTCCTTCTTATAATACAGGAGATTAACAGGGGAGGATTAATGGCAAGAGATTGGTTTGACATTTCCATTGGAACCAATAAAGTTGAACAGCACATTAAACAATGCTTCCCCAAAACAATGCAGACTGTCACCAGATTTAGCCACTTGACAGTGGGGCAGATTGTTCCCCACAAGCAACTTCCTAATGCAGTATCATTCTCATTGAAACAAAAGTATGATTATTATCTCTTAAACGATACAACACTCAAGATATTTATTAACCTCAGGATCTAATCCATCATATTTTGTATTTGTTAAAGGCTTACTAATCCTTCTTGGGAGATTCCTACCTTTCCCCTAAAACAACATTTCCAGCAAAACATTTTTTAGAGGTCAATACATGCCGATTTGCCACTTCTACTCTAGCTAAAATTAAATAACAGAAGGAATTATCCATACTGGCTGCATAATAATGATCACAACTCTCATACGCACTTTTGCCACTTCTGTTTTAGAGATGCTTTAGGAAAAATAATAACTCCACTGCACATAATACAGGAGAGAAACGAACAGAAGATGCGCTGCTGGTGCCACTTCCACTGAAACAACTCTCCAGTTTTTCAGGTCACTTAATGAAAACTCTAGTTTTCATAGAATGTCAATAGAAACTCTATTTTGCTCAGAAGAAATGTAATCACCCTTGAACAACGGACAGCCTCAGCCCTTGTGGATATATTTTGATTGCTCTACGGTAAAAAGCAGCAACAAGTTTGTAGTAGTGGTAGTAATAGCAGGAGTAGGAGTAGTATTTAACAGTTAATTTGATTAAACAAATCTAAGTGGAGGAGGGAAATTATCATAATCTCCTAATGTAATAAATAGCCTAATACATATGTCCAATTTCCTCTACAGGGTCCCAGGGGCTCTTCAGTGAAGCCTCTTGTTTGTACAGTGTTTGGTTGGAAAATTAAGTGAGAAAAAATCTGAATAATACTGTACAAAATACAATATGAAGCTCCTGGAAAACCAGTAATAGCAGAAAACATTTCTGGAGACAACCCAGGGGAAACATTCTTTGAAGAATCTTGGCTGAAAGAGATAATATTCACATTTGGTACAAACACTTTTTAGCTATTGGCGCAATTGCTAAGGAACAGTGAGACATGGGAATCCCTGGTCAGGATAAAAGTGAAAAGAATTACCGGGAAACGCTTCTTTATTAGGTGGAAGGAAAAGCTAACAAACAAGCAAAAAAAACGCATCTAATAACAAAAAAAAAAAATCATACATAGATAACAGTTGAAAAAAAAAGAAATGGAAACAATGAGCATGAAGAGTGCAAAGAATATACTAATATTATCTGAAAATGAAAAATACTGATAAAATACCAGATACACTTGTGTAGAGGTGTCTTTTGGTCAGACTTTGAGTTCTGACAGAATCTAGAACAGAACAAGAAGTGGAGTTTCCTTCTAAATTGAGATCTTATTGATCTGCCAACTTATAAAATCTCAAAACCAAACAGTACTTGTTCTATACTTTCAATATTTTAATCAAGTAAAAGTTAACTATTGCAGTTATTATAAAACTACTACTGTTGCCCTGATACTGCAGGGCAATACCCTGCATCTATTTTCAGGAGAAACACTGGAATAGGCTGGTGTCTGAAAAGGTCTGTAAATTTTCCTAGCAGATATCCAAAGTAGTCTAGCCACAAGCTATGTATCCTGAACTAAAAGAGCACAGGATATAAAGTAATGACATATTTTCTTACTTTAGTAATCACTGATGGCAAGACAGAGACAGAATTTGAAAACTTCATAAAATGCAATGATCACAGGAATCATCATAATTGTATGTTAGATGTCAAGATTCTTGTACCTCTAGTTGAGATCCTTGGACAAGGCAAGTGGAAGAAACATTGCATAGACTGGTCAAGTGACCCAATAAGACAATTCCAAAGAAACCATGCCCTTTCTTTTAAAAGACTCATCCTGCAATTTCTAAGTTCTGTGGAAACCAGAACTTCGAATGTTAAACGGTAATCCAGAATGGCCAGAGGTGCTCATGGCAGAGCACAGCAGAAGTTAAATAGCTCAGAAGCTTAACAAAGTTATCACTCATTTCCATTCAAAGCTTTGACTTAGATTATTGCTTCACAATACACGGGGTGCTAGCAGATTCTTTTTATTTCAATCATAATTTTAAAGACTGAACATATCTGATCAAAGCTATGTCTGACCACAAGTTTCAGAGCGAGTCTGGTGAACAATCAAATTCAAGTAGTGACATACATTCTGCTTAAAATACTTCAAAAAGCCTTCTGACACTGTGCCGTGTCAGCCACAGCAAAACTTTGTGACCAATAAAACTAAAACCACACTATACACAAATTTGATAATTTTACTTGCACTACCAAAATAGATGTGAAGATTTATAGAATGAATTTAGTAATAGACATTCAGCATTTAAATCTCCCCAGTAATCAGTGTGATGTTGTCTTTGAATAGATTTTAATTGTTATTTTGTAGAAAACTGAACATTTCTAGAGGGAATTTTAGTCTCTGGACTTCACCAATTAATATTTTAATGCCTTTGATCTATGTTATTGCAGTCTGTGATATATATGTTCGCCAGTACATGTAATGTGTGTATTTATGTGAGGATTTCCCCATGCATATTGGGAATGATGCAAAGATGCAAAGTGCATGATGCAAAGATGGGTGTGGGTATTCCGGGATTTTGGCTGAGGCATAACCTGGTGGCATAGACTTTTAGATGAGTGTTTGATAGACACCAGCACATTAAAAAAAAACCGCTTGATTTTTTCACGTGCTGTGAAATTTGTTTCCTCACATGGCAAGGACAAACTGCTAATTAAACTGAATAGTCTCTTTACAGTAAATGTGTCTTCAAAATGCTTATAAACTCTTGCTAAAACAAATCAGCTCTCCCAATTTTGACACTGCTAAATCGCTCAGGTCAATAGGTTGCTGATGTTTCAGACAGCACGTTTAAAACTGTGCTGAGAGCCCTTTTAATTTGCAACAGTGCTTAAAGCAGAGGCAACAGGCAAAAAGGCATTAGCATTGGCAATGTTTCCTTTGTCGAAGGGGACAGAGAGGCCGATTACCACCTAAGAATGCACTACTCGGGCACAAGAAGGAAAATATTTAGGAATACACTGGCTTCAAAAGCTCTATCTTTCCTCTTATCTGACATCTCAAAACACCAGAAAGCCTGACTAACTGGATGAGCAGGTATTCCCCAAACCCATACAGAATGCAGAGAATACAGAGGGTGAAAGTGGTACTCGGTTACGGGTGTTCTCTATCAGAAGAAATGTTCTTCCAGGAGAAAATCAGAGCTGCTCTGTGCTTTCCTGAAACAGCCATCCCAGGAATACCATCATTTAACTAAAGAATCAGCATTTTGTCCTTCTTTCTTTTGCTTCAATGGTGTCAGGCTCTTGCTCCAATATTTGATTAAAAATTAATGTTTCTACCCAAACCATTCATTAGAGTAATATTTTTCATTCATCCAACCCAGTGCATGACCTGTAGCTGAAATCTAGGATACACATTTAGTACCATAGACCAAATCACTCAGTTCAAAGTGGAAACGCTAACATATTCATATACATGATAATGATGTCTACACTGAAAGGAGAGGGAAAAAACTCCTGGAATGTTTTTCCCTTTCACCACACTCCCTCAAAAAAAAAAAAAAAAAAAAGTTGATATATTGGTTCTACGGGGATTCGACATCTCCAGTTTTCTTCTGTAAAGCCAGAGAAGGATACTACTAGCATTTAGGAGTGGAAAATCAATAAAAGCCTAATAAAGAATGCTTTTAGCAGCAAGACCTATCAACTTCACTTATGTTCCAAGTAATACTGCTGAAAGAAAAAACTCCTCTGGGCTTTGATAGCCTTCAACAGCCCATTTAACTGCAGGGAAGCCCAGCATGATCTGTAATAGATACATAGAATAGCTAATTTCAACGCACGCAGCAGCTCTACTTATTCTATTACCTATACTTGTACTAATAATTTCTATGCTCTTTCTCCACAAGCTTGCTACACTCATTCAGTCTATAAAATCTATATGTGGTAAGGTATTAGAAAAAAGGACCATTGAATACAGCTTTTGACAACCTAGAATATACTAAAGATTGTGAATGTGAACTGGGTGGTAATTGGGCAAGGAAGTTATGCATTGATGACAAGTTCTCTGTATACGCTTAGAGCAAGAGAAGGCGATTAGCTTTAAATTACCCTTTACTTTCACAATACTTCAGGTGTGGAACTTTCGTGATTCAGGAGCAGTTGCAAAGCACAGTAGACTATGTTTAAGAAGGGTGTGTAAAACTTGGAACATATTTTTCAGTGTCAGTTAAGAAGTATCATATCATCAGGAAGCTGCTTACTGGAAACTCTGTTGAGGACTGTAAGACCTACCTATGTAGATCAGGTTGAGGACTGAAGTCACCCAGGTAAGAATGTAGCTTCCATTGCCATCCAAACAGATCATGTCCAGAGGGTCTACATAACACTGGAATACAAGCTCACAATCTACTCTTACAGATTAGACCCAGAATGGCAAAAATCTCATCTAACTCACCTAATGTCAGTGATCCCCCTTTAAGTGCATGCAAAAGAAGTGTAAATGTTTTGGGAATATCATGCAAAGATCACAGATAGAATGAGAGATTCACATTCCAGGGCACTCTGGGTGTAGCCCAGAGGGACAATTAGAGTTTGAGCTTCCATTCGAGCTCACAGATAAAATTCGATCTGGATACTTCAGAGAGTTAGCAAACTACACATTAATTGGGGAAAAGAAAAAAGAAAAGAAAGAAAGAAAAATGAAAAGAAGATTTCTAAGACTACACACAGTAGTTTTGGTTGCCAGGAAAGATAGCATGTGTGTGAATAAATATGTATGTTTGCTGGAAAAATGTACATTTGTAACTTGTTGGAATTCTTTCCACATATAGAAATGTTCATTTTTACACTATATTGTCACTTTAAAAAATTCTAAGAGATTTCCTGTATATCAGTAACAGAAGTTTCTACAAGAAAGCTAAGGCTCCAAACTAGGAAACACATAAAAAGCTATTTTCACAGTTCATTCATTAGAAATTACCTCACTTGACTGAAATAGTACTTAAAAGCCATACCCTTCCCAGAGATCACAATGGGTACAGAATACTAATCGCTCTCGTACAATCACACCACACCAAACTGATTAAGAGTGGCTATTATTTTACTACTTGTTAATGATTCCTTAAGAGTCCAACAGCTGAAAGTAAAAGAGACTCATTTTGCCACGGAAGACTCTCTTCGTCATAATCAGATGTTTCAGTAAATCTGAAGGCAGGGTGCCTCATGCCAAAGCAGAAATGAGGTTACCTTTCTGAGCAAATCACTGTTAAACAAAATCCCTCAAGACATACTTCTTCAACATTTTGTGGACTGAAGGGGACAATTTCCACCGTCAGACAACAGTAAAGCAACTCCCTCCAGCTACACAAAGCCTGCTGCTAATATTTCTGCATCCATAACAACGAGCCAAGAAATTTCCACGTGGCTGGTGTCACCTCCCAAATTGTGATGGCAAGATTTAAGTCCCAAATAGCCTGAAGATAGAGCAACAGAAGTCCCAGGTTCCAAATCTTCCCTCCTCACTGCTCAGTGCTGCTCCATGCTGGTTGCTTCTTCACCAAACAAGCATTGGGTTCCCCACCATGTAACATTAATGTTGTCTCTCGCATTCCAAAATCCTGCTTCCACTGGATTCCACACTTGCAGAATGATCCTGTACTCTGGGTGCTCTAGACCACTCTTTAGATTAACAAATTGAAGTCCTTCAGGCTTGAGTCACATGTCAGCATCTGAAAAAAGATCCAGCTTTTCCATCTGTTGCACCTCCCCTTCTGCCTTTTTTTGACTAGATATATTCTGCAATGAGCAGGAACTTGCATTCTCAGCAAAGAGAGTCTGCTTGCATCTCTTCTGCCAGCCTTCAAAGGAAGAAGCATCTCGTAGTACATCTAGGTGCCTGGCAGCTCCAGGCTGCTTTTTGCTGGAGCCTGGCAAATGGTGTTTGAATGGTAGATCAAAAATGGCACAGTATGCAGGCATTCATGAAGTACAAGCTCCTCGAGGTAGACCAGTGTTTTCCCTGAACCTGGAAGAAGCTAACCCCAAAGAATAATTTCTCCACAAACTTCCACATTTATAAAGCATTCTGGTTTCTCTCTTTATAGAGGAAAACACATGGATATCAGGACACGGCATACTTGAGAACATCCTTTTGTGCACTGTGCTACCAGTCAGCACAAACACCGCACCAGTACTCTGCCAGACATGTAGAGCTGGGAGATCACGTCCACATGCCTGAGCCACCACCGACCTGAGCTGCTGGTGATTCAGCCTGAACATGGATCAAAAGCACAAGAAGGGTAATTCTTTCTTAGGATCCCAAAGCAGAATTTTCTTTGACTAAGTTGCTGCTGTAGCTTTAGTTTCTGCTACTGAAATTGGCTAGGAGCACACTGTAAAACATATGAACTTTCTTTATTTGAATGGAACAAGTCCTCCCAGAAGTCACACATGGGGCAAAAAAAGGTGACTGTAAAGAGCTGTTGCAGATTTAGCAAGGGAAGATTTTGCCTACTAAACCTGACTGCCTTCTGCAACAAAACAACTGGTTCTGTGGGCATGGAGTAGCAGGCTTTAGACATGATTTCCCACAGCATCATTGTACCCAAACTGGCAAGGACCGGATGAGTGAGTTTGAAAGGTGGCTGCACCATCAGGCTCAAAGGTCAATGGCTCAAAGTCTAACTGAAAGCTGGGTACAAGTTATACCAGGTTCAATACTGTTAAATATCTTCATCAATGTTCAGGACCTTGATAATAGGACAGAATGCACCTTCACCAAGTTCACAGACGACATCAAACACAAGAGACTATTCATGCACTGGAGGTCAGGGCTGCCATTCAGAGAAACCTCAACAAGCTACAGGAATGGGCCAACAAGAACCTGCTGAAATTCAACACAGACAAATGTAAGTTTTGTGCCTGGGACAAAGTCTGTGAAACAGGCTAGAGGGTACTGGTGGGAAACAAATACAACATGAATCAGCAATGGCAACTAAGTGGTGAGGGTTAAGAGTGTACAGCATGGTATTAGCAAGAGCACAGCCAGCAGGCTGATGGAACGGACCCCTGCTTTATACGTGTGAGGCAGCAGTTGAACACCCCTCCCAGTCTGGGCCTATCAGCCCCAAAGCCATACTGGTAAGCTGGAGAGAGCACAGTGAAAGGTCATTAAAGTGGTAAGGTCACAAAACACATGAGAAGTTGAGGGACTGGATTTATTTAGCCTCAAGCAGAGAAGGCTTAGGAGAAGAACTCAATTGTCATTGAAAATACCTAAAGAGCAGCTACATGGAAGATAGAGCCACTCTTCCCAGAGGTACACAGTGAAAGGACAAGAAGCAGCAGTCATCACAAACTGCAGCAGGAGAAATTGTGAGTGGATACAGAGGGGGACAGCTCATTGTAAGTGGTTAAGGCCAGAAAGACTGTGAAGTCTCTGTTCTTGAAGGTTTTCAAAACTCTGATTGGACAAGGCCTCGAGCAACATGATCCAGGTTTGAAGTTAGCCCTGCCCTACATGGTTTCTGGAGGCCCATTTCTAAGTTATGTTATTTGGAGATCTCTGACATGTTTCCTGTTCTTCTAAGTCCACCTTGCTACACAAGGCTGTTTGCAAAGCTCATCTCTGCATTCAGGTATAGTGTCACAAACCAGAGCTTTGACGCACATTCTCAGTTACACCACTTGAAAAGTTGGCAGTGTCATATAGTAATTTCTTAGTGCTGTCTTACAGCCAAACCTTTGAAATTGCTATCAATCAGGAAAAGTCCTGTAACATCCTGGAGAAAGCAGAGTCTGCTTCAGTGCCACTACTACATTGTGATTTATCTGAACAGAAACTGCAGGTGAGTTCACTGAAACTACATTAGGGCTGTGGGGGCAAAGTCTGGAAGCTCCTAATCACTATTTGTTCAGTTCTTGTATAGACCTCTCTCCGCAGTTGGTGCCTGAATAAATTCTGAGCAAAGCTGACAATGGACTTCACCAATTGACTGCAACTGAGTTACTCAGCTAAACTGTTGGAAGATTACTTGGAACCGGAGGTTACGCATCCCGGTACTTGATTGGTCTCAGTGATTTCACTACAGTAAAATCAGTGTTGGCTTTTTTGGCTAGATTTTCAGAGCAAACTGAGATTGACCAAGATAAACATACACACAAAAAAATTCTATCTATAACCACATTTTGTGTTAACCTGATCATGAGATAGCTAATTATAAGGGAATACATATACTAAGTCCGGAGAAGTCAAATTTAAAGTGACTAGGATAGTAAAACTTAAACCAATAGAAAATGCTTCAGCAGTCCCTTTTCCCGTTCTACATTTTTATTTTCATATTTCAAATAGACCTCTTGGAAAGCATAGCCCTGATTGTGCTTTGCTTAGCAAAGGTTTGCCTTTAATATGATTTATAATATGAGTAGGACAAACTGGTGCTCAGTGGATATCAACACAAGAGAAGAAACCATACCCAGTCCTGCAATTTCATTACTCTGGCCATATGAAGAGCTCAGTGAAATATAATTCCTTTTTTCTTCTTTTCATTCTCTAGTTATGTCATTTCTATTAGCCAGGAGACTGCAAGGCTATTTCATGTAGGTTTCATGGCACTAATGGAGAAAGTAGTTGTTACTAGCTAATATTTGTTTCTTATGAATTATGCTTCTAGGGCTTAATGGCTTATGTTTCCTTGGCAACAAACACATCACGTGCTTTTTAATAAGGTTTGCATATGAGCTGTGTACAGGACCATGCCAGAGATCCCAGCCGATGAGGTTTCTAAAACATTATGAATTCAGAAGAGTGGATCCACATTTTGACAAAGCGAGGACTGCACTGGTGATTTGGCAGAAGAGCAAGAGCCCTCCCTAGTCTTTATAAAATTGCTCAAACTGCAGTCTCCTGCTTCTAGTATCTGTAAGGTTTATACTGCACACAAGTCCTCAAGCAAAAGACAATGTTGTGGAATTACCCTCATTTTACATCAGTATAGTTCCATTAACTTCCTGCTTATCCACCTAGATACTCTACAATGAGAAAAAAGCAGCATGATATTCCAGGAATTAAATTTGGCCAGTAAGGCTGCACATTGGTTTATCCTGAAGAAACCTTGGTGAAAAAACCAAGTTGCTTATTTTGTTTCATACTTTTCAACAGAACAACTTGTTACAGGAAATAGGCTGCAGTCTTCTTCAGAACTTCTACATGCTTTGTGAAATCTTCTAAGGATCACAAGAAGGTATCCCACATTCACAGAAAACAGATGTTAAACTACATAAACCATACTGATGAAAAAACAGACTTCTAATGAATATGCACAAGCACAACTAACTCTCTCGTGTCTGAATTCAGCAGAGATCACTGAAGTGCCACTCTTACATGCCTCTAACACTCTGTTTCACAACAAATATAAAAGCTCTATGTACAAGTCTGAAAAGAAAAAAAATAATTTGGAGTTTGTCAGAAAATGATGGTTATTTGTCAACTTTTGAATTATTCCATAATGTTATTTTTAGGCCATAATTGCACATACTTTCAGTTTTCCTCTTCATTAAAAAAAGAAAATAAATAATCATACGTTATGGATAGCCTACTAAAATTTTCCATAGCTTTCTTTTATATTAAAAACTGGGAAAGGTAGTCACCCACTAGTTCTAAAAAGCAGAGCCCTCTACTCCAATATGTAAGTATTACTGCTTTCTCTTTCTAACCCATGAATAGCTTCAAATCTACTTTGCAGGGCACCAGCCCTGGCAGAGAGAAGAAAACTCTGGGTGTAAGACTTTCCAACCCCAGTGAGACTTGAACTGGGACAGTTTTGTGCTGAAGGCTGTTGGTCACAAAAGGAAGTGGATACCTACTGCTTTAACAGGCACTGACCAGGAACACTCATTAGAAGTATTGTTTACAAAATAACAATAAATCAATTACTTCATTGATTGGACACTGACTTTGTATCTTTCTAAGATTTTTAAGATTTATCTTCTTAAATCCAATGAAAGTGAAAGGCAGAGAATTCAACTTTATTAGCATATATAATCCAGCATCTTCTGATTTTGTTATGGATTCCAGAAAGGCCTTATTCTACAAAGAGCTCACCTCACTTGCAGATGTCCCCCCCAAGTTTTGGGCTTCACCCAGCCCCTGTTTCTTCATCACACAAATCATAGAATGGTTTGAGTTGGAAGGGAGCTTGGAGAACATCCAGTTTCAACCCCCCTGCCCTGGGCAAGGATACCTACCAGACCAGGCTGCTCAAAGCCCCATCCAACCTGACCTTGAACACCTCCAGGGATGGGGCTAGACTCTCACCACCCTCAGAGGAAAGAATTTTTTTCTAATATCTCATCTACATCTGCCCTATTTCAGTTTAAAACCATTACCCCTCATACTACAGCTCCCCTCCCTGATCAAGAGTCCCACCCCAGCTTTCCTGGAGCCCCTTTAGGTACAGGAAGGCCACTATATTGTATCCCTGGAGCCTCCTCTTCTCCAGGCTGAACACCTCCAACTCTCTCAGCCTGTCTTCACTGCAGAGGTGCTCCAGCCTCTGATCAATTTCATGTCCCTCCTCTGGACTCACTCCAACAGGTCCATGTCCTTCTTATGTTGGGGGTTCCAGAGCTGGACACAGTACTCCAGGTGGGGTCTCATGAGAGTGGTGCAGAGGGATAGACAGAATCCCCTCCCTGGCCTTACCGGTCACGCTCCTTTTGATGCAGCCCAGGATGCAGGGGGCTTTCTGGGCTGCCAGTGTACATTTGCCAGCTCAAGTTGAGCTTCTCATCCACCAACACCCCCAAGTCCTCCTCCTCAGGGCTGCTCTCAATTCATTCTCTGCCCAACCTGTATTTGTGTTAGGGATTGTCCCCAAAAATGAAAGTTGGGGTTGTTTTTTTTTCAATCAAGATGTGCAAATGTCTCTCAGTGGAACAAGGCATATATTTAGAAAGAAAGCAGTATGGAAGAACTGTTTGCCTCCCCAGAAAACTAAACTTGCAATTAGAAAAAGTGGAAACAAACAAGCCTTGTGCCAGGACTTGATCTGCAGCTGAGACTGAATATGGGAAATTATGTTGAAAAGGTCTTTTTTTTTTTTCCTCATTTCCTCATGTCCCTGGGAATAAATAATGTAAACAACACCATATAAACCTTGTTTGAGTCCAATCTTCATAATGCTATAAAAATAGCAAGAGGCAAAAAGGGGTGGAACACTGAACCTCTAACACAAAGTACCAGACAATTAACTTATTTATATTCTTAGGCTGTCATTCACACAGTGTCTGATATAACAATCACGTGATTCATAAGCACCTTAAAGCATTTATGGAGAAGGATTACACAGAGTGCTCAGAGTTAAAGGAGGCTACTGAGAACTCTATCCCATTTTAACTTCCATTGGCAGCAGTAACAGAAATAAGAGGAGAGAGAGCTCCTAACAGAGTTAGAGCTACCTTCTACATCCTACATCTTCACTGATAGCTTCAGGCACACAATTACAAGACCTTATTAATTGATGTGAAGTTAAGTACAATTTAACAGTCAACTTACACAGAATCCTGTGCTACTGAGCCTACTTGTAGAGTCAGGGACAGAGGAGAGAAACAGATGGGTGCTAATGATCTGCTGTATGGTGACGTGAGCTGGGCTTATCCTACAGGTGTTGTCTCCAGAGCTTCTATGGAAAGCAGCCAGATTAAATCTTCATTGCTATGAGGTGCTCCAAAATCTACAACATGAGGAAGGAAGCACGGACGCAGTTCTAGAGACACACACTCACACAACATGGAGAGACTCAGTAAAGTAAAAAGAAACTTCCTTTCCTGGTTTGAAAGCTACTTCTGGTGCTATAAAACTGCAGAGAGTAAGACAGGTTCCTCTGGACGATGCTGAACACATCTCACTGATCACCTTGGAGTGATCCTCAGAGAGGACACCACAGACTCTTTCTTTCCCCTCCACATCTTATCTCTTGGTTTTTGATTTATGTTTCAGACAGAGAAGCTTGCCTCTTCCCATTATCAAAATTGGCATTTGTTTGTTTGGTTTGTTTATCTAAAGCAATCGGAAACTTCAGAAAGAAACTACTCCAAATATACAAAAAGAGTGCTCCATTGTTCCATCAGAATGAAGAAACACAATGTAAGATTTATTAAACACATGGAAACAAGATCTAACAGATAAGAAGAAAAAAGAAGATGGAAGTAGCACCAAAATATACAATGGAACAATCAGTGTGAGAGACATCTCTACAAATCATATTGACCAGAACTGAAATGAGTAAATAAGGTGTGCCCTAAACCACTACATGTGGCACAGGGATGAAGAGAAGACAGCATCATGTTACATCAGGTAAGCTTGTGTAAACAGAGAACCTTGTTTAATTTCTCTCCTCTGTTCATTCACACCACATCACACTAGATCTCTGCACTCAGGACTCCTCAACTGCCATTGCACCACAATGAGCATAACCGAGTATCAAGAAAATTAAAATGAAATCCCCTCTGCTTGGTGCTTCACAAGACATAATAGAATGATATTCAAACCCAACTTCAACGCTGTACAACAGAGCATCACAAAAGTGCAGAGAAGGCAAATTCTGTAAAGAATTGGAAACTGGTATGTCAGTCTCTGCTTCACCATCATACAAGCATTGGAAAGAAATTATTATTCCCAATTTAACTGAGCAGCCAATGTGTAACAGCCTTCTGCTTCTGATTTCTGCTCCATCAATGACACAAAGGTAAAAAGTTTGGGGCAGTCAGGAGTAACCAGCTGCGATGCTCATTCTCCAGGAATTGAAAAGTAACTTTTTTTCCATGTGACTCAACTGTTCAAATCAATATCTACCCTCCCAGCCTCGTTTTTTTCCTTTAAAACAACCAATATTATCTCCAAATTTAAGGAGCATAATACCATGCTTAACATGGTATAAATACATTTTTCAGGGAAAAACTACCCTCTATCATTTTCTCTGTTATTTGATCCAATGAAAAATTTGTCATCAGGTTTTGTGAATCTGATCACGAACAACTGTGGTGCAACAGTTTTGTACTTACGTTATTCATCTGCTAGGAAACCAGTTCTAAAACTGGATGCCAACTTACAATTTGAATCATTCTAGCAACACAATGTCACAACACTCCTCTGTGTACAATCCTAGAAGGTGAAGGACATATAAAAGCATAATTTCCCTGGGATACGCCACTGTCCAAAGTTACAGCAACATCACATAAGAGGCCACTTGTCAGTAGATTCCTAACGAAAATTAAAAATTGTCAATTGGCTAAATTCTACATTTCTTTCTGAGAAAACTATTTGAAACAGCAAGAGCACATGTATCCATTAACAATGACAGTAAGCAGCTTCACTTAAAGGTAGCAAAAAGAAATTAAAGTCCATAGCAGGCAGAGGTGCACGTGCAAGTTACAGCCTGCTAAGGCTCTAGATGGTATGTAAGCCATAAAGATACTGACAGCCAAAGCAATCTGAGGATGAAAGCACGCACATCAGCAGTGGAATGTGCTCCTGCATGGTCAGAGAAAAGCATTTCCTCCACCTCGATTTGCATATATAATAAGATTATGGACTGATGGGTTTTCTTGTTACTTTTTAAACTCCAATTAAATCTTTTTATTAGATAACACCAAAGGCATCTTCAGATGCAGCTGCTCCTGTAAATGAAGTAGGAACACATGGACAAAGCTCTTGCCCCTGGACTCCACATAATGTCTTAAACTGCGTACCCCATTAGTCCCGCTCAAAAGTAGCTGCTGATGGTTGCTAAGGTAAACAGTAGTTATTTGTCCACACAAATGATGAATTTTAGACATAGCCTGTAGTGTTTGTATTATTCACAGATTCATTTCCCCATTTTCTCAACAATGGAGGCAGAATACACCCTGCCCAAAAGCACTGAGCTGCTTATTTTCAAAAAGCACAGAAACACCCACACAAAGGATCATTTTACTTGTAAGACATAGTATCATCAATGGACAGTATCTTGAACTATTTTTCCTTAATAGAACAACCACCACCAATGCAAATCTAAAGCCTGTATTTCCTATCATTCTCATCATTTTAAAAATGTTAAACTCTTAAAATCCACTCCTGTGCTTTTTGAACATCGTTCCAACCCCCTGCCTTAAACCAAAGAGCATTTGGCATGGTTACTGTATAATTACATTAAACACCCAAACAACGTAGCACCTTATCAGCACAGGTATTTCCAGAATCTTAATAGTAGCATAAAATTCAAAAGCTGATGTATTCTACGGAGTTAGCTGTTGAAGGTCAAATGGAGAGTACATCGAGCTTTCACGTGAACAACAGAAGATACTTATCTCAGTGTAATAATGATCCCAAAGGGCAAAGAATTGCATAGATTGTAGGCAGGCAGGAGCAAGGTGCTCTGACATTATGTCCTTCCTATAAAGGCACTGTATTAACTATTGCTTATTTACACAACTATAAAAAATTAGTAAATATACTTAAATTTAAAAATAAATATAGCTAGGTATATTATCTTCATATAGGATTCCACTATATAGAAAACTTTACAGAGTTTTTACAAATTCCTCTAAAATTATTCCTTTAAGTAGTCCATTCATTCTTACATGTAAGCTTATAAACTTTATATATAGTTTATCATTTTCTTTATATATGAATTTACTGCTTATATCTAATATAAGCACATTATATTTATTTGTAATGCCACTACATCAAGTCCAAAGGTGCTCTGATATCGTTACTTTTAACAACACTGTCACAAATGGCAGTGACATAGAACAATAACTATTTATTCTCTGTAAATTTAAGGTTTGGAGTGGGTTTTTTTTATTTGTATACTTTTCCCACAAAACCCAACAAGAGCAACACACAACAAAAGGATAGAGCAACCCTTCCGTGCTGTCCTTTCAATAAATCAACAGATTCACAGGGAAGAAGGAGAAGAATCACTCATTAAAGAATGGCAGGCTGGGAAGTACTATCAGCCAGGCTACAGGTACGTGTCACTAGGAACACATTTATTCCAAGATTCTCTAATCAGACACTTCAAGGAGTTGAAATATCAGGGTGATGTTAATAAGAAAAACAGAAGCCACTATTTGTTCAGTTCCTTCTCAGGCGCCAGCAGAGACGTCTTCCACGGCACTGCCTGGCAAATGAGTGCTGGACGTGGCAGCGCTCTCTGCCTGTGCCTGGCAGCAAGGCTTGGGGAGCGCTGGCAGAGACTCCGGCAGCAACATGAGCGATGCTGAGTGCACCTTTCTCCTCTCAGTGCTAACAGTACATACACACCATACCTGGACCCCTGCCCCCATCCTCTTTGGCTGTAACATGCAAAGAGCCAGTCCTACAGCCTCTGAAGTCCCTTACTGGAAACACTGTCTTGTGTCACAAGTCACAATATCACCCACTAGGAAAGTGTTGGTAGATTGCACACCTTAATTTATACAACTTGTGTTTTAGATACCGTACTTCAGAATAAAACATAAGAGTATTGATTCAAGACAGGCAGATAATTGCACATCTTTCAAATGTAAAGTTATAGACCACATAAAAGCATTTGGTGTTAGCAACTTAGAATTGTAACAATTCATAATTAATAAATCTTTGGAGGTTTAATTAATGAGTCTTTGAATCTCTGAGTACAGTACAGAGTGAATACTGTAAGAACGAAGTTCTCCAGTAGATGGAAGCATTAGTCAGCAAAAGCTGAGCTCACATAGCTCGTAGGGTTGTCTGTCCTGCAGCACTGCACGCTGCCTCCCCTGCTACACACAGAATTTTACCGTGTAGATGCCCCAAGTGGTTGACACTGATGGAAAACAGATCTAGAATTCTTTATTATGATGAGATCCCCAGTATTGCTATATCACAGCATACAGTTATTATTTAAGTATCTACAAAAACCTGATGTTGGTGACAGATCAGATGCAAGTAGCTGGAATATGAATCGTGAATCTGACTGGAGATTCCAGGTAAAATTCACAAAAAACCAAAACCAAATATAAGCTCGACTAACCTTCTCCCACACCTTCCTGACAGCTAAACAAACACTGTCCAGCTTCTTGCTTTCTTTCAATAGTTTATGAATAAATGTGATCCAAATGTAAATGTTGAGAATTACTTAAATACAATAAACTCCAGTTGCCAGGTGTAGTGCTGAAATAAAATAAACCCAAGTTCAGGGGTCATTCTGAAGTTCAGTCAACAGAAAAAGCATCACAAGTGGTCATTAATAGAAGGATCAAATATCCCCTCCATGACAGATGCAACAGTATCCAACACTAGTAACTGTAAGATTTCTCCAGTCAGCTACAGAATCACAGAATGATATGGAGTTAGAAGTGACCTCTGGAGATCATCTAATCCAACCCCCCTGCCAAAGCAGGTCCTCCTAGAGCAGGTTGCACAGGAATGTGTCCAGGTGGGTTTGACTGTCCCCAAAGATGGAGACTCCATCACCTCTCTGGGCAGCCTGTTCCAGGGTTCTGTCAACCTCAAAGCAAAAAAGTTCCTCATCATGTTTAGGTGAAACTTCTCATGTACAAGTTTGTGCCATATCTTCTTGTCCTCTCACTGGGCACCACTGAAAAGGGACTGGCCCCATCCTTTTGACACCCACCCCATAAGTATTTATAGGTGTTGATCAGATCCCCCCTCAGCCTTCTCTTCTCCAGACTAAAAAGACCCAAGTTCTTCAGCCTTTCCTCGTAAGAGAGATGTTCCAGGCCTCCAATCATCTTGGTGGTCCTGTGCTGTACCCTCTCCAGCAGTTCCCTGTCCTTCCTGAACTGGGGAGCCCAGAACTGGACACAATACTCCAGATGGGGCAGGGATTAGAGCCCAGGAAAGCTGCAGGTATCCTGACACACATTTCACAGTGATGCAAGACTCTTATCTCTAAACAAACAAAGCAGCCTGATTTGCAAACACATCAACATTTGCATGTTGATGAACTAAACACTGTTATCAAGTTAGAATTTAAGAATTTACACAAGGGTCTGAAACACAGGGCAGTGGATTATTCCCACCTCTCACTGGACTGTCAGGAACCCCCCAGTACTGAGTGGCTGCTGCTTTCCTCCTCCGTGAGCTGTCCTGTCTCGTTGCCATCTGATCTCTTACAACTCTTGTTCTCTGAAGCTTTACCCAGTCACAGACCTGAAACACAATTTGTTTTCACAGTTACTTTGGCACAGAGGTTGAGATTACTTTGTGCAGTACACTGAACAAACAGTTGATCAAATAGTATATTTAAAGTATGAGAAGGGAATCAGAAATAAAACTCTAATAAAAGATTTTTACCGCTTCACCCCAAACATCAAAAAACCCCAACCCCTGCCCCTTTGTTTTCCTCCATAACTAAGACTGGAAATTCTGTTTCCCACCCAATGAAGTTACATTCTCTCTTCCCAACTCTTCACCTAGTTCTGCCATAACAGAGAGGTTACCCTTATTCCAGCCTCCTCCCAACATTTCGGGAGCCCTGGATTTCAATCAACAGTTCAAGGACTCCAAACTTCCTCAATGACCCGGCCTGCCACCAGCCCTCTCCATACCTTCTTTGATAGCATTCTTGTTATCAGCTCCACAGTTAATTGTAAGGTTTTTAACCCAAATTATGTTTTTCAAGTTGAGGATGAGCATACACAGGGGGGTCAAAGAAGAGTTCATTTCATGGTTAAGTAATGGGAAGTTTGTAACTACAGCTTCTTGTGACTGTAGAGCCCCTGCATGGGTACAGAGAGCAGAGACTCTTTATTTGCTACGTGGGGATGGTCCTGCTTACACATGGATAATTTCACTAACCCACCTTAGATATGTAGTTCCCTCAAAATGCAGAAAGTCTGGAAAAACCATGATTTATTCACAGAGCAATTATGTGTATGTTTATACACACGCACAAACTCTGCCAGAGCTACTGATCCACTCAGATTTATTAGACACACACGTCTAATCACCATTTACATTCCTTCAGCCTTACAGGGACCACGACCAACCTCACATGTGCTCACACATGGTTCTATGTGTCCTATACAGACTAAAAAATTCATTCCCGCACACCTTTCTTGTCTTTATTAGCTGCCTCCTACTTCTTATTTAACCTCTGCTTTACCTTTCACATCAGAACTCCTGGAATTATTAAAACAAGACAGGTACATACAGAAAGGATGAAATTGGGCAAGGCAGAGGAGAAGTGGAAAACAAAGTCCAGACACACACACACAGAGCCTGGTGAGGATGAAGTGAGCTCAGGTGCGTGACATTCACTGTTACCGTGCCTTGGACATCCGCTGGGGTAACAACTGGACCGGGCTGTGCATCGCGGAAACAAAAGGAACTAAATAGGAGAGATCAAACAACAATAGAGGGTGGGAATCCATCTTAGCCAAAACCACAAGACAATGTAGGTTTTCCCCTTTTTATTGTGGTTTGGTGGTTTTGATAGCCTTCAACAATAGAAATAGGTGGGCAAGATGACACAGAGCAGCAGAAAGCAGCCCAAACTGAGCACATTACATCAGAAAATGAAATGGGGTCTTGGAATCGTAGGCAGCCCTCCCTGAAACACAAATATATAAATAAAAGTATCTTCTTTATTCCCATTAATGGGAACGTTTCCTGGCACTGGTCAGATGACAAGCCCTTTTTTCCCAGTTACCTCAGCCAACTCAGTAACTATGGCAACTGTCTCCAGTGCAATGACATCATGGGGTTTCCTAGGCAACCATTCCCAGTGCAATGACATCATGTGGTCACCATGGCGACGCTCCATGAGGCCAGGAAGAAGTATTTTAAGTGGGAAGATAGGTCAGGGAGGACAAAAGAGGACACGGGAAGGAGCGGGATAAAAGATAACGGAGGCAAAAATATGAGCCTTATGATAAGGACAGACACAAGGGAAAGGAATAGATGGACAGGGCACAGGGACAGACAGGAGACTGGGATAAAAGAGAAATTCTGAGAAATTTATACTACTACTTGTTTAAAAAATATATATCTTGATTCCATTATCTACTTTATGATACATTACTTAGGTCAGAGATGCTGAACCACAGCACACATGGTCCCAGGAAGGTTAATCATGGCTCAAATGCTGATTTAGTGGAGAGACTTTAGACAATGTATTAGAAAATGTACCTTGTATTAGAAAAAGTACCAAGTACATTCTATACAGTGTGATTTCACTGGAGATTTCTGACAGAATTGTCAGATCCCTTTCTTACGGATTGTCAGACCCTCGCTAAGATGGAAGAGTGTCTCTTCCTTCTTTCTAATTTTTTAGATCTTATTCCAATTCTATTACACTTTCAAATGTTTGAATTTGCTGAAGATAAACACCCTTTGGGAATTCAATTGCCTTTTAATTCCAGATAGTCTCAGCCAGTGGACAATGCTATGACCAGCTTTATGTTAAATGGCTATAAAACCCCTGGGAAAAAGCTTTTTGGCAATGAAAGGCTGGTATTATTGATACCGGGTGTTTTATCAGCGTACACAGCCTCCAGCGACAGATAAAGAAACAGACAGCAGTGCCCTTTGAGGGCAGCTTGCAGTCTAACAGCTCAGGACAACGCTCTTGAGGAAGCTTCTGACTCTATCACAGAGTAGTTTTCTATTCCAGCAAGGCACCTTCACATATTCTTTCTTATGCAAAATCTTAATTTAGTTTAATTAGCACAGTAACTGGCCTCCACCATTAATTGCAGAAGGAGTTAATGGAGACTCAGATGCAGCAATTGTGATTGTAACGTGGCAATTAAGCAAGGTAATGTTGTAGCTGTGACATCTTCTGCCAAAAGTGACGCATTTTTCACAGTTGAAGCTGAGACGAACCAGCGGGTCTGTCCAGACCCAAATGTCAAACAATATGAAGTTTAGAAATCTCTCTAGGTTGAGCACAGCAGTAGATGCAACTTTTCTTTCAGGTTAACCCAGAAAAAGCAGAATTTCAGAAGTCAGTGGGAGCAGAGCATCCCTCCCTTTAGCTGTCTGCATTCCAGCAGAATGGAAATTAATAGGGGTTTTAGATGAAGGATGAAGGATTTCAGTTTGTAACAATGAAATATTTTTCTACTACGAGACCTCACGCTGTTACTCAGGCAGGCAGAATGCATTTCACACGCTAGCCACTTCCGAAATATACCCGACGGCAGGCACTTGGGGAGATGAAGTCTTGCTCCCTCGGAGCAGCGCCCATCAGGAGGTAGCCTTTCTGCAGCCAATCTCCAGGGAGCTACATTGCAAAACTCTGCTGTCCTTGGGCTGGTAGCGTTCCAGGGGCTCGGTCCCAGGCAGCAGCGTGTGAGAACTGAGCGGGGACGAATCTCCGCGATAAGCAGTGCTAGGAAGGATGTGGTGGCTGAGGGAGAACAACAGGAAAAGGGGAGGAGGAGAGGAAGGGAAACATGGAACTGTTGGANTTGCAACTGGATTATCTTTAACGTCCCTTCCAATTCTAACCATTCTATGATTCTATGAAAATATTTCACACTGCCCAGGAGCAGAAACATCGGAGGGAGAGACATAAAGAAGGTCAGCATCAGCTCCTCAAAGTCACTCTTCAGTTCTCTCATTCTTCAGTTCTCACACTCTCCCTTCCCTACATGAAAAGCCGTTGATGGAAGAGCTAACTGCATTTCATGCACAAAAATCAGGCAAAGCTGGGCATTCTTGTACAGTCACAAGGTCCTGCCCAGCCGTTCCGCCCTCTGGCAGTCACCAAAATGTATTTCTTCAGGAGGAGTGGGGGAGGCAGGAAATATTGGCAGGGTCAGCACAAAATGAAGGCTCGAAAAAAGGCTGCTAGAAAAGAAAACAAGTGGGAAATAGTTGGTGGGAGGAGGATTGGTTTAGTTTGTGGGGTTTTTTTCTGGCTGAGCGATGAGATTGGAACATCTGCATTAATGAAGTTCTGGTTCAGGGTGCAGCCTTATTTAAAAAAAAAATGGAAATTTTAAGAAACATTTGTAAAAAATATAGGGTGAACTGATAATACGCTTCAGTTTGACTTCTGACAAATCCCTTTGATGAACAACTCTGCATGGCCAATATTAAGTGAAACAAAATGAAATGCTGGGAGTTGATTTAAAAGAGAGAAAAAGGGGGGGAAATAGAGTAATGACTAATGGCCAAGTACAAAAGGAAAAAAGGAAAAAAAATCTATTAGCTGTTTTAAACTGTGTTCCCTTAAGTCATAATAATAATATGTACAAATACCTAATTACTTCATTACCACACTAAGTGCTTGCTTTACAATTGCACATACAGGTGTTCTGAATTCATTAAAAATAAGACAAATTCTGCTCTGATTATTACTAGACAATAAAGCTCAGGTGTAATAGAAGACAAGATAAAATGCAGCTCACCAATACGGATAGAGAAATATAGCGAGACACAGCAATAAAACCTTGCAGACAGCTTTCCCAAAGTCTGTCGAATGCTTCAGCTCTCAGCCCAGTTTAGCCCTAAACAAGTAATTGATTTTTTAAAAAATAAATTTGAAATAACAGAGAGAAAGGAACACAAAATAGGACTTGTTTCTATTAAATAAGAAATAAAACTTAGTATAGAAATTATATTTATCAGTAGAACTAGAATAACTGTTGAACAAAATATCTCCTGGGTATTCCTGACTTCACACAGCCCATCCATCTGCTAATTAGCATCAAGACATTATTGTGATTGCACTAGGATAACAGAATGAATAATTCATAATACCCAGAGATCTGGCATATTAGCAGTTCTTAATCAGTTCCTAACCCCAGGATTCAGCATAATTTTTATGGCAGATTTAACAATATACATACACAGAGAACGTATTTGGTAGAAGCTTTAAGCAATTAATTTATATACCACTAACGCTGGGCTTCACTAAGCTAAATATAACTCTTAGACCAGTCAAAAGTGACATCTTATGGCACTAATATTGTCCTGAGTTTTTCATTCCCAGTAAAATATCAATGGATGGTTTAATGTAAATTCCTAAATTCCTACATATCTTCTGAGGACACCACAGTGCAATAAAAGTTTATAGGACAAATTATTTAATGACAGACCTACTTAATCCACCTTTTTTTTTTTTTTTAATCTCCCATTGGATGAGAAGAACCTCCTGACTACTTAGTTTCTCTCATTTTTATAGTCAATTTTCCTTTACCTTGTCAGATTTAGCATAATAATATGATATGTAGTTGGGGGGGGGGAAGGCAAACCAGCAAGCTTGTACAAACTAAGAGAAAATTCAAAAATATATTTCTTAATTTATTTTTGTGGAATCTTCAGTTATCTTTTAAATTCAGTTTAGAATTGAAAACTGAAAAGAATGAAGGTCTACACAGGACAAACAAGACACCCAGCAGATGATTGGAAGGAAGAGAAAATATTTAACGGCAAGAACTATTTCCACTGTTGAGATTTTAACTTTTCTCTGAACTGATGGTCAGCTGTCAAAGGAGAACAAACAGAACCTTCACAATGAAATTTAGATGAACAGTTTGTGGAACTTATATCTCTTTTCTTAACAATGTCAAATACTAAGTCATTTAAGTAGATGCCAGAAACGCAACAGAAACGCCCTGACCCAACAACAACAGCCTGGAGAGGGCAGTGCCATCTCCTGCCTTAGGGCTTCCACTCCCTTCTCCGGGTTTGGGATGCAGAGACGACACAGAGAGGATTGCTCCAGTACAGCTCCAGTTGCAATGGGGACAGGAAGCCACCGCAGATGGTCCCCAGCAGTGCTGGGTTGTCCTGGCACGGCCCACACACCTCCGCAACACACACCAAAACCTCCTTTATTGTTGGTGATGTCTTAAACTCCTAACACCCCTGATTCTCAGACTTTCCTGGGCAGACAACTCTTTGAAATAACAAAGATTGTACTTCAATAGAAAATAACCACCTCAGATCTGGGGGGTTTCTGTGATTTTTAAAAAAAGTAAACGGGACAAACACAAGTTTCTGATTTCAGAGAAACATTCTCCATTTCAGTCGGCAAGGAAAGCAGTTACTCAATTACTGTGTTACTACACACATCTGCTAGTCTCTGACCTCTGCAAGAGTCAGATGTTCTTTTGTGATGCCGAGGACACAGCAACAGCCAGAAAGTCTGTTAGCAAAATGCTTCTCTTGCCAACCCCCTACGATTCCTGCTTCCTTCCAATGTGTGCCCTACGTGCTCGGGAAAGAAATCAACACTTCACTGCTATCCCGCCTCATTCAGTAGCCTCTGCTTGAGAAGACTCTCAATAAAGGTCATTCCTCAGATGTTCAAACGAGGATGCAGCCCTCTAAATGCCATAGATTTTATACACAATTACTGCAAATATAAGTGGGTTTCCAGCACAAGGTCACTGGAACTCATGTGGACAGTGTGTTTTGATCTGTTTCCTCCCTTAGACATGCTGTTAAACCAGAAAATTCTTTTCAGAGACGAAAGAGTTCAGCTACTAATAGATTAAAACCTAAAGTGGAATCAATCACATTATCAAATTATGTGAAAATAGCTCATACTAATTTAAGTACATAATTGCACATAAGTGATTTCTTAACGATTACCTCCATAAAAACGTATTCACTGCTGGAACACTCACAGTGCTCTGCCCTAATGCACTCTGGGGTTCAGACAAACACCTAACCAAATGGAAATAATCCATCTGGCTAGAACATTTGAGTTAGAATAGGCCAAATGGATTCTTAATCATTAGTTAAAATCATTTAGGCTAAAATATAAGACAGCGGATAATATTGAAGATTTGGAAAAAAAGAAACTGTATACTTGAATTACCTGCATTGTATAAGATATTATATATAATAAATAACATACAGAGTTACGCAGCTCGCTCACAAAGCTACACACAGTCCTCACTGCCTGCTGGTTACAAGTGTGGAAAAACAAGTTCTAGTGATAAAAAAACATATTGCTGACAATAGCCCAAAAGCACTTAAATCCACACTTATCCTAAATTTTTAAAGAGGGAGGTATTGCTTCATCATTCACATATTCTCAATCCCCAAGCATCTTTACCCTGTAAGAACAGCGAAAAATCACCATTTTTTCCCCTGCAACTTTGTTCCTAAAAACTGTCTCGCTCAATCTTTAGTTTCTTTCATTCCACATCTGTCTCTTTCTCAACTGACCTATATAGCTACAGTCCCAAAAATTCTTCTCAACACTCAAAGTTAACTGTGATATTGATATGAGAAAAAAATATCTAATAGCATATACTGGGGAGTAACTGGGGAAAAGAACCAGAATACATCATTAAAATCCACATCTGGAATATGTATTTTGAATATTTAGATATAAACAGTCCACCTTCATTTCCCCAGGCTATAAACTCTTTGGGGCAGAGTACTTTACAGTATATTTATAGTTCAACAATGTACCCAGCCTAACTGTACCTTAATCCCAGCGAAGTGTTTTCTCACTTGATTGCACTTACCATGGCAGAGACACACTGTACTAGATTGTTTCCTTTAACTTGAAAAATGTCTTGTAATTACTGTGCCGTATGTTAATTGTATTGCTTTCAGTATGCAGCTTTCGTATTTCTAGGAAATGCTTAAGCATCTAATTAAACTACCCTAAAAATAAATCTTAAATATTCATGAAAATCTAAAATTGACAATTTATTCTGCATAATTGCCCAGTGGAATTAATTTATACTGTGCTACCTTGAAATTAATTTGTACAAAATCTATTTGTACAAAACAATCAATAAATATCCCTGTGTACAGATTCTTCTTCATAGTTTTTCCTAATAGCCAAACAGTATTTTATTTTAATTTTGTAAGTACGCAGTGAGTACAATCAGATCAGACTTTATCATTATTAGCTCATTGCGTCTCAGGCCTTATGCATAAAACTTAAAACTTGCAGATATTTCACACAAGGCAGATGAAATACGTATTACCAGTTTCAAACCAGGACAAAACAGGTCATTGAAACTGACAGAATTTACTGAATCAATTAAAACCAAACAAACAAACAAAAACAAACACAAAAACCAACAAAAAAATGAGAGCTGAAGTTCAGAACACATAGCAAGTACACACTTGTATTATGATTTTAAATCACATGTGTAACTAAAAAGTCAAATTTTACGATTATATTTTAGGAACTTCTGATTATGATCTTAACTTCAGTTAATGTAACAGCAGAAGGAAGTGCAAGCCAACCAACTGATAAGATGGCTGTGGAATGAAGAGGAAACACTGAGTTTATATACACCATTTTTGGAGTATATTTATGACTAGGTGGCACTCCTACATAAACCATCACCATTTTTGTCATTGAAATAGCACACAAATAACACCAAACTCTCCAAAGAGACCCACACACCATATATACGTAGTAGACGAGGCAGTCTTTGCACTGAAAAGTACACAGCTTAAAGCGGTGAAAAGGAGATCAAAAAGAAGGTATAGATGTAAGCACAACATAGAATGTGCTGCTTACTGAATGGTATTGACTTTCCAAATGGTATTTAACTTCAGCCTGGAGTACAAAGAACCTGTATGTTGGGAATGAGGCTCCTGTGTGGATTCCATACTGTTCAGAAGAGGGAAGCACACGTTTCAGCCTTTCCCATAATCAAGCACTAGTAGGATCTCTTTGCTCTGCTCAGCCACTTCATACATGATGTTTGATGGAATACAATCTCTTTGAGTCTTTTGTTTGTCTATAAAATTTGGTTTAAATAGACTAGTGGTTTCAAACATAAATTCACCAAGAGTATTAAACTGTAGCAGCAGCACTGCATAAGCTTGAGGTTTTTAAGGGCTCTGTAGTCTCCGATGTTTTTAAGGTATCAACAATTATAAGAAAAAAGTTTATACGTACTGAGGAGTGGAATCTGATAGAACAGTTTCCTTCAGAAAAACTCTTAATGATCTCCACAGTTACAAAATACATCCAGATTAACAGAACCTTATTTCAAGATATTAGAAAAGTATGCTGTTTTCTGCCCAAGCATACAGCAACCCACAGCAGCAGTTGGGTGACACTAATGATTGGCAATTCTTTCCAATTGCCCCAGAGAACAAATATTTAACAAATGGTCTCCTTGGTGGCCTTTATTATAGTAGAGTGGCACAACAAATACATCTAAGTGCTTTGAGCTTACAACTCAAGAACTGAAATCAATTCCAATTTTACTCCAAATGATGGTGGAACGGCAAGAGAAGGCAAACAGCTTATAATGCACTGCAGTTCTGCACAAATTGATTCTGACTTCATTTACCCGAGTGACTCTTCACTAATTCCATTAATGTCCATCAGCTTAAGGACCATTCAAGGTCTCAAGGAACTATGATACACACACACACTTCACTTACTACTTTTACTTACCGTTATACATGTAACAGCTTATTGCAGTATTGTATTTGTAAACCCTCGTTGTCAATCCTTTAACTTTTCAAAGACAAGTTTTCAAATTTTTTATCCAAAACACTTTTAACACCATCTATATCTGAAGAACTAAATGAAATCACTGTTCAGGGAAATAACCTTACACGAATATAAACCAGAGTTAGAACAATAGTTTTTTATAAGAACTGCTGTAATTTGTTGTGTCTTGCCTCCTAGTCTTTGACTTTCCAGTCAGACGAAAGGAATGGCTCTATGGTCCAAAAGAGATCAGCTATCCTGCAAATAACATTACAGATTTAAGGCCGGAGTCTACTAAGTGTGCTGACTCAAGTCTCTACTGGTAGAAAGTAAAATTATCAAAAGATGATCAAAGATGAGAAAAAAAGAAAAGCTCATCCTACATTTTTGGTGCTCCTGGTGCTGCAATTGTTGACTTATATTTTTTCTCAAATGGTGGGGTTTTACTGTTTTCTTTCCACCAAGAACAATACTAGTGAAAATCTAATATGTTTTCATATATGCTTAACTAGCGGAAGACGACTGTAACAGTAATAATAATCCGGAAGCTTGCATATCCTAAATCAGTTTATAGTCTTGAAACAGGATACACTCCTTGTTATTCATGTTTGATGTTTCATTACTTAATAGAACAAAATACAGAATTAGCCTTCCAGAAGGAGTTTCAAAATGTTTCCATGGTAGTGTACGCTTTCGTGGAAACCTTTTTTCAAATTTATCATACTTTCCTTAGAGCTTTTTTGTCTTACCTGCTTCCAAAACATTCTTATCTGAAATAGCTCTTTTCTGAAGGTATTTTACAATATTCCGGGGCTTAATTTTGCTCTTTCACACACAGAAGACAAACAACTTTAACTTTTAAAGTCTCTTGCCTCCTGCAATATTTCAGAAAATATTTTACACTTACCTACCGTCTTCATACCACATAGACATAAGCATAAAAATCAAATGAGGAGCCTGATTAATCATTCCTATGGATTATTTTCTTATATAAATAACAATGACTGTTAACAACTACATGGAAGAACAGTTACCTGGGACTAGTTTGGGAAACCAATTTTATCAATAAATTCTTTGCTTTCTTCGGGACGTGCAGGTAAAGGCAGCTTGAAGCCTGGCTTTATTTTTAACAGACGGGTTAATTTCTGGCACTAATTAAAATCTACCTGGCCTGACTTCAGTGTTTGGAATTGTCTTAATTTATCTCAGAAATCATTAAGACACAGAAGCTAAACTATCTGCATCTATGTGGGACTCCAATTACTTTGGGTTTGTTCAGAACAAGATCTAAACAACCTCTTTCAATTATGTGTATAATTAACTTCACAATGCAAAAAGCGCCACTGATTTCAACAAGCTGCTTCAACAAACCTAAAAGGTATCCAACACGTTTTTTCACGCTGCTGCACTGATTTTTAGATATTTTTTTCTCAAGCAGCTGTTAAAATTGTTCAAATATATGGTGTGGATAGAACTAAAAACAAGAATCCAAAGCACTGAAGTATTTTTTACTGTTTTCTCTGTCCTAAAACTCAAACTGGTTTCTTGAAGTATTTCAGGTTGGTCCCAGGGTGAGAGAGAGTATTTGACAATGTACATCGGCATTGGGTTTCACTCTTCTGACTTTCATTATTATTAAATCATTCTCATGTATGACTTAAAATACAACCAGTCTTCACTTTTCCCTCAACCTGAACTACCGTAATTTCTTTTTGAGATTATCATACCACAACCTATCGCAGCTGCTGAAAGAAGCCAAGGGAGCAGGTCAGGAATTACCCTCATGCTCCTTTGGAAATACATTTGGCTCTAGAAGTCAGTCCATCCAACTTATACATCTAGGTCACAAGTGCAACAGACTCACACATTTAGGTCACAAGTTCAGGTATGAAGGATGGAAAACCATAAACAGAAGTTACACACAACGGAAAGGCAACATGGAAAAGCTATTTTCAAAACTATAGTTATACCAAAGCAGCCACCAGAGGAAAAAAAAAAAAAAAAAAAAAAAAAAAACATTCCTTACCAGAGTAACTGTGGTTCTTTGGAGTGTGTTAACCACAGAAGTCTCAATATCATTACTCTCCTCAAGGCTTCTGCTCACCTAAAGTCAGTGCTCCTCAGTGCCATCACTGATGCTGCTTAATAAGCCTCTTATTGCACACAGCCTATGAAGTTTAACTTCCTACAGCAATGGTCCATTTGGTTTTAGTGTGGAGTTTAAAAGGGTGTGGGTGTAGTCTGAGAGAGGAGCACAATTGTTTATACAAAATCTGAACATATTTGAGCAGACTGGGACATAGACTGAAAGTATCTCTGTCCCTGTAAAGAACACAGTATTTACTTAAGGTCTAAAAATCCTTCAGCTTTCAAGCTGACACATCACATAACATCACATAAAACACTGATAAAAATTGAAGGATACCCATATGTCTTCCTAATACTGTATGAACACTCTCAGAGTGGCTTAACTTTCTGACAAAGTTGGTGAAAGGCACAGTAAAGACTGGTTCTGGATGAGAGAAACGCTGAGGTGGACCTTATGGACCCTCATCCTGTCAGGGTTAGCAAAAGCACCTCATCATGCCTGAAATAAGGCAATTCAAAGAAAGCATTCTCATTTTTTTGTTGGGTTCTCATACCACTGGAATTACTTGTACTTCAAAGAACGTTGTGAACTTCAACTCAGCACTTTTAGTGACTATGTCTTGTATCCTCAAACAATAAATCGGGTGTAGTCTAGGATTTTATTTATTTTAGACACCAAGAGACAGAGGATATGACTTGAAGGTCACCTAAGAGAAACACCAACTCCAAAATACTATGGTCTACTGAAGAATACTGCAATAAACAACACGTGCTATTATTCACCTGCTTTGGTTTCCTCCAGATCATTGCCACAAGAAGGATTATAAAAAAGCATAAAGCAATCCCAGGGCCCAGAAAATGAAAAAGCTTCTGAAGTGGAACCAGGAACACTGATGGCATTGTGTCCAGCTTTGGAGTCCTCAACAGAGAAAGGACATAGAACTGTTGGAACAGGTACAGCAGAGGGCCACCAAGATGATTAGAGGGATGGAGCACCTCTGCTATGAGGAAAGCCTCAGGGAGCTGGGGCTGTTCAGTCCACCGAAGAGAAGGCTCCAGGGAGACCTTAGAGCAGCCTTCCAGGATCTGAAGGGAGCTCCAGGAGAGCTGGAGAGGGACACTTGGTCAGGGAGTGGAGTGATAGGACAAGAGCTAATGGTTTTAAACTGGAAGAGGGGAGATTGAGATTAGATATTAGGAAGAAATTCTTTGCTGTGAGGGTGGCAAGGCACTGGAACAGGTTGCCCAGAGAAGCTGTGGCTGCTTCATCCCTGGAGGGGTTCAAGGCCAGGCTGGATGGGGCTTGGACCAACCTGATGTGGTAGGAGGTGTCCCTGCCCATGGCAGGGGGGTTGGATCTAGATGATCTTTAAGGTCCCTTCCAACTCTAATCATTCTATGATTCTATGATTGCATTGGAGCATTTTTTTCTTGCTCTGTAGAACACTCCCTACTCTCTTCTGGCCCCTACCAAACAACAATCACACAATCATGCTCTCTGTGCCACAGGATGATTCACTGATAACATGGGAGAAGTATCTGCTCTCCTACTGAAAATCTAACGCACTGCTTGTGGCAGTAACAGGTCAAAAAATGTGTCTTAGAAGACTTCCTAAAACACAACAGATGAGCGGTCATCACACAGCACAACTGTGTGTGTAACACCTCTTGGATGAGCCCCACAACTAGGACAGAAATAAGGCATTTGTAACTAATGAACTTCCTGAAAAGGAAAAAAAAAGAAAGTACAGATTATTTGAAGATTTAGCTAAGTAATTCACCTTGTCCTCAAGGATGCATCCCCTGCTACAAATCTAAAAGACAGATCACACAGAATAAGGGCACACCCAAGTACAGTCAGTCAGTTTTAATGAATAGTTTTAATGAATTCAGAACTAATTCTGGGATTGTGACCTTGTGCACAGAGGTGCTTGAATATACCAAATAATTTCACTCACCTGCCTTTAAGTTCATCACCCTCAAAAGAACTTTATCATCGCTCAGGTGTACTTAGATTGTACCTTGAATAATCTCAATCCACAGGTGACCCAGCACAAACACGTGCCCCCACCTGCAGGAAAACATGCCCTGTCAGCTCTTCCTCATAACAAATTTTGACTCCTCCACGCTCCAGAGGGAGCTAATTCTCTAAACTTGAATATTTTCCCTTTCACCAAAGTCTACTTTGCTAGGGGGACCTGACAGTAACCTGCCTGCATTTGACAGTTCACTGACAAACTTCATGTCATTTTGGTGAGTTTTATGTCAGCACCTTCAATTAGGAAGCTCTTAATACTCCAAATTCTTTGGGAAAGCTTCTCTGAAGGCCCTAGCGTGAGGTATGAAATTCTTAGAAGACAATTGCTACTTTCCAACCATGTCTACTTACGCTACTCGATCCCAAAACCTGGTACAAAGCCTAGTTTTGAAGAGCAAATCATCTTTAGCCAGGGCCAGCAAACCAAATCCAGTAGGCGAAACCTCACAGTTAGCATTCCCAACTTTCCGTGGCCTCCAGGATCATTCTCGGGGCTTCTACATTAACGAATTGCCAGAATGGCTTCAGTCAACCAGAAAGAACGTGTGATGGGAGAGTGACTCACCCAGAGACAATGAAGAACTGCAACATTTCACATAGCTTCCAATACATAACTTTCTTCTAACCTGTTGATACTTATGGCTAGGATAGATGTATCCATTTAAATTTTTAGTGCTTGGAGAAAGGAACCCACCCTGCCAGCAGAGTAGTCAGTACACTATTTCAAAATAGAATGTCGTATTTTGTAACACCCAGCAGAGATTTACCCAGATTAATGGCAATAAGAGATAACCACAACCACCTAACTGGTATACTTCGTATGTTTTCCTACCAGAAATTATTAAAGCCCCCAGGAACTGCATCATTCTACAGAATCCCTTTGGTTTCCATTTTGGATCTCATGCATCAGGTCAACAGCTAATCTCCAGCTGCCCACTCCAGAGACGTCAGACCTGCTGGCGCACTTGCAGACTATATAACGCTCGTAGCTTTCGGACAAAGGATCTGCATGACAGCAGCTAGAGCAAGGAAAGTCTTCTTAGCTTCTGACTTAAGAAATAAGACAGTGGGACTTCTACAAAACAAAAAGAAAATAAACCTAGTGATAATAACCAGCCAGTGTGTTTTGACATAAAAAAAAAAGCAGTCTTATTGCCAAATTTTACCTTGGTTCCTCGGGGGCAGGTAAGGAAATCCGAGGGGAAGGAAAAGAAGATGTAGGAATCTAGGAGACAGGCAAAGCCCAAACGGGTATTATTGGCAAGACAACTCCTGCAGGTTTACTTGCAAAAACCAAAACTGAAAAATAGTGGCTTGTATGCTATTTGATGGAACAGGAGAAAACAAGAAAAAGTGTCTTCCAGAATAGGCCCTGGCAGACAGTAGTGATTTATATTAAGTACTCACTTCAAACTACTTTAGGAGGTCAAGCATCTCAACATTACACAACAGAACAACATCAAGGATCTTTTTTTTCACGTTTCAGATGTTGCATTAGCCTTTCAGTTGTCATCAATTTTACTCATGTAATAATACACAAAAATCTACCATTAAAAATTTTAATTTGCCAGATACGTAAAAAAAAAAAAAATCAGTGCACTGCTTTTAAGAAGCATGAGTTGTTGTTGTTGTGGGTATTCAGACCAATAATATTTATTGTGCAAATCAAAGAAAAATGGATTTAGATGAATGAGAACTTACGAGACCTTTGAGCCAGCTCAGAGGCCAGTGGCAGTCTGGATACAGTGACATCTAACTCTTCATGCATCTGTAACATACCATTCCAGAAGAACGCACAGAGCCAACATAGTAATTGTTGGGAGCAGAAAGAAACAAACAAAACCAAAACCAACAAAGTGCATGCAGGGACTAGGCTTAAGTGAGCTAAAACAGAGGCATTCTGTTTGAAGCAGGTAAATACGCATTATGTTACTGGGATTTTCATGTGTAAAGGTAATTTGGCGGTTTGGTACTTCAGAAAAAAAGCATAGAAGTTTCCATGGACAGAATCAAATATAAGTCTCTACACTGGTATAACATGGTATGTTCTTTACAACTTTTCAGCTCCTGAGCAGAATTACACTGTACCTGCTCTACCAAGCGCAAAACTAAATGTACCTTTGGAAACCACTTTAACACAGGTGAGCAGCATCATGTTCGAGATGGCAGAGCATGTTTTGGGTTTTGGCAGGAAGGGGTGATGGTGTGGGTTTTTGTTGTTTGGCAGCTTTTTTTTTTTTCTTCTTTTCAGCATACCAGTATGTTTTACTTTTTTTTATTTGTTTGTTTTGTTTTGTTTAGCATGTGAGGCAACTTGTTAAACCTTCGATTAGATATGGTTTAACCCATCAGTGACGTGTTAGGCAACTCAGACTCTGCTCTGAACAAAAGACAGGACAGCTTACATAGAGATAACATCCCCGAAGCAGCATTTTATTTTATTCATTTAATTCCAAAACATTTAATTTAGGAGTCTGGCATCTCAGTCATCCATCTTAACATGGGCTAATATTGACAATAGTGTTGTCAGAATACACAGACAACTAAACAGCCAAAGAGTTTACAAAAAATAAATTCATGATTCTTCAAAACAACTGCAAAAGGTTACAAGTATCAAAACTCTTAGGAAGATGCACTGAATTAAAAGAAACTGTGCACATAAGTTAGAGGCAAAAAAACCAAATTGCTACTGAAACCTCACATTTCAAACAGTTTATTGTAAACTGATGAACAGGGTTGTCATTTCACATCAGCTTAAGTGTTTTTTCATTGACTGAAAAAAAAAATGGGGGTGGCTCATTTACTTCACATGCACAAAATGTACTGCTTAACAGAACTGTTAGCTCATCTCAAACAGAAAAAAATTTAACGGGAATCTAATTATCTTCAATCCCTTTCTATTACTCTTTCTCGTATTTTCCAACCAACAGGCAAACTAAAAATGCCTCCTTTACTATGCACCTTTCTGCACTGTTTAAGTGCATCTAAGATAAATAGGGCAAATAAACCAATTGATCCATCAATGCCCATGAAGACTCATCTGAAACTGCTTCTGGATAAAGTGGACAGCAGATCTGAACAGCTGTACAATACAGATATGCTTAGCACTAGATATTTAGTGTGACTGTGGCAAGGAAATATCGGTGATGATGGGGATGGTGAAGTGGATGGAAGAGGGATCAGAGGAAAGCTTTTTAATTATTGCCCTCTCCTGCTTCTTCATCTTGCTGGTCACTCGTCCACAGAGTGAGGTTATCTCGAAGTAACTGCATGATGAGAGTGGAGTCCTTGTAGGAATCCTCATTTAGTGTGTCCAGCTCTGCTATGGCATCATCAAAGGCTTGTTTGGCTAAAAGGCAGGCCTGCTCAGGAGCATTCTGGATTTCGTAGTAGAACACGGAGAAGTTGAGTGCCAGCCCCAGCCTAATGGGGTGAGTGGGCTGCATGTGCTCTTTGCTGATTTCAAAAGCCTCTTTATAGGCAGCTTCTGAGGCTTCCACAACACTGTTCTTCTTCTCTCCAGCAGCAACTTCTGCCAAATAGCGGTAGTAATCCCCTTTCATTTTCAGGTAAAAGACCTTGCTCTCATACTGGAAGTCATTGCAGTTCTTGATCAAGTATTTATCTAGGAGAGCCAAAACATCATTGCAGACTGTCTCGAGCTCCTTTTCTATCTTCTCCCTATAGGCTTTAACCTTCTCCAGCTTCTTCTCATTGCCATCTGCCATAGTCTTCTGCTCTATGCTGCTGATGACACGCCAAGAAGACCGTCTAGCTCCAACTACATTCTTGTAGGCTACAGACAGCAGGTTTCTGTCCTCATTTGACAGAGGCTCATTCAGCTCAGTCACCTGAAAATACAGACAAAGATCAAATTTAAAGGGTTTGTCCTGGGCAAGAGCACACTAACTTCCTTCAATACTTCCATCATGAAGTGCAAGATTCAAAACTCCTTCTAGATCCCCCAATTCCTTCTAGACAGGAGTCAATTTGTAATGTCGTAAGTTTAAAACCATTTCTGAAGTGAAAACCCCACAGTTCTGTTGGAATGGGTATTTGGAAGCCATTGCAAAGCATTCTCACTGAATAAAAGTGACTCAGGCTTGCATAATGGAGAAGCACTCACAGAAGGATGGTTCATGCTTTTTAGGAAGTCTTTGCTATAATTATGCAGACTATACACTTAGCAATGAATTTAAATGTACCTAGAATGAATACCAGTTTTATGAATCTGGAGCACAGCACAGACACTGGAAACTGGTGCAGTCCTTGCATTTCTTTCCCCTGCTGCTTGCTTCCATTCAACAGCAGAGACGGAAGCGCTGCAGTCATTATGATTAAGCTCTGCATAGTACAAACGGAATTAGCATTTCATAGTATCTTTCAGCCACTTAGTGAGCAATTATACAACTTAATACAAAAATCACCCTGATTTCTGCTAACTGGTGGCTGCAGACAAATTTCAGAGATAGGACACAAAAGAAACTGCAGAGAAACAGAACAGTAAATCAAGGGAAAAAAGCCATGATCCCCTCCTACTACAAAAAGCTGAGGCAGAGGAAGGATAATGCTTCTAATACCGTGTTTCACTTGCCATGTTAATTTAGGAAATAAAATCTATCAGACTTAAAATCACTAGAAGTTTTTCTACTTTTGCATATTTACGAACATGAAATTAAACTCATAGGAACAAGTGTGAAAAGTGCAACTCCACTACTTTAAGTATTTACTGCATTAACTGAGAAGTCACTAAAATTCTAAGGATTTATACTTTGGCATGAAAGTGAACTTGTCCTCACTCAGACATAGCTAAAATCAGTAACTATTTCTTTTAAATGTGCATATTTACACTGCTTGACAGGCACCAAAATGTTTGTAAACAAATACATATTACAAATAATTAAGTCACAAATTTTTACACTACTCTGAGACTGGTTGTATAGCCAGTGAAGCAATGTGCACCTTTCCAAGTCTAAAAAATAATTTATATGAATTATAACTGTTACAGTAAGAGAGAGCTTACTGGCATAATTAGGTTTTGTTCTTAGAAAATTCTAAGTCAATTAGTTTTATCTCCAAAAGGCTTTCCCCCACAGCTCCGGAACCTAAACTCCCAGAAGACACTGCTCTGACTGGCGTAATGTACGTAGAGACAATCTACAGAGGGCGAAATATGTAAGAAACAATTCTAATGACATCTTCATTCTTCACAGCTTCCACTCATCATCCTCCCAACAATTCCTCCCTCAATGACCTCTACTACCACCCATCTATATCATCTTCTCTAGTAAAGATATTAATTAACTCTCTCAAGACTTAAAGGCTCAGCTAAGAGTCGCCTTTTTTTTTTCCTTTTCCCTCATTCCCTACAGTCTATTAGGTCAGCATTTGCTTTTACAAAAACAAAATAATACAAAAATAATTATAATCACAATCATTACTGCACTGCTGGAAGACTGCTTGAAAGTTCACTGCAAGTTCCCACAGCGGTTTATTTAAAGGAGTCAGTAATGTTTTGTTAAAACTTAAACACCATTTTAACACACAAGTAAATGCTTCCTCACCACCACCTGTCTTCTCTTTCCAGTATTTAAAAGAAAAAAATATATATTGATCTGCTAATACATTATTGAGCTATACTAGCCACAAAAATTAAAACTGAGAAAAGAATACAATACACAAACATAAATGAGGATGAGACCTAGCAGTACAGGACCATAAAAAAAGAAATACCATCCAAGACCACCAGCAAAAGTCAAACTGAAAAAGGTTTGAAAGCAACTTATTTTTCTTGTGTTTCTTCAAATTGTCTACATTTAGAAGAAAACAGGACATTTATATTTCATGTTTCAAAATTACAGAATTCAGATTTTTAGCACTGTATCAAAGGAATTCAAGCTTGCAATTAAAAAATAAGGCTTTTTTGGCTTTTTCAAGCCATTGGAAATGGCCTGAAGTCATTTGCGTGCAGCTGCCACACTGGATATACCATACCATAGCCAGAAACTGCACACAGCACTGCCACAAGCTTCAAACCACAAAACAAATTATTTTCAGATAAGGTTGTATAAGTTAGTATATCAATGACACATGCCATTCTTGGGAATAATTTCTATCATCTGGCAGATTCTGTTAACTCAACCTAAAACTCATAACCACTTCCAAAGGAAGCAGAACCCCACATGGAGCACAGGAACTCAGTGTAACAAACCTGTAGTGTCACACTAGTTCTTAGGCAGCAGAAGTTTCCAATGCTCAGAGCGAAGCTCATTCCTTTCTAGTGTCACCTTTCAACATACTTCAGGATATCACTGTCATTTCCCTCCTCCTAATTTTTTATTTCACTAGTCCTGAACTATTTCCTTCTCATTTTGAAGCTGGGTTTCCAAGAATCCCCCATCCTAACTAAAAATTGCTTATACTCTATGTAAATACATCTAAAAATCACATCTACCTCCCTGGTGTAACAGCTCTATTACAAGAAACTAGACTCAAAGGAAAGCACGTGACCTTTATGGAGCTATCTACTGCTTTATCACATACAGTGAAGTAGATAAAAAGAAATGTTTCTCTTCACACACAGTGATGATACAGACAAAAAGGAAATTTGAAATGTTGAAGAAAATTTACTTCTACCCATCTTCCATTCTACCTATAGCCTTTCCTTAAGAGAAAAGACCTTGGGACTGCAACAATTTAGCTTCACATTTCAGATGTAGACACACTTTCTTATAATAGCTGTTAGGAGAAACAGTCACTTAAATGATAAAAAGCCATTCGCAGTATGACTTCAAAGTAGTATTTACTTACTCAGGTGTTACTCTATACTTCCCCAATGCAAACACATTCCCCTGACTCACACCTAAATTTGGGGTTATTTTCAGTCTCGAGCCAGATGATGCAACTGAACACACAGGTCATGATCTGGCAGCAGCATTCACTCAGACTGACGGTTTGCTTTTTGTAAGAATACAGTCTAAATCATTTTCTTTCCATAATACTTACAGGTATCTCTTCCTCTGCTTTATGCCCAAAAAGTTGTCACAGTTACTGGGGGGAAAATGGGAATATATTAAAAGGAATCTTCACTATAACCCTGGCATTCCTAACTACACACGCTGATGACCATGGCAGCACCATAACAGCTCAGAAACTACTTACATGTGTGTGATCCTACACAGGCCATACCAAGCTGAGTTATTTTCACAGTTATGTGAAGGTTCCCCAACTGGCAACAGATCTATGATGTGCTGTTGGATTACCTAATAGAATTTGACCCAGGTCAACTTAATGTATTTGATTAAACTTCTGTTTTGTTAGCCAGAACACGAGTCAGAGCTAGAGCCAGTTCTTAGCAAGCTGCTGCAAAAATGACTGTACCTGAGCCAGTATCAAGTCAGGTCTAATCACTAAAATTCTCCTGATACAAAGTTACACAGTTCATAATTTTTGAACAAATAGAAACCAGACTAATGCCATGATTCCGTAATGAATTTAAACCAGATCAGTTTCTTGCATCATGTGGCTCCAGCATTTTATATGGTTCATTTTACCTCAAACCAGGACAACTGTATAAAACCACAGTGAGGAAGTAATCTCACAGCAAGGATGGATACTGTTCATGTTAAAGGCATCCCATTTCCCCCTCCTACACACACCTATTTCATTAACCCAAAACCAGATACTGGTGTGAAGGAGAACTCAGTAACATGGAACATCCCAAGCTTTTAAGTCCATTTATGTATATAGATAAAGCCTACAAATTAAAGTAGAACCTCAAGCTATTTTGATTAGAACACTCTAAATCATTCCAAGACTTATATTTTGTGCTGAGTAGTAGTGCATGAACAACTAATTTTAAAATTATGCATTTCACGTAACTCAGATCTACTTTACAAATTTTAAGGCATAAATTACTTTCTATCTGCTATGTAGTTATACTAGAAAAGCAACAAAATACTGCTCCTGAACACTGCATATTAGGATTAATGCTGTCTGAACTACTACAGGTTTATTCAGCCAAAATGGTAAACCATTTCTGGAATCATCTAAACCCAAAGGTACTCCATGCTGTATTCTCAATAAGCTAGAGTATTTGTTCCATCAAATGAGAACCTTTAATGTTCACACCAAAAAGAGATTTTTCCAGTGTGTTGAGAATAAATTTATTTTTACCTACCATGTTTTTTCAGTCTCAAAAATCATGCAAATATGCTTTCACTAAGATATCGTTACTGAAGTTTTAGGAGCAACTATCAGACTGTTGGCGATGTCACTGTGTATTGTAGAGTGTGGTAATAAATATGGAGATCTGCATCATTCAGATTTCTATTTACATTGGAAGCACATTATTTTCACATAGGACCTTTAAAAACCATCAGATATGTTATATTCAGAGATGCTGATTTATTTTTTTTAATAAACTTTTCAAATCAATATATCCTGCATTGAGAATAGATATCTGAGTTAGAACACTGATTTCATGTTGAAAGAAATCTAATGTCCCTGGAGTGCAAGATTATTTGAATGTTATTCTATACGGATAAAATGTTCTCTTAATAGCTGTGATTTACAAACACTGAAATTGAAGGAAGTATTAGAAGGAATGTCTACACGCGAACAGACAGCCCACATAACCACATTTTGTAAGAGCTTATGCGCAGACTTACAGAAATCAATTTCAAACGCTCAAAAGCATTCTGGAAATCACCATGTTAGATAGGGTGAACACCTGTGAGACGAGTAACCAACAGGTACTACATTACAGATACGCAACAGCATAGGAACAACTTAAAATATGCAAACTGTTGCCTTTTAAATTCAGCTTAACTTTTTGTAAAAAGAATCTGTAATGTAATGCTTCATAAATGCTCAAAACTAATCTCACTTACAAAGTGTTCTCAAGCTCTCGATTACAGAAGCTTATCATTATAGAGCTTATTTGAGAGCAAAAGTAGCATTACAGGTGAGAATACCGTGACGTAAAATAAATGAAAATTGTACAGTAATTAGGACAGTTTAAAAAGACAACTGGACACACACATTTTATTTGCGTATTTCCTGAAGCACAGCAACATATTCTGTTTGTTTCACATACGCTGAGAGCCATACATACACTACAGTTCAGCAATATTTGGGAAAATAAAAAGCTATCTACTACCTACAGCTAGAAAAAGTCTTCTAGAGCAGCAGTGGATTTTAGGGGTTTCTCAGTTTCATCTTTTAGAACTAGCAAACTGAGATGAACAGAACTGTTACTACTACATTTTATGTATCAAGAACTCTAGTGCTGTCATGAAAGTACAGTTTAATGTCCAGTGCCTGATATTAAGATACTCAGAAGCGTTGCTGCTTTAGAACTGCATTGGTTGTAGTATTTATTATGACAAAATAGTAAGAGCAAAGAAGAACAGCAAAATTAAATATGTTCTTACTGCCCACATTTAAGTGGGGGACGTACATCACAGACTTTGAATGAGACTAAAGTGATTGATTTTACAACAAAAATATGAACTCCACTTGAAGCTTCTCTTTCAAACTAAAATATTCCTATGTCTTTTAACAGCAATATTCTCAAAGGAAACTTGATTCTTCTTCAGGGTCTTTTAGTGTTCACAAAGGACAGATCAGCAAGAATAAACCAACTGTAATCAGATACAGCAAAGACACTGCTAACCGTTTACTGGCATCAACATTACCCTTACCATTCAACATAAAGGAATATTTTGAGTTTAAAAAAAAGGAACTAGACATAATAAGTTTGATCATTCTGCAATTTTATTATGTATCAGTACAGACAGATCAGTACAAGTGATTTTCATTACTTGATTCTGAAATGAGCAGAGCTGGAACAGTAGCTTAATGTTTAAACACATGCCAGTATTCAACTGGGTAAGGAACACACTCAGAATGTGTTACCCTACAAAGAGGAGGCAAAAAGTAAATGTTAAAGCTTGGGAAATGCTTTCTATGCACTGGGTAACTGTTACATCCGGATGCTACAACTATACCATCTTTGAGTCAGAGCGCTTAAGTTTATGGCTGAGGCCTCTGATCCTGCCTTTTATCGCGAGGCAAAAGAAACGTCTAGAAAAGGAAGGGGCTGCTGCTGCCGGGCCGTTTCCCCAGACACCCCCCGCCCCAGCAGCCATGCCACCCGCCCAGCACTCCCAGCCTCCCCTAGAAGGGCAGACGCACCCCAAGGTCAACCCCGCTGCCCCCACCGCTAGCCCCCCGGGGAGGGGCGGTGTGCGAGGACGGACCCCGTTCCTCTGACCCTGAGCAAGGGTCAGAAAAAGAATCCACTGCGCTCCCGCTGCCACGGGGAGAGGCGGGCAGCGTTCAAACTGCCGGACTGACTCGCCGGATTGGCGGGGGCAGGAGAGAGCGGCGAGAGGAGGGCACGGCGACAGCCACACCCCCCGGGGCAGGGACAGCCAAGGGAGCGGGAGGGCTCCGGGGCACTCGTTACGAGAGAATGAAGGGAACGAGGGAAAAAAAATAAATTTTGAAAGAAAAGGAGTAGCAAGGTCCAGTTTGGACCGGCTACTGTTTGGCTCGTCTCTCCCTAAGGCAGGCAGTAGCGGGCGCCGCCCCGCACGGCGACGAGGTGTCCGGCGGGACGGTCTGGCTCTCGCTCCCGCCCTTCTTTCTTTGCCGAGACGGGTGGGACCTGGCGGCTCGCATCCTCCCCGGGACCCAACCCCGTCT
>VXBW01006154.1:335697-496667 GCA_013400375.1 Thinocorus orbignyianus | reverse complement strand
CCGAGCCGCCTCGCCCGGGGAAACCGGCGGAGCGGGGCCGCCGCCTCCGCCTGTCCGAGGCTGCCGCTGCGCCACGGCCGCTTTGTGCCACCGCAGCACTGACTATCCCGGGTGGGGGGGCAGCGCGGCCGCCCTGGCCGAGAGATGCAACTGACAATGTTAGTACGTGTTTTAACTTGGAACAGGCGAGCACCCCTGTCACACACCGGCAGAGCACCAGTCTCGCATCAAAACCGGCTCGCACATGCCCGCAGCAATGCCAGCGTCCATCTCTTACCTTAAATCACACATTAACTTTCTCTGCCAGCAGCCCGCACTCCAAACGCACCCCTGTGCCCTGCGTGCAGGAGCTGCCGCACAGCCCAGGGGAAGCTTCGCTCCCCTCCAGCTCAGCATCAGAGCCCCTCAGCGCAGCACCCATCCGTCCCCACCCTAAAGAAGAGGGCAGAAAGCACCTTGATGTTCACCACGCAGGCTGGTCTCACTCGACGAGTTGCTCTCCCAGTCCCCAGTACTCTTGCACTGCTGCAACCCAGTAAACCCAGTCCATTGTGTCAGCTGAAAGATTTTAGCCTTAACTCGTAATGTGGCTTCTGTGCATTAAGCCCTGAGGGTAATTTAAAATAAATGGTGCGGTTATTTTTAAAAGGTACTAGATGAATATTGCTGATTTTTTAAAGAACATAAATAAATATTATGACAAATGAGAATAAACGGTAATTATGTGTAAAAAAGCATGCGAGATAAAGATTAAATGTAGCCAGTTACAAAGCAAGTGCCAGAACATTCAGGAAGCAGCGCTCTGCAGCACTGTGAAGAGCACAGTTGTAGGTACGGACGGGCAAGCTGCTCCGTGCCTCTTTCCAAACAGCATTTTATTTTCACTACTTCTAAGAGAAGCTGGTGACAGATAAAACCCAAACAGAATGGATCCCAAGTACGCTCATCAGTACGGAGCTGTGTTTTACCTAAGGATAAAGTTTTATCTATGTACAGCACTAACATGTTCTTGAAAAGGCATGATTCAATGCAAAAATATAGATGTTAATGTATGTAATGCTCATGCAATAACAGCAAGAGATGAGCCAACCCAAAATGCCCAATACCCTTCACCGGTTTGGAAACCCTGCAGTTACAGTAACCTCTCAGTAGAGATTAGTCATTCTGCAAAGTGCTCCAACAGCTCTGAAAATCTGTAGGGTCTACCAAAAGCTCTCTAGTCTTGTACTGCAGTTTCAGACTCCCGAGGGAAACAGACTACAAAGTATTTTTAAAACCAGTTATTCACCCACTGAACCAGGCACTCTGCATTAATCTGTCAAATATATGTGGATACACACACACGCCAAAAAATCTCATTAAATGCTTCTGGTTTTCTTAATTGAAGCTTCTATGTAATAGCTATTTCTCAGTTTAAAGCACCTCAAAGACTCTTAACCTTGAACCCATAAGGTGACATGTAACCTCATTGCTCTAAGCCTAGATACAAATGCAACAGTTGCAAGGAAAAGTACTAAAATAAGGCAACCTTGTATGCAGCATTTCTACAGTCTGTAACCTAAAGAAAGCGGAGAGACTGCATTTCACACAGAAGGTCTGTGAGAGAGTACCTATATTCTCCTGCGTGTACAGTGTCTGGATCTTCAGCCATAATAGCAGCGCCACGGATCTATAGAGGTACAAATAAAAACAAATTAGAGCTCAGGCAATGAGTTTTAATCTGCTACAATATTTATAAGCTGAGTTACAACATCTTAAAAATAAAAATGGAAAGGAAATGGAAATGGGGCAGAGCTTTCACTAACTAGAGTGCTGAACGCAGTGCAAAACACTGCCTAACTCTGTGGTTCCACTCAGGAGCTTCAATGCCAGGCATCACACATAGCACTACGGAGCTCCACGATTCCCAGCAAAGCCCGGGCAGCAGCTCAGAAATGCTGCTCTCCTGAGGCAGAACTGAGAGATGTTGGCACAGTGACCACACCCAGCAAGAATTTGTAGATGGAGAAACTTGTGGTACTGAAAATTGCACCATGACCTAAGGCAGTGGCTCTGCTCCACAAGCGTATCTGATTATTGGACAGCACCGGTGTGCCACAAATAGCTCCCTACTAAAATGTCATTCTAGTTCATCGCTTGGCTCTGCACAGGGACATTGGGGACATCAAAGCAGTCTCAGAGGGCGTCTCCCCAGTGCTGATGTTTAGCTGAGGGAAAAGAGCTACAAAGTGAAGAGAAAACACGATAAAAAAGCTACCCCATGCCTTTCCTCATGGTGGAAAGCCTCCCCCTTTGGTTGTCCTGGGAGCAGTGAGGGAGCAGGCACCTTTTGCAGCAGTCTTCCTCAGACCCATGGAATTAAAGCAGTGGTACTACAGAGTCCCTGTCACTAACGTCTTCCTCATCACTGGAGCAAATGATCTTCCCCCTCTACAGCAAGGAAATGTTTTCTTTAGGGAACTGTTAAATGATAAAAGTCTTGGGGACAAGACACCGGAAAACAGAGAGAGAACAGAAGAAACTACCAATTCACAGCAAAGGAAGTAGAGATGCGTATGGCAGAGAGAGAGTTTGTGGGCATCTCATCTTGGAAACACTGTGACTGGCACTTACACGGGGCATGATGCTCAGACAGTGCTGTAAGGACACAGCCTTAGAACTATCTATAATTGTTATTGCTAGAATCCTGGCAGCACCACCCCCCTACCCAACATCCCCCAGTAAAGTGAGATCAGTGTGCATCAGAGAGGAAAGGTGTTGTAACCAATGATAAGATCAGAGCACGAGATAGGAGTGGGTGCAGCTGAAGTGTGATGATTCTTCACCAAATCACAAGGGACTATAATTTCAATGATACACCACAGTTTAAGGAGCAACAGAACCCTCTAGGCTGTCACTGTGTGTGTGAAAATATTCTACTATTTGTCATATTTCAATTTCGTATTAATCTTGAGTCATTCTCACATTCTCATAACTCAAAGGTAAAACCAAGAATGGAGAAAGATTACACTGCCCGAGTGCTGCTCACAGCAGTAGGGTTCACACCATGAATTATGCTAAAATCCATTGTAGATCTATTCACCAACATGGGAAGATCCTTAAAACAAAGGGCAGTGATTTGTACAAAACCTATGAAGCTCTTGCTCCCCCATGGGAAAGGTTAGGTCTGTGCACAGAAACTCCTTTGGGATCACTGCTGCATATTTAATAGCACTCAGCATTCACACAGTTGCACGCTCAAAATCCTGTGCAGACATGAGCTGATAAATCCTGAGAACTCTCTGGTAAAATGTGCTATTTCCAAGCATTTGCTCATTTCAGAGTCCAGTGAAGAGTAACTGCTATGTCTGAATAAAAGATTATGGCAGTGTTTTTACGTGCCAGAATGATTCAGGGATATGCACAGGAGGCTGTGAAGCATGCTCAGTTGTGGGGGTTTCTTTAAGTGGCAAGAACACAGTAGCTAATTGGAAGCAGCTTTAACTCTTTCAAGAGCTGCCTGAGACCACAGTGTTCACTTAGTCCTGTCAGATGTAAGAATGTGGCTTTATTCTTCAGGTAATCAAAGGAAACTAACCAGAATTCACAAGTATAAAGAGGGAAAATGAAAAAGCTTGCTTTTCAGAAGCTGTCACCAGAGCACCATATTGAAAAAAGGCCCTGAATGTAAGAGCAAAAATTCCCAAACTATGCTAAGTAAATACAGAAAGTAAAAGAAAACAAAACAAAGAAACGCCCAATCCTACTAAACCCCAGGGGTTGTGTTTTGGGGGGTTGTGTTGTTTGTTTGTTTTGTTGTGTTGTGTTTGTTTGTTGGTTTGTTGTTTGTTTTTGTTTTTTTTTCAGAGGTGCTGAATCTTTGCAGTCTACAGATAAGATCAGAATTTAGATGTCCAGCATTTCTGGAACCACCTCGAAGACACTTCTTGCTGGGCATACACAATTAAGGACTCAGCATCAGCAGCCACACTTAAAAAATAAGCCCACCTCTGTCTTAACAAATGAATTTTTACTGCTCTTCAGACTTTACCAAAGTGGATTAGTTTGACTTAGAACTGGATTAAATCCTACTGAAAATGATTGATCTGAAACAATGACCTTTCACTGTAGAACATAATATGAAAGACTTTGGGGATAAGACTAATGAAGCACAGAGATAAAACAAAATGCTTTTGCCAACATTTTCAAAAGTGGCCTCTTATTCTGCGTGCCCCACTTGAGTCACTTAAGTATGTGCTCATCTCCTCTGAAAATGAGGCCTCAAGCAAGTTGAGCCTCCATAAGACAGGCATCCAGAACAAGAGACTCTAGCAGCAGTGATGGAAAATATGGATACTCACCTTTTGGAAAAGTGTCCTCCTCACCCCAGGGATAGTTAAGTAACAGAACTACTGAAAGCGCTCCTAGATTCCTGCTCCCCTTCTGTGATCCATTAACACATATAAGTACTGTTCTTTGGGCCCTTATATACATTTTAAGATAAAAATGGTTTTGTTTTTTCTATCTAGGGCAAGCTCCTTCCTTTGATAGGCCACGCCATGTTGAGGAGGAGGAATGACAACAGCAGGTACAGCACATTCAGCTCAGGGCAGGTCACCCACATGCTCAGACTGCTTCTAATTACAGCTCCAAGGAAGAACAACATAAACACATCCAGAGCTTCCTACATATGGTAGGATATGGAAATCAGAACGATGGAAATGCAAATCACACCTAGGCAACAAGAATGAGGTTAAGATACAAACTGAACAATTCAAATGGTAGCCTACAGTGAAGACGTTAAGAACTCCACCATACAGCCTTTCAAAGACTGACTCCATCCTGCAGCACAGGCAGAGAAGGTCAAATGCAAAGCATCACTGGCATTCAGCAGAGATTCACTCCATCTTTTGCTCTGCATCCCACCTGCTCTATCTCACAGCTGGGAAGCAGCAGCCTGCCTCCGAACACTGCTCAACTACCTGTAACTCAGTGTGGCCATGTCCTGTGGGATCATCTGCAGGCATAGCTTGTAAATTCTCGTCCAAATGCAAACAGCTCCTCAAAAGTGTTTTGTGCAGATTCGATATCCAGGTGGTATGGGGCAAAGCTGCTAGTGTGGGTCAGAATATACTGTACTTCAGCCCTGTGACTTTATGCCTCTTGAAGAGAAATACTTTTCATTTTCTGGATTGCACATACCAAGCTTTGAATCATCTAACATAAATTTCTAGAAAAGTAATAAGTTATTTCATCTGGGAAATGACCTAGAAAATTCAATTGTCCTCCAGAGAACAACAGTGCCAAATTTGGAAATGAAATTCATTAAGTAAAGCATGAGAGAAAAAGCTTTAATTGCGCTTCAGCTGCAAAGCCTTCTTCAGATTTAAGTTTGGAAGAGAGACTTGTTGTTCTAGCACTCCTCAGGAATTCTGGTGGATTGAACCTCTTTTTCTTTAATTAAAAAGTCAAAACAATTTTGTTCTTGAACTATTAAAAAAAAAAGCTTACAAGGTCTTCAGACACTGGTATTGCTAACGCAGTAGAGCAAAGGTTAGTTACCTCCAAAACCAAAATACCTGCATTCCCTAGTGTGGATTATTTTCTTAGAAAATTATCTATTTCATTTTGAATGGCAGGTACATAAAATTTCTATACAGCTGGAGTAGTGTTAATCTAATGTTTATCATCCTCCCTGGCAGGGAACAGCAGTAAATACTTGAAAGAAACTGCAAATACATCTCATTTTAACAGAGGCATCATTCCTTTTAATACTCCGGTATTTCAGTCTTCAACAGCAGGGAAACGTAACTGCCCTGGTTTTCATCCACATGTATTACATACCACTGACTAGCTAAATCATAGTAATCGTAGTGACGTGTTGTATCATTAGGGGTGAGAAATGAAGTACCCGATTTGGGATCTCACACAAGAATCTATCACGATCCAGTGTGAATTTTGCTACCGAGCTGCAGCTTCTGCATGAAAGCCGTCTGGCGAGTTGGTGCATGACGGGGTCGTGTTTTCTTCCCACCACAGGCCGCAGAGGAGACGCGGCTCCTGCCTACCGCAGCGCAAACGCTTGGTAAATGGATTTAAGGCGGCGTGGCGGGGATGACGGTACCTTTCGCCTACCATCAGCAGCAGAAGCGACGGGTGTAGCCGCCTCCGGTGCCTGAAGCGTTATTTCGCCCCCTTCTCCAGCGGCGCCCCGAGGCTCCCTCAGCCCCCGAGCTCTGCCCACCTCAGGAGCGGCCAACGGCCGCCGCGCGCCCTCTCAGCCGCCGCTGGCCCGTTCCCCTGTTGCTATGGCTCGGCGGGAGACGGCAGCCAATCAGAAGGCGGCAGGATATATTTGTCGCTGTTGCTACCGCCGCGGAGGGGCGGCGGACCAATGGGCAGGGACCAATGGCCGGGCCCCCCACGGGCGGTGGCGGAGCGGAGCGGGGCGGGGCGGGCGGCGGCGCGTCCCTCAGGGGGCTCCGGGGCGCACCAGGGACTCGTTGCTGAAGGAAGAGACGGACGCCTGGGCATAAGCCGTCCCAAACGGCATTGTTCTCCACACACCACCTCCCCCGAGAAGAAAACGGCCCTCCGAGTGAGATGCGCCACGAGAAAGGAAGGAGCCAGGTCTTGACACACCGGTGTACCCAAAACAGCTGATGCTAAGGTTTTAATACATAATTAAATACCGTATCTGAGTAGTCATGCCCTTACCTTGAAAAATGAACCTGGAGAAACTAATTCATAACCTTTATTTGCTAACTTCATTACAAAAAGATACTGCTGGCATCTATTTCGTGTATCTGAGGCCTGGACTTTTATACCCCTTTTTGCAATACAGATTTAAAACCCAGCAGTAATACTTAGGGAAAATACCCAAAAGACTGCCCTGTGACTCGCAGTGAAAACTCTGCCATGCTCCAGTTCGCGTCATCTGTGGCAGTAAGGAGTAAGGAACACTCCGGAAGTTAGGCCTAGCAGTACAACAGAAATGTAGGGATGAGAAATAGCAGTATTTTACCACCACTCAGCTGAGACCTTATTTTCCAGGCCCCAAAAAAAGTTATCCAATATCCACTGCTGAGCAACGTAACTAAATTTTACTCTTTTTGAGTGCAGGAGCTTCATTTACCTTCATGATGTAAAGAAGGACTTGGATCTGGCTGGTGCTATGGGTAGAAATATATAACCGCCACAGAACTAGTAACTTGAAGTGACTTGATATTTTTAGTATCTGCAGTGCAGCTTCACACTGCTCCAGTAAAAACCTACAATTCACAATGCACCTTTGATTTCTTCTATCCTTCACAAAATTCTTAATGAAACTGTAACTAAAACAAACTTTGTAACCATTAGAAAAAGCCTCCAGTCTTCTATCTCACCCACTCTATTCATCTCCATGTCAACCCCCTCATCCTAAAAATAAAAAAAATAGAAAAAAAAATCCAGGAAAGGATGGGGCATTCCTGGGGAAGTGCAGGCCACATGGAGCACCTCTGGAGGCAGGTCACATCCGTCTCCCAGCTGAGAATTCAAAGAGCAGCCATGCTGCCCAGAACGTGTCATTGGTTAATGGGTCACAAGCCGAATCCTCCAGGACCTGAAAGACACAGGAAGGAATAAAAGCTTCACCACATCCCATCCATATCCGTGCAGTTGCTCGCAGTGGAAGAGTAGACATTCAGGAACACGAGGCCATGCAGTGGGAGGAGGGAATGTCAGTGGCAAGTGCTGTGTGCAGGAAGGGACAAAGTCCTTCTTCCCCTCTAAGCTCACGTAGAGTAATCCATCTCCACAGCATGTGGGTATAAAAGTGACAACCACAATCAGTGCACAATTCAACTCTTAGTAATTCAGAGAAGAGCAATTCCTTTCCCTTTGCCTAAGGCATTGGCTCCTATAAAAGCAAGTAAATGGCAAAGGGTAAGTCCAGGAGGAAATAATTAAGAAGGGAGTGATCACCTGGACAAGGAAGCTCTGTTCAGGAAGGGAAAAAAATTATTTCTAAAATGAATTAACTTGTTTTGTTTGCTTGCTGTTTTGCTCTCATTTTGGCTCTGATAGGAAGCATGACCTAGGAAAAACAAACTGAAAGTGATGTGTGCACTAAAGGAAGTGTACCTCTGCACCCCCATGGTTCAGGAACAGGAACCAAACATCTGCACATCCCTGCAACAAGCCAAGGGCAAGCTGATTCAGCAAGAAACAAGAGTGCCCAGGAAGTCTGTAGAATGCTGTAAAATCATTTACCCATTCAAGCTCTTCCTTTTCCTAGAGAACATATTAAAATACGCAAAAAATTGCTTTTCTGAGTTCCCAAACTGGGTAATTGCTACACAGATCTGAAGATGTCCCCTTTTGACATCTGCAGACAGCACACAGTACCCTGCTTCCCAGCCCACGCTGCACCAAGTGTCATGTTTCTATACCATTGCAAAATCAGTGCAAGAATGCAAAACGGCAGGATAAAAACTCCAGCTACGGAGGCTGCATGCTCTGGAAATCTTAGAAAAGGTTCATTCATTATTAATACCCAAAAGCTTTCCTACTCGTCTGGCTCACATTATGGCTGGTAAAAAGGCCACTTTCCAAAATACAGATCTTTATATTGATGCTTTCAAAGGCTCAAAAGAGGTTCTGTTACTGCCCTCAGAGATGCAGCTGCTTCCTATAACGAGGCCAGCAGACATGGTCTCCTGTTTTTCAAAATCTCTTTTAAAAAGGCTTTCTCCAGCAGCTTACACTGCAAGAGAAACAGAAATGGATGTGAAGTGACGGGCAGGCCAACACATGTGAAGCCAAAAAATAGCTCAAGGTACAGTTTAGATACGGCTTTCTTGGGTCCTATTTTTCAGTAACATTTAATTCATAGATGTGTTCCCACCCCCTTGAAACCACCAGATTTCTAACATCTGTTCTTATACTGATTTTAAGGCAGCAGAGAAGGCACACAAACTGCATCCAGATCATGGAACTAACTTCTTGCATCATTTTCTATAACAACACTGCTCTATACACTGTCAGCCATCTCCAAACAGTGCAAAATCCCTTTTCCTCAGCAATAACACAGACTTGGAAATGAAAGATGTTCAGAGGTCCCAGAGCAGAGTCAAATTCTGCAGAAGCCCTCAGTGGGGAGGACCCTAGAGCAGCTACCTTCTGCCAGCTGCTTTCCACACTGCCCAGGAGAACCCTCCATCACTCAAAGTGTAACGCTTTGGATCTGCAGAGGTTGCTGTGGCCATAGTTTCATTGACATGCTTAGTAAAATCAGAACCTGATAAGCAGCCCGAGTGGAAAAACAACAACAACAAAATCACCTCTCCTGGGTGCTACCCAGGGAATGCCCAGCTCACTCTGAACTGGATTCCAAAAGGCATGCCTAGGATCAGACAGGTTCTGGACTGAACACAATATGAGGTGTCACATTTGGACAGTGTGCACAGGGCTAAGCTCCTGAACATCAGGTGTGTTCTCTCACCTGGCTTTGTCCCAGGGCCTGTCTTTCTTCCATGCAGGGTGCAGGACCAGGTGGGCACTGAGGCTTGCCAAGCACAGCCTGACAGGAGCTGTGGAAAACAGGATACACAACTGCATTTGTGTTTATGACCCACTCACCACCTACCATCATGTTTTGCAGCAGGACTATTAATTCAACAGAGTTCTGTTAAGGTGTCTACAAACCTTCCCTGTTTCTCTGAATTGTTATGGCCTGAAAACACAAATTCTGCACCGGGAGAACTAGCCTGACCAATGCAGTATACGGAATGACATCTCCATTTGCAGCTTCCCTTTTGCCCCCAGAACACTGGCCAGAAACAAGATGTCTACCAAAACGTGTCTTTCCTGGAACATATTTTAAAAACACAAACCTTAAGAGTCAAAACACACAAACATGTGGCTTTAGACATAGCCACAACATTGGCTACGGTTCTGCTACAGCTTTTCAAGGCCGCCAGTCGGAGCCTGGGGACATGGCTTCCCCATCTACACCTCCCTCAGGGGCTCTGCCAACCTCTCAAAGAGGTCACTGTCTGCGGGCACTGGGTCAAAGAGGAGACATTGGGTACGTGATGATGATATGTTCTCTCCCTTCATCACCAACTCAAAGGTACCTGTACTCCAGCACTGCCCCCAGGAGTAGCGCAGGCCCAGACCAAAGGTGCCAACCAATACAGCATAGGAAAACATAGAAGGGCAAGTGTCAAGTTGCCCTTCCGTGGAATGCCCCCAGGTTCCAGCAATCAGTCTTGGGGCTCCTCTGCTTGCGGCTGCATTCAGGCAATTACATTCACTATTGACGAATGGACTCAACCCCTTTTCCCCCACAAGAATGTGTCTCATCCTTTTTAACAGCCCACTTACACTGACAGGCACAATGCCCTTAGCAACAAATTCTGATATTTAATTAGGCAAGATGCCAAACGGCAGCCTCCTTTTGTGTGTTCTGAAACTTGCTGCCTGCCAGTGTCGGGGTGCTGGGTTATCCAGAGGGGAGAGCCCGGCAGCAGGAGGATTCCTAGCACTCCAAGCTGGAATCCCAAAAATGCAGGCAGAAGCGGTAAGCTGCAGCAAACATCTCAGCATCGATGTTTTCTAAATCAATATGCTGGCTCATAAATGCAGGCTGTCTTGCTCCAGAGAGTTCAGTGTGCTTTTCCATTTGAAATGTGAAGCACGAGAGAGTTATATTCTGCATGAACCATTAGCTGGGCTACCTTCCACCTGTCCCAGCTCGAGGAGTGAAGAGGATATGACACCACTATCTGTAAAGATGAGCATCTGTTCAGTGTCCCACAGGGACTTCCAGTTCACGAGCTGGATCAAACTCTCCTGTCAGGCAGCAGGAGCAGATGGAGACAGTCAGCTTCCAGCCTGGCTCCCCCTTCACACTCCCACCTCACAGCCCTGTAGATCATCAGAGGTTTGGATACAGCCCAAGTGCGTAGGACCAACTGTAAAAAGCCCATGAAAGAAATCAACAGGAATTGTTCTAATAAGCTTCCAGGCCAAGTCCTTTCTAGGTGAGCACCTTTAAAAATGAGACAAGCAGATTAAGGGCCCGATTAAGATTTGGCTGACGTGTAGCTCTACCCCTGCACTTAGAAAGCAGTGAGAGCCACTAAGTCCACTCCAGGTGGATAAATCGTTTCCTTCTCTGTGCTCTACTCTTATCTGTCCATCAGGGATAACTTCACTGCCCTGTCTTTCCAGGACAACAACACTCACTTGCCTCACAGTTTAAGCTGTTGACTCTTTCAGGGGTCCTCAGAGGAACAGTGCCTATGGCAGCCTTATTGCTAAAGATGACTCTGGTGACACCGCACTCCTCTCTAGTCCACTAACTCGGTGAGAGAGTTCTGCCTGGTAACAAAGGTGGTCCTTAGGCACTTCTAAAGAGATTGCTGTTCCATAGCATTCATGGCACTTTGGGGAGTTCAAGGTTTTGAGGGGAACTGGACCAGGCCACTAAAGAGGGTTCAAATAACCATATCCTCACCAGAAGGTGTCAACAAAGCTTTGAGTCCCATCCCTACCAGGAATCCCATAAAGGGTGTGTGGATTCCTGGCACAACAGACATACCCAACAAGGAGACATTCACCATAGATTTCTTGTACTGGCGGAACATATTTTAAAGATAAACATGAGCTCACTCTAGAGTCAGAACGTGCAATTTTAAATCCAGCCAAAATATTGCCAGCAAGCCTCACTGAGCCTTCACAATCTTCAGCCACTGTTCAAAACTGCAAATCCCAACACACAGACTGAGGTGGGTTTACAATGCCCAGAGCCGGACTCCCCCCAGGAACTCAGAGCGAGGAGTCTGACATGAATGTGAACAAGTGCAGGCACCAAGCCAACTGGGAAACAGGGGTAAAAGGCAGAAATGTTTTTAGCAGGGATCTGGGAGGCAAAAAAACCACCCATCTTTATCTCCAGAGAATCACTGCCTTCCCTTGTTGCTTGATAAGCCACAAAGCCTCCCCGTGCCTCTGCTTCCTCTTCTATAAAATGAGAATAAAACTGCTTCTACCTACTTCTTTGACACGTTATTGACAGGGTCACGCCACCACAAAGGCTGGACAGTGTCAAGCAGGAGGGTTACGAAATGGGGCTACTGCTCCTGTTCTGTCTTGCAGATCAGTACATCAAAGGAACCTCCTCATGTCTGTTAGTCAGTGTTTATTTTTATGTAACATTATGGAAGTTGTATAACATATGGAAGATGACACAGATTTTTGTTGTTTTGAGTTCTGTGAATTTATCTCGAGTCTCAGAGAAAACCCGCAGTCTGAAACATTTGTTACAGGTGGAAAACAGAGAGAACAGTGCCTGTCTTTCTGTCTTCCAACTTGGAAAGCCTGCACTATGGAAGAATCTTGTCATGAGGTTATGAAGCTACAAAACCTATTTTAGGATTACATACAGGCCTGACCAACCCAGCCCACAGAATCAGCTCCAGTACAGGCTATGACATTCTGCCAAAAAGAAAAACAGGCAAATAACTTCGAAGTTAAACCTGCTTTAAAGAGAGAGGCTCTTATCTTTCCCGATTACGCTGGTCCTGAAAATCCTTTGTGCTACACTGTAAAGACATACACATTTATACAGCATTTCCCATTTCCAGTGCTCAGATATAAATATCTGCAAAATACAATGGACACAAGGAGAAAGTCAGGCCCCGGAACAAGATGCATCACCACATTCTCTCTGCAACCCTCTTCAACAGGAGAACCACAGCATCATTGTTACTCTGCCTTTAAGAAGCCCTGTGCTTTCTGCTCCCTTTACCTGTGGGGAAGAATAGATTCCAGGGTCCCTAGCTGTCCTTCTCTAAGGGTGAAGCTTTCAATCTCTAAATCTGACTGCTGAATGAGTCTTCCTGAACTGGCCTCAACACAGCCACCTTGAGGGACTCTGCTCAAGGGAGCTCTGACACCTGCTGAAATAAATGCTTGTATTAAAGACAATTACAGATAACATGACCCCAATCTCTGACCCAACTATTCCTCTGTTCCTTGCCCCATATTCACAAGGCTGGGTGAATGGCGGTCACAGCACTTTCTGTTCTGTAGACCTCCAGCAAAAGCAGGTGGATATCACTTACGTATCCTATCGAGTCTATTCTGAAGAACAGGGAGAAGAAAAGAGATGGCAGGAAAGCTGAGCAAGACTGGACAGGAAGGAAACAGAGAGGGAGAGAGAAAAAATAGCAGGAAGGAGAAAGGAAAGTGACAATGTGTTGCTGAAGATGAGTACCATGTCACAGTTTAGAAGTTCCCAGCCTTGGCTCAGGCAATCTCTCAAGAATGAGAGGCATTAAAAAACCCAGAAGCAAACTGACAAGGTGAGCAGAAAACACCTGAAGGGATTCTTCTAATGGAAACGTCAAAAGGAATCCACTTTGCTGAAAAAGTATTATCTTCTGGAAGCATTTACAGTTTAAGCAAAGGTGCATGTAAGAATATAAATTTAACACCTTTAAATCAACAGGTTTTCTCACTGAGCTGCTATGGGAGCAGAACTCCTGAGCTCAAGATAGGCCCTGCTCCCATTTGTCTTGACACGTAAGTGAGCCAGAGTGTTTACAACAAAGAGAAAACTTTGAAAACTCTTCAGGTCAACAATCTGGGTACAGTTTTACTAACCTTCTATACTTGGGGTCCACATGGAGACAGGGACTCCTCTGGTGCTGCAAGGGGCTTGCCACATGGGCAGCCGTCCATCTGGGAAGGTGAGGGACCCGCAAGAGCACAGGACAAAGTTATCCAGCTGAGGGCTGGCGTCAGTGCTGCTCCCTGCTTCTCTGGGCTGCAGGACAGCAGGGCTGAAGCAGGTTCCTGGCTCCAGCGCAGCTTCAGTGCAAAAACCTCCAGGTTGTTCCATGTTGTAAGTGGTCAACCAAGCCTTGCTTGTCCTCGCGTACAGCTCACTGCCCTGCATGCAGCTGTAACCATCGAGAAAATGCATCAGGCAGACATACTGCTTTGCAAAGAGAGGACACCCCCAGCTAAACCTTTGAATCCTGTCCTTCACAGCTGGGGGATTAACTGCTGGGTGCTCCGCCTGCCTGATGCGGGCCATGGACCATTCCCATCTATGGACTCGAGACTCCTAAATGATGTCCCCTGGGAACTGACTTGAAAGTCACTTCCACGTACAAATTTCAAGGTTGCTTTACCTCTGAATTGTCCCCATAAAGACTTTCTCATACATCACCTGGATTCCAGCATCTTTAAATATGTTCCTTCAGGAGGCTTATCCAGATCTGCAGCTGACTGCTCCCACCCTGGGTCACGGGGCATGAAGGTTACCTCTGTTTGCTCAGAGCTGGTGCCTACACAAGATCCATCTGAAAGGTGCAGGCCAGGCAGGTGAAGGAACACTAACAGTTACTCCAAAAAGCAATGAAACAAGTCTAATTTGCCAAATGCAGCAAGACCCTCTTATTCCCCATGACTAAAGTTTGGTCAAGATTCTACAAAGGGGCACAGAAATGCTGGTTTTACTGGAGTACTGCCCTGATCCCAGAACCTGAGAGTTAAAACCCACTGCCTCCCTTGTATTTGCTTTCATTTGGTGCCCCTTTCCAGATGGACATCTCTTTCTTTTCACCTATCCTTGCACAGCCCTTGTTAATGTTTGCTCCTTCTACGGAGTGACAGCCTCCAGCTAAACAATGAGGTGCTCCACTGAAGCAGAGTCCTCCAACATCCACTTGATCCATCCACAAATAGATGCTGTTGTGGTGAAGGAATATCCTTCCCTTCCTGAGGGAATTCTAAATTGCTTTTCAGTGTTCTGGACCACATCCTAAGTGCAATAGGAAGAGACAAACCTGCAGTTTGTAGAGTGTAGGATCCTTTATCTTGCTGCTCCTTTATGTAGTAAGTCAAAGCCCTCTCAGGACATGAGTTGTAGAGCTTTTCCTTAGGAGGAAGGCAGGATTTTTGACGTCGTCGATAATTTGCAAACCAATTATAGACCTGAGTTGGCTGCAGGTTCATGTCCCGAGCCAATCCCTCCTGCAAAACCACGTGTAGGGAGAGATCAAGGGAAAAAGAATAAACCATACCCAAATACTCAAGCTTTTCTTCTTCAGTTCCAAAAGCAGCCGAGAAGAAGAGCTTTCAAACCCAGAGACATTTGTTCACTAGGTCTCCTATAAGTCTATGTGGAGCCCATCAAGAAGATCAATTTATAAACTCAAAGGAGTTGCTGGAAAACACATATTCCATCCTGCTCCCCTACTCAATTTGTTTGCTAAAGGAAATCATATACTGCTATTTTAGATTGCTATATTTAAATGTAAAACCTTACTAAAGCATGCTCTTCCCACAGAATGACAGCTCCATATCACTAACGTGACACCAATAGGATAAACACTAATGCATTTACCACATTAAATCATTTTCACAAACTATGAGCACTATAAACATCTGTATCACATCACAGAAAAAAAATTCTGCTGTATTAAACTGTTAAATAATGAGGATTACGTAAGCGAAGAATGTATTGGGAAATTCACACATAAGGGATGACTGTATCTTGACCTTTTATGACTTAATTGTGCAACTTCATTATGCTCCCAATTCAGTTGTGGGGTTTTTTAAATGAAAATTTGGAACTTGCTGCCACTTTGTGAAAAGGTTAAGAAATAAGCCATTTTTACATTGCAGAACTGTTCACCAGGGCATCATCCTGCCTCACGTGAGAAGGGCATTGGAAAAATTGAGTACCACAGAGGCAGCCTTTAAAGACTGGATAATCAGCAAGGATTACTGAATTCACATGTCACTCATTACAATGTGTCCCTGTCCAAATAAGGCAGACACAGGCTTACATGAAGAGAGGCTATTCTGTTTTTAAATTCAGTGAATTTTATGTGCTAAGTCAGTACAAAATATATTCTGGTGAGCAAACTGCAATTTTGTACAGGCTATAATGCAGTCAATCAGAACTCTTTATCACTGTAATATGGCTCTTCTGACTGATGGTTGTTTTACGACCTATGCCCAATCATGACAAATTTAGAACTGTTAAAAACCCAGTGAGGAACTTATTTCCCCTGATCTTTTTGTCCAAAGCAAGGAAAACTACTTAGCGTGAACTTGCTATTTTTTTAAGGAAACCTTTAGGGAAAGATCAATTATTGGGAATCCCAGCTGTCCCAGGGCTTCTGAAAATGAGGATTTAGAATAAAGCAAGCTACGGACCCCTGATGGCAGAGTTCTGCTTTTGTGTGACAAGGAGACTGGACTGGAAGTAGCTGTATCCCTACCCGCTGTTCCTTGTTTGGATTTACTGTCACCTCTGCAGCATATCTGTGCAGCTGCCGGCGTACTTCGTCTGGATAGTTTCGGTTCTTCAGACCTCCAGGACAAAGGGAAATAGGTGGGGGATTCCTGTACACAAGAGAAAACAGGATTAAAAAGTGCCTCAAAAGAGTCATTCACATTCATGGGAATTTTCTCATGTTGCCACGAGTGGTCAAAACACCAAGAAAAACCTAGCTCAAAGAAGCAGCCACCTTGAGACGCAAAACCAGCCTCTGCATCTCTACCCCCTGCATCTGCTAACTATAGTAAAGAGAAAAACCTTTGGTTCCCCCACACCACAGTACCTCTTCCTGCAACGGAATTTCTGCAGCGGTGTCAGAAAATCCATGTGTTGTTTCTCCATGACCCTCTGGTAGTGAATCTCATGCCAAAGTTGCAGCAGCTCTTCCTTCTCTTCTGCCTTACAATGCTAGAACAAAATAGCACGTAAGCAAACCCCTTCCAGCCAGTCAGTCAGGCTTCCCAGAACAGAGAAAACCCTCAAAGACTAGACACTTACTCAGAGATTCCTCTTGGTTTGACAAGCATTATCCAAGCATATGGCTTGCTGTACCTTCTCTAAATGTACACAGGGAGGTACCTGCCTAATTCCTTCTCTTCTCCTGGTGAAAAGGGCTACGTTACCAGATCTACAGGCCAAAATCCCTCACCCTAAGTGGTGCCATCCTCCTATCTTCCCATCCTGGCAAGCCCTCTAAATTTAACCTCCCCAAGGCTTTTATATCCTGAGCCCTAAGCTTGTGAAAGACTCCGCTACAGAACAATACTGTTTTCACAAACTACAACCAACCCCATAATCAGCCAATTGCCCTCTTCCCCTTGGCTGGATTAACAGTAACTGCATGGAGCAAAGGCTTTGTCCTGCGTTTCAGAGACAACCACTGCACACTGAGATCACCTTCTACTGCCAGCTGGAAGCACTCCATGTGCTGCAGTCTGGGTACCTCTGCACTAAGGGCTTTACCATTTTTCCTACTACTGAGGAAACAAAGAACTCATTCCTACCTCCAGGAGCCTGCAGGCTGTCTCGTGCTGCCTGTTGCGGATGTGAACAAACACGCAAGCTCGGACAACATGGATGTTAGTGAGAAAATACTTCTTGTGTTTGCATCCTATTATGGCCCCGACCAGCTTCTCCAGACTAGGAGACGAGCTCTGGAGGTCCTGGCAAAGCTGTCCCGCGAGCTCCAGCAGCCTGGCGGGTGGGGGATCCTTGTTTTTATTCCTGTTTAACATGGCCATGAACCGCTTCATCCTTGCGTCCTGTTGGAAGCCTTTTCTACGCAATGCACAAAGTTGTGGTTAGATAAAACCTATTATGTCCTATTTTTAGCTTCTCCGGTATGTTTGTTTGGTTTTTTTTTTTTTTTTTTTTTTTTTTTTTTTTTTTTTTTAAGGAAAGAAATCCACTTTACTGTTAAAAGCAGCCCGAGGACCTCAAAACACTTAAAATAAAACCAGGCCTAAAGCAGCCCTGAAAGGTTAAACCCACACCAGCTTTGCAGTTGAGAAAACAGAGCTTAGGAACACATGTTAAAACTTGTGGGTGAAGGGGGTGGCCAAAACAGCAGGGCTGCTGCAGGGACCCGCACACCACGTTGGTCCCCATCGTCCCTGCTGCTGGGGACACTGGCGGGGGGCTGCAGCCCCTGCACACACGTGTCCCCAGGCCCTTCATGCCCAAACAGACCGGGTGTCCCCGCACTCAAATCAGGACACGAAGCTCCACATCCACAGCTTACAAGGTTAAAACTACCAGAACACAAAGACATCCAGGTGAAATTAATGAGGTTTTTTTTCTCCCAAATGGCGTGGGACAGGCCAGGGGCTGCCGGCACTTACAGCCAAGTGTCACCTAAATGATCCTCGGGGCTCCTTCTCACCTCTTTTCCTGGGGGAAGAAGCCCGCCGCGATCCCCACTCAGTGTCCGGCGGGTCCCCTCGGGGACACGGAACCCCGTGGGCCGGAACAAAAGGCTGGAAAAACTGTTAAACACCTGCGAGGATGTGGAGCGGGGACAGGGCCCCTCCCGAGGCAGCGGGGAAGGCAGCTCGGGCCGCCCGAGCCCATCCCCGGCACCGGCCGCCCCCGCGGCTCCCCTGTACGGCCCGAGAGAGGGCACGGCAAGGCTGGGCGCTCGGCGGACCCGGCTCTGCCCCGCACGGCCCGGTCCCGCAGCAGCCGAGACCTTACCCGTGTCCGCAGGCTCCTGCTGGGGAAAGAGGAAGCAAGTTTGCGGCGCCGAGAGCGATGCGGGGCCGAAGGTGCGGGGTCGCAGCCGNTTTGGTTGGTTGGTTGGTTTTTTTTAGGATGTTAACGGGCATCAAATCCACATGGATAATTCTGACATGCTTTGGGGAAGTGAGTAAAGAAGCCCCGCAGCACAAACCCACCTGCTCTAGGTGGGCCCTGGCTGACAACAGCCGAGTCACCCAGACTCCCTTTAGGGTGTAAAACTCAAGCAGCTGTTATTTTCCTTGGATTAGCACACAGAAGATGTCAGCCCTCTGCTGACTTCGGTTTAGCCAGGGCAGGTAACAACAGTCATCATCTCTCAGCAGGAGTTAACAGCCCTCCCACGCACAGCCCCATCAGATGCACCTGAACCCACCCTTGAACCCAACTCTCAAATACCCAGCTCACACCAAGTCCACACGCCACATGTGAGCCTCCTCTGCAAAGACAAACACTACATACTTGAGTGCAGGCACCTCTGCTTCACTGCGTGCAGACACAGCCTAAAAATCTGCTCATAATGCCCCTTGTTCCTCCAGCCAGCAGAAACTTGTGTGCAGTTGCCCTCGATTTCTCCCTCAGCTTGGATGCTGGCCTTGCAGGACAGTCACTGGCTTCTTGCTGCTGCTGCACGACACTGCTCTAGATCCAGAGCTGGAGACACAAAGTCCTGGATGCTTAAAGGACAAAGCCCCGACACTGAACTGACAGCATTTCCCCGTCATGCTGGGCATAAGAACAGCTGTTTCCTTTTGGCAATTACTCTCCTTTACTCCCCAGTTCTGTATTGCTGTCTGGATTTACAACAAAACATCAGGTCTCTTGATTTGCTGCATTTTTTACTTATTTACATGTATGAAATTTAACAAGTGTCGCACATTTTATCTTACATATTCACACCACCAGGTACACCCCAAAAGGAAAGGGGCAGGCTGCCCTCAGGCACATCGGATGCAAAGGGCACCCATCATTTCCAGTGACGGCAGGCTGCTCCCATCACTCTGTGCTGAATCTAACTGCCCTGGAAAACCACTTGTGCTCTCCCTCCTCCACCTCTGCTCTAAGTGAAGTTTTGGCAATCAAGGACTGTAGCTACTTGAAACCACACTGAGGTCAGGTGATAGACAGTGGCAAGCCAAGAGCTCAGATTCTTTTTCCAAGGGCTTAATCAAATTCTGTTGAATATCAACAGCAATACTGAGCAGGTCCTCTTGGAGCCTCAAGATGAATCCAACAGAGAGGTTCTTTTCCAGTCATCCTTCACTGCTGCTTCCTTGCCACAAGGTAAAGCTTCTCACTGTCTCCCTCGGAGATACCACCCCACCTCACGGCGCACTGGCGTGCATCTTCTCCAGACAGTCACTCCAGAACAAGGCAAGCCGGCTGTCTTTGTTCCAGCAGAAGTCTGTAAAGTCTTTCAGCAACCGATCAGCAAACTTCTCATCCCCAGTGGCACTGGAGCGCCACGTTTTTGTCAGCATGGTGTTGTAGGCCCAGTTGTAGCCAATGCGTTCTTCACAAAACATGTTCTGGTTGGTGGAGCTGGTGGAGTTGCGCCGGCGTCGCTGCTGCCCGCAGGAAAACTTCCGCTTGGAATATGGTAGCTGCAAAAACACCGTCCCTGGAGGAAAAGAACAGGACTTCAGCCTTAGGCAGAGGCAAGTCCCTATGACTGGTAGCTGACTCAAACTCTGGAAAGGAAACTGGGCTGTGTTTCATTTAATTGCTTTTTAGCAAGATAAAATGGGATACGCTTTTCCTCCTTCGCTTTTACAAACAACAACACTGGGAGAGAGGACACTTAGTCTCGCCTTTCTCTTGGTAGAAGGGAAGGAAGCAGAGATACAGGCTCTGAGCCATCCTTCTAACTTTACATCAACTTCCATTCCCTTCTGCAATTTTCCAAGAGCTCTCTTCCTGCCTCAGCGATCCCTCTGAACTGCAATACACCATGCATAGAGCTTAGTTAGAAGTGCTGACAGATCACAGACATTTATGAAAACTAACGATGACAGCGGTGGATCCTAAATGCTTTGTCTCCCACACAGTGTGTGTGGATAGAGATGGATCTACAACTGACATTAAGCATGAGAACAGAGCACTGACTTGTCCCAACACTTTTCCTTGCTTCTAGATACATATTTCTTTATACTGCACTTGGAATAAGCTCCGCCTTATTTTATTTTATTCCTCCATCTCCTGGAAAGGAAAGTTTCAGAGATGCAATAAAGTAAGACTTCAAGCCAATGTCACTGATTAACAGCAATGCTTTCTGCTTTTCCTACTGCCTCTCCAGCTTTCTGGTTTGTGTTGGTTGCTACAGCTACTTGTCACCTGACTAAGGGACATAATGAGGACCAACATCACTGACACAAAACACAAATTGCATGTACAATGGTTCTTTTCTTTATAATTGCCTCCTCCTTGCCCCCAGGCCTGCCAAATTTTGCTTACCTGTGACATGGATATACTGGGGCTTGTTCTCAGCTGGGAAGTTGAATGCAGAGGCTGAGTATTTGTCTTGCACAAATCCAAATCTGGAGAAACAAACACCATGGAAATTAAAAAAGCCCAGCAACGTTAACACCTACATCCCTACGAGCCACTCCAGCCAGGATTCCTTCAGCTTAAGGCAGGGGCAGCAGGGAAAACTACACTATCACAAAGGCTCCCTTTTCTTACAGCCTGGAGGCAAGAGGAAAAGGGATGAAGAGACCTGACCTCCAAATATCCTCCACCCCTGCTGGGCACAGTGGGAAAGGCTGTAACCTTGTAACTCCACACTGACCTGCCCTCACTCCTGCTGGAAAGGAGAGGACCAGCAGCTCCCTTTGGGAGGGCCCTGAGCAGCCTCTGACCAAACGGGGCAGCTGCACATGGGGGAGGGAAGAGCGATAGTCAAGACAGAGATTCCGTGGGTGTGTTTCAAGCTATAACTTTTTTTTTATTTATTTTTCACACTGGGCAATGTCCCACACTGAACTTCAAGCAGCAGCTCACCTGACAGTTCTTGTCTGTTTGCAGAATACTTGTGCCTCGTCTGCTTTCTAAGCTAACAAAAGTTTATTTCCAAGCTTAAGTCTGCTACAAAAAGCAGTTTCTCTGTCATGAAAAAAGACTTTGGCAGCAACACCATGAAACAAAGGGGTAAGACTAGATAGTATTCAAAGTTTCCAACAATTCCTTCTTAAACTGAGCCCAACCTCCTGCATCCCACTCACACCCCAGTCCCCCACCTATTGTCAGTCATTGGTCATCCATCATTCAGTTCAAGACTGTGCTAAGTCCACGTGAAGGAAGTAACTATTCCTTCTCAGACAGAAACCATTTACAGTCCATCTGCTTCTGACTTAGAGTAACAGGGCACCTTCCAAAGGCAATGCCCTCCCCAGGAGGAGAGTATGGTTTGCTGAAGAGTGACAGACCTGCCCCGTGCACCCACAGAACCACCCCAGGAGCTCTAGTTGTATTTTAGCCTAATAATCTGCAAGTAGAGCTCAGAGGGGCAGACGCCACAGAACCCCCACGAGTCGGGAATGACCGTTCAGCACAGGTCTTCATCCTACACGGTCCAGGGAGACATGAACCTTCTAGTCATTCTGCTCTAGCACATACCTGTATGCTATTGCTTCCTGGAGGAGATGCATACGGTCCCAGTATGTTTCTGGTTCAAAGCCTGAAACAAAGAAAAAGGTAACAATTACCTAGTAAAGCGACTTTATTTCCCTCTTTTTCAAGACTTCAGTTTTCCTCAGAAGACCTCTTCAGATGTTGATTTTTCTAGTAACCTCTTTTAATCACACTCTTTTGTCAGCTGTCCCTTGAATGACATCTTATTAGAGAAGTGTCTTGTACACTCCAGTAGAAGATTCATCCCCAAACTTAGCTTTTGTCTCTCAGAATGAAGGAGAGGAACACAATGGGGTGCATGGGAGGGGACAAGGAAGGAGAGTGTGCTGCTGAGTATCACCAGAGTGCTCTGAAAATACTTAGTTCAAAGTCAGCAGGGCCGCAGTGACCTCACAGCACATGGATTTGTCACTAATTGTTTTCCATTCACACCTGGACTTCGTCAAGGGTTAATGAAAATAAACACTAGTGGTAATAATAAAGAATTGCTAGTGGTCCCTTCTCACAGTGCCATTTTGCCCCACCCTGCAGGAGGACAGAGTTCTCCGATCTTTGAGCTTCCACCTGAGCCTTACCACCACAGCAGCACTCAAAAGGGCGAGGTCACACTGCAGAAAAGGAGATTGCGGTTTCTAGCTCTTAATCTCATGTGCAAACACTCTTACCGTGAATGTAACCATGGCAACAAAAAAAAAGAGGATGGCAGTCGTGAAAGCCTAAGCTCACTGAGGAGGAGAATAAACAAATGCAGGATACAAATGCAGAGCAGCCGTGGGCAGGTCTACCAGCAAAACAGACTCTTCCAGTAGAACATTGTGTCAGAGTAACTCTTGAGACAGGCTCTATAACGTTATGCAACTTTACAGCAAAAAAGATCACTTGGGAGACCTTTCCTGTCCTTTGGCACTTCTTGCTGCCAACTCCACATGCGGCTGCCCGCTGGTTAACCTGCCAGCACAGCTTTCTCCCAGCGCCACCTTCCTGAGGGCGGCTGCTGGAACGTGAAAATGGGCTCTTCCTTCATCCGGCTAATGCAGGCCTAGTAATGAGGTTCTTCAGGTCAGCTACATGCCAGAAGGGACCTGCTTGCAGAAAAGAATACCAAGGGGTAAAACAAAGAACATTTCTCACCATCAAACAAATGCTCACTGCCCTCCTTCAACAAGCAGCTAACGTTGAGTGGGATGAACAACTGAGCTCGAAGTGGGTCTCCGTATAAGTAACTGGGCAACGCAAACGGGCCTTCCAAGACTGGAACTAGCAAGAAACCGCAGGAAGTGGCTTTCCGATGCCAGCCCTGAACCTGAGAAAAGATTCAAACAATGAATCATACGACATATGTCACACTCAAGAAGGGCACTTCTGTGCACAGGAGCAACTCATTCCCCAAGAATAGATCAGACGCCTCAATTCTCCCCAGGCCCAGCTTGCTTTGCATGGCAGGCACATACACGTCCTTGTAAGCAAAGCAGTACAAGCACAAGAGACCAGGCTTTCCTTTTTTTAAGTGCCACATCAATCAGAAAGCACTTTAAAATAGGACATTTTTCAGGAACTGATTCAGCCTACTTATCAGCAGTGGCTAAGCACTGCTGCTTTACTGGAACAGTGCAATGGATTTTAAATAAAAGCAAAAACCAGTCACCTAGTGCTATTTGGCTGGGTGCGGTACAACCCACAGAAGCTACAAAAGGGAAAATAAAACACCTCCCCCCTAAAAATTAAACAAAAATGACAGAAACTGCTTGCATTGCTGAAAACAAAAATGTTTTCAGCAAGTAGTTTTTGGTGGTTTGGGTTTTTGAAAAAAACAACACAAAACAGAATACACCGCTGATCAGGAAGAACACACCGCTGATCAGGAAGAACACACTGCCATGAAAGCAATTCCACTGAGATGTAAAGTTTTCAGGTTTGGGAAGAGAAGGAATGTGATGTAAAATAGATTCTTTTCCACAGATCAGGCCAGGGCTTCATATTTGCCGAAGGGGTGTGCTTAAACGTCCCCTTGGGCTGTGGTGATCTCTGTATGAAACCCAGCAAAAGCACAACACTCTCCTGCATGCAGAATGGCTATAGATAGCATGATAAAGGATGGCGAGATGCTGCAACGTCAACGGCCATCAGTAAAAGTTCCTTATGGAAATAAGAGCAGATCCAACCCACGCTCTCTCTCCTAATGCTTCTCATCAGCTTCACGTGACAGTGTCCCCAGTGGTCTAAGGGGCAGAGAGGCCACCCAGAAGACAAGGACTCTCACCATCTCAAAAAGAACAGCTGCAGTCACTGCCATCCAGTGCAACTTGATTTCAAAGGCGGCATTCAGGGAGAAATTGCCATGATAATAACAACTGCACCACTCCAAACGGTCACTGCGGTTATTCACGTCCACATCCAGCGTCACTGTCCGTTGCTCAGGCACGGTGGCAGCTGCGCAGCCGAGGAATAGGGGTATATTTAAAAGATGCATTAAAGAGAGGGTGGGAGACAGGAGGAAGAGAACAGAAGAAACAACATATGCCATTTGAAATTAATTTGCCTTCCCATTCCTCCCCAAATATTTTTTTGGCTAGCAGAATAGTCCCAGAATGCTGCCCAAACAGGTCACAAAACTTAAATGTTACCCGTATCAGGGGTCTGTGCCACAGAATTACCTCCCTGAGCAGTCAAAAGACATTTCAGCTGCAATAATGAGACAGAACCAAGAGTCGAGCAGCTAATCAATAAGTAATTGCTGCCATAATTAAATATGGCTAGACAACAACAGCTCCTTCATACCCAAGACATTCCAGACCGGTTTTAGTATTTCTACATGCCCTCACCAGAAATTGTAACACAGTGTAGCAGCATCCCAGGACTTTCCACAGCTAAAGGAGACCAGAAGTTAAACTTCTTGTTTCTTTAACCCCACCTCCATATCCCATGTTACCGCATTGCTAAACTGCGCATCCAACACTTTTTGTAAAAGCCTGAGAAGTCAGCCAAGAGGCGTGTAGCAGCACCAGGCTCACTGCAACACCTCCCATCGCTTCCCAATAAGTGCTGGGACAGTGCCCAAGACCCAGCTCCCCTCGTGCCCTGCACCCTGGCACCCGTGAAAGAAAACCTCAGATACAGGGAGAGAGAGGAAGAGAAGCACAGAAAGGGCAGGTGACCTGGCTGGTGTCATACAGCAAGGTCAGGGACAGAACTCAGGTCTCCTGCCTCTGAGACTGAAGTCCTGCTATGAACCACGTTGTCAGTCAATTTTTCTTTAGGTAAATATATGATTTTACATTTCTATGTCAAAAATTGACACAAAACAAAGGGTTGCAATGCTACTGTTGGAAAACCTTTGCCTTATTTTTATTGCAGGCATGAGGGATGGATATTGTTCTCACTGAAGTAGATGATGATGTACATCCCTTTTTATGGTCAGATTTTAAATGACCTTATTATTTAATGGCTTAATGGCATTTAAAAGAAAACAAAAACAGTTAAAGTTCTTCCTCAAATTAGATGGAAAGTGTCCACGCTTTCTACAGCCATTAGCTGGAGACAGTTTTCAAGGTTATAAGAAAATCCTTTGTATTGCTATTACTGCAGTATAGGAACAGGGAAAAAAAAAAGAAAAAGAAAAAAAACAATAAAAATGGAAGAACATCACCCAGTTTTGTTTTGTAAATAAGATCCATTTCTGTCTCTGGAAAAACATATCATGTGCAATTTCTGAGTTGGTCTGGTACTAGACAGACCACCATCTTGTGATTTTCTTTTTCTTGCTCTTTTTCAGTAGAATATCCCTGTGAATGCAACGCCTGTGGTTAGAGGGCTACGGTGCCAGTTTCGTAACAAAGTATGAATCCTGGTGCCAGTTTTGTAATGAAGTATGTTGGAAAACAATACCCCAAAAAGCTGTAAACTGAAAGCAGCTCCCTCAGGTAGATGTCAGTCATTAGCCCAAGAGGTCAGTGATAACACCCCAGCCCAGTGTGTGCCCAAACCAGCGCTCTGTGAAGAATGAGCTCCCTGCTCCCTTTGACTGTTCCTTTTTCCAGATTATGCAGACTCCCCGCTGGGGCTGGAGGGTCTCTCTGCACCTTGCCTGCAGCTGTAACTCACAGGCAAAGCAGCAGGAGCACAGTCCAACCAGAGGAGCTAATCAAAAGGGCCTTATAAACAGATGACAAATATCCACATGTCTGAATTTAGAAGCTTCAGATTAGAAACACCTCAATTTTAACAGATTAAACACTGGCTTCTGTAGATCTGATTTTAAGAGGACTCACCTGCTTCCCAATTGTCTTGTACCATTGAATATTTAACTAATGATTTATTGAGGGAATCGGAGAGGAGCAGGCAGGTTATTCTCCAGTCACAGACTACACTACATACATGACTACAATTGCTAGTGCATGCATTGCTATAAATCAAAAAAGGGACAAGATTAGGTATATCGAGTCAGAATTGCACTGGGAAGGGAAAGGGGACAATGATTGGGCAAGTGATAGGGGAATTGGGAGGGATAAAGATTTTAGAGGTACATGGAGCTTGTTCCAGAGCTCCCAATACTTGCATGCAATTTTATGTCACAGCCTGACACATAGGGAAGGTGGGGAGGGGAAGAAATAAAAACCACAACCAAATCAAAGCCAAGAGAGGAACAAATGAAGTCACGTGGACCAGAGGTCATCTGGGTTTAGTAAAGCTCCTTGCCTCAGATGAACTGGTAAAGTTCTTTTTGGAATACTGTTTAGAAGAGGGACAGCACAGAAACATCAACTCCTTTGTAAGGAAGAAGTTCCCCACACAATTTTTCTCCAAGAAACCATTATTCCTGGAATAACCAAACTGCATGTGAACAATCTGATGGAAATTTTTCATTCATCCAAGGACTGCAAATTAGTTAAACAGCAGAATGGATATAATTCCAACTGAAACAAAACAGAAGGGCTACACAGGTGTGTAACGACACTGTGTGCTGAGGGAATACCCTCTTCCCTGGCCAGCATTAAGGAAAAGATGAGAGGGACAGTAAAGCACCTTTCTTTCTTTGCCCATTTCCCCAGGTGCAAGAAGATTGAGTCTCAGTCTTCTCATCTCACGGACGATGACAGACAGAAAAGTGAAGTGGTTTCCTTGGGCTAAATAGTAAGGGATCAAAGCAGGAAGAGGATCTGGCCCAAGTCCTTCCAGCCTTCACAGCACTTTCACGCCAGCCTACGTTCAGGCTTCAGCTCTGGCCAATCGCTGAGCTAACGAGGTTGTACACGAGCCAAGGCAACAGATTTATTGTGTGACAGGGAAAAATATGCTGCATATGTTGGCTTCAGGGAATTAACTATTAGTTCAGACTTCCTATCCCTAATGCTTTCCCATTTCTGATGCTGTTCCTCCTCAAACAAGGCCCTCAGAAGTACACAAGGATTACTGTAACTTCAGATTTAAGAGATACCACACCAGCAGTAAGTCACTTCTCTTCAGAATATCAAATACACAAAACAGGGGAATGGCAGAATTTTTCTTTTTATCCTGAATTGATGGGCTTTTAAAAGATGCATCTAAATAAATCTGAAGTTGCAGTTCCATAGCAATGATTTTTCTCATAATTTTAAACAGGGAGAGAGGAACAAAAGCAAGTGACTCAGGCTGGCCTGGAAACGCAACAAAAAGCTGACGAAGCAGCACAGTCAGTCATGCAGCCGGTATGTTTCACGGGCTGTTAGTGGCAGTCAGTGTTATAATTCACACATTACAGAGCTTTAGACATCATAACGGTATCTTGCTCAGCAGCAAGATCCTCCGTACGCAAGTCCTACCGCTTCCACACCACAGGGATCATTTGCTGCTGGGCTTCCCAGACTTTAGTGTAAGGAGTCCAGCTATTGGTGATTCAGGTTAGCTGGAAAGCCTCCAGCACTTCTCTGACACATCCAGATCTCACTGTGGCTTTTGCCACAGTGGAGAAGCAATTAGGCACATCACCTCAGGGTGCTCATCACAGGTTGTGAAGAGTCTCTCTGGATGCGCAGGGAGATAAAGTCAGCACTTTCTTCTCTGAATTCTAAACGATGACATGGATGGGACTTTCAGGAACAAGGAACATTTAAAACCCACTTTTTACTGTATGCCAGTACTCAGAAGCAAGAACTGCCTGCTCAGCCAGTGAAACACACCTCCAGCAAATGCAAACAAGTCCACGTGCAAAACACATGTAAGGCCAGCATGAAATTTGCCGTTTTACTGCTGGTCCACGTGAGATCATGCCCTTGGCTGGCTGCTCTTCCCCTTTCAATCCATCCCCTTGAACTTCCCCAGCTGTCACCTGTGCTGTGCATCTACCTAATAGTGCAGCTGCCTGGCTCCGTCCTCCGAAACTGCGGCTAAAGGAACTGTGCCTACTTGCATAGGAGGCTGGGCGGCTGGGCAGCCAGGGCAGGAAAAACACCGGGATTTCCGAGTGCAGGAGCTCTTCTGCCACAAAGGCCACCTCAAACCATTTCCTCTGGAAGGTGGAGAAGTCATCCATAGCAGCTGTGTGCCACATAGCAGGCTGCTGCATGCCCACTGAGCAAAAAGCAAAGGGAAGGACAGATCGTGGTTAGAAACAAGTGTTCGAGACCAAGAAAGACGTAGTTCTTTCTGAAAAAGGGGAAGGGAAAAAAGCAACGGTTATGTTGTCTGCAATTCCTTCCTTTTTTAAAAACAAAAAGGCTAAGTTTCTTTGACTGTCTTTAGAGTAGCGTGGTTGGTTGCTCCCACAGTGCGTTGCTGCGGCAGCGCCCGTAAGAATCAAGCCCAGCTAGTGATTACGCAAAGGGATAATGAGGAAAGTCTCGTAAGAACACAATGCTGACCTCGGTCTGCTTCTTTGTCCACAACAATCTTGTAAAAATAAAAGCCATAAATAAAGGTTCGTAAAGCTTCTCCAGAGGCATGGACAATAAGCTGCTCTTCTAGCATTTTCTGAACAAAAAAAGAGAACAGAGCAAACACGATAAAAAAGGAGAAGTCACTCTTCCACTTACATTAAAAGGTTGCTAGAGAACATTAGGAAATAATTCTGTTTTGCTTGACATCTTTTTGTCCAGATACGTGTCTAACGAGAATATCAGCAATGTTATCTCTTGATACTCAGTGAATGAAGCAAGTCCTTATCTTCCTGAGAAAATGTGTTTGACCTTTCCACGGATGCTCCCTTCCTCCCTTACCCTGCTCTGGTTTTACAGATGGATTTATAGGAAGGTAAGAGTTAGAAAGCAGTCGAGGTTCTCTGTTAATTCATATGGGATCTCAGCAGAGGAATGAACTCCAAAATATTTCCAATCTTCTGTCCCTGACACAGTTCCATACCGAAGGAAAAAAAAAATAAAAATCAGGAACACAAGCAGTGTATCTTCCAAAAAGTGTGTACACTTCAGCATCCATAAAAGAGGTCCCATGCTGGTTTTATTGCAACTTCATTAACTAATTATCAGAAGAAAAATCAAAGCTACTACCAAAACAAATTACAGTCGTGCCTTATAATGGAGAGTTCTTTGTAACAACTAGCCAACTGGAGGTTATACACAGACCTGTCATCATACATTAGTGGAAAAAAACATATATATTCCTACTGAAGAGTATGTTGCTGTTTTATGATGGGAGGGGAGGGGAAGTCATCATTATCTCATATTCTGTTGAACACTGTTGTCAATACCTATCAATAAGAGGATTTTAATAAGAAACAGCGATTATTGCTATGCTCTCCTCTACAACTGGACTTTCTTCACAGAGTGAGGTCTTTCTGGCCCTTGATAGTTCTCTCACCTGCATTATGTCAATGGCCATGGCCTGGGTTTGCACCCCTTCCACGTTATTCACCAGCCAGTGAACAACTTCTGCACTGATGAAACAGTACGGAGAGAGGCCCTTCTGTTCCGAGAGCAGCTGGATCCCTGTGCTGAATCACAGCAAGTCACACATGTTAACAGGGACTGATAGTGCTTTTCAGTTACAAACACAAAAATCACTGCTGTGTAAAAAAAACAGGGAGATAAAGACATAAGAAACACACAATACCCCAAGAGTGACATATCACTAGTTTCAGATAAGATAAAGAGCTGATACTGAGAGCACTTTAGTGTCTTAGTGAGAGTTCTTGCTTTGACAAGATTCTGGGATTCTAATAATTGAAGTCTCTGCAGCAATACTTGTACCTCTATTTCTATAAAATTCCTTGCTGGAGATTGGAACTGATCAATAAAAGGAAACTTAAAACTCCTCCACAGCTGAGAAGGGGCTCTCCTTTGAAGTGACCCCATGCCTCATGTCCTCTTACAAAACATCTAGACAGTCATTAAGCATGTTTATATTAAAAACTCACGTGGGATGTTTCATGGCTTCAAGAATCTCTATCAAGGTGGAGGAGGAAGTCAGTGTGCTTGCTGAGCACTGCTGAGAACTGGGAAGGAAACAGAAGTATGTTCAAAAATCAAGCAAGCTGCCAGACATCTTCAAATGTGTACATTTAAGAAAAATCCTCTTTTCTCTTCCAACAGTGACTTTGCCACATTTATTTCCTTTCTCATCTCAAGAAGGACAAATAAAAGCACCAGACCTGTACTTTCCCCCCCCGAGGTGGTCAGCTCACTGCTACACTGACCCAACACACACCATATTACATACAGCTGCACTCAGGAACAATCAAGAGCAAACATTTTGAGGCTGGCTTTTTTCTTTTTTACTGTAATACACAACTGCAGGAAACAGGTGCTAATATAGCTTATTTTTAATCTTGATTCCTCCCCGGTGTCTCTCCTCCAAGCTAGAACCACTTGCAATTCATCAGCCCACTTGATCCAAATAGACCTGCAGGGCCCCCCTTTGCTGAAGCAGAGAGAAGGCAGATGCCAATTCAAAGCCTGGTTTTCTGCTAACAGATTTCAGAAGTGGAAATTCTTCATTTTTTGAAGAACGCAGCTATTTTTGTGGGTGGGGAAATCAGGCCTCGTGTTCATTTAATTCTGGAAAACTGGGTTGCAAGGCTTATTTTACTACCACACTCCCTGCACGTGGAAATGCTGCATTAAGGTCTTGTGACAAATGCCTTCTAGCGCTGACAGACACAGCACATTGTGTTCTCAGGTTCTTGTTAAAGTGCCCATTCCTTGACACCAGAAAGGGGGCTGTAACTGAAGAGAACTGCAATGTAGCACTGCTCTGCTTTTCTTACCCTCCCTCTGCGGTGCCAGCTGTGGTACATCCTTGATCTGAAACATTCTGGGAGCTTCCCAAGGGCTGCGAGCTGCCTCTGTCCGGTAACTGCCCTGTGCTTACCAACGTGTTGCCATCTGAGGTCCCAGGAACAGATTGATCTATAGAGACCTGCAAGGAGCAAACACAGCAACATCTTTACGAAATGCACGATGTAATCCCTTTCCCATTTTCTGCCGCTGCCCCACTTCACCCATGCCTCAGCTCAAGTTAGTTAACAACAAAGCAATACTGTAAGCACAAGCGTATGCAGGAAGGATAAATAGTACCTTAGTTTTGTCATCACTACAGAGCTACTGACAAACACAAAATTCAGACCTCAGTTAAAGATGAGAATCACCAACCCAGCAACAACTGCGCTGAGAGAACTACTGGCAGACCAGCAACACCAGTCCCAACCTGACATTTTCAACCTGAGTGAATAACTGTGACTATAAACATGCAATAGACAGAACGGGAAGTTTAATCACTATGGGAAAGTAGTAAGCAGCTTGAAAAAACAGTTTCAACTGTAACTCTCAGATGAAAATATTCAAACTTGTCACATGAAATTCAAGTTTCATAATGCACAAAATCAGCTCATCTTCCTTCCTTTCTCAGGGTACTATCGGGAGGCCGGTTGGCACCCACCCACACCTACGTTGCCAAGACAACAAGAACACTTTTCCTCCCGCAGGAACACTTGCGCTACTCCAACAGTAGACTGAATAGTTCACAAAAATTAGCATAAAATCATTTCGGAAAGAACATGAATGCTGAAAGATTCAGCAAAGTACAGGCTGTAATTGCCATCTGTCATTAACACGTATGGTTTAGGAAAGGCATATTATATAAAAGCTGGAGAGGTGGGGGAGAGAACACGACCAGCAGAGTAACTCAGTAACTCAGGCTGGTGTAAACACAGGGCTGATCTGCCACGATGAATCCCCAGCACAAGCACAGCTAAAAATCCCAAAGTTGGGAGTTTGACTTAGGCCCAATAGCTAGACCAGAGTCCTTCATTTACGCCACTTCTGACATCCAAAGATCTCTCACTCTGCAACGGCAGATGTCCCTTTTTGGGCAGCCAAAAATGGCAGATGCTCCAGTGTGGAATCTACAGTCCCCACAGCCAACTACATCCACCCTGCTTCCACAGAGCCTGCTTCAGCCAGCAGGATTTCCTATGGACACACTGCGTTATTGCTGACTCTTAACTGGTGTTAAGTGTACAAACAACTTTTGTCACCACGATTCTTTTAAATCAAGATGACACCAATATTTTCAGCCCTTAGTTATTTAAGAATCCAAGGACACGACTTGGATCTCTCCATAGCCACCTGTCAGTCAAATACCACAGGAAGAAATTTAGCCAGGAACAAGATGAGTAAGCTTTTACATTTTGTTTAGCAAGGGAAGATGGAAAACGAGTACTTACTGAAACACAAAAAGAGAAGCTTCAGTAGGTGACAAGACAGCACTGCAAAGGACAGTAAGGCAGGGCACACGAACAGCCAAAGCACATCACAAATACTGGATGGTGGAAGGAAACAGTTGCATCCACCACCACCAGCTGCTTTGTCCTCGCAACAGCAGCATCTCCCTCTCAATGAGGGGATCTGGAAACTAACACAAGTTCCCCACGTGGCAAGCTCAGGACAGCAAATGCTCTCCATCACCTCAGTCCAAAAGCCAGAGATGACAAGACCCCATTCAAAACTAACCTGTGAGTAGAAGGTTGAAGCTGTACGTGGGCTGCGAACAAAATCCATAAAGAAGGCCCCATCCTGAAGGCATCAGAGGAAGTAAGCCCATTAATGGCAACAGGAACGAGGAGTTGAAGAAAAGCAAATACAAAGTTGTGCAAGTATGAAATGATCACAGAGAGAAAGTATAAGGAGAACGCAAATCTCCAACAGACCCAAACGTCAGGTGCAGCAGAATGCAAAGCATCAGGATCTACTCACACACACAGCGTTACTTTCCGTCTCTGTAATGAGACATTGCTCTTCCTTAGCACATGTGCTTTTCCAAAGTTTTGAAAACCACACTGATCAGAAACCAGTTGAAACCACAGCCTTCCCTCCACACGTCATAGAAGAAAGACTAAAGCACACTGGTTTCCATTCCAAATGCAAAGGTGAACAGTGACACAGAAGCTTGTAGAACTGCATGTGTAATGACAAATATGCAAAGAACAGCTCTTTTTCTAGCCTGCAAGTCATTCAAATGATAGAGAGGCACAGAAGCTCTTTTCAGGAAGCACACTCTTCCTCTCAAATATAAGTCTGGTGCAAAGGAAAGGGAAGAAAAATTCATCACAAAGATCTTTCCAACATTGTGTGTAATACTTCATGCAAAATTAAACAGACGCTGCCTGTGCTATGTGCTCCACCTGCTTGCAAACCCTGGATGAATTTACCGCCGGCTGCCATTCAAAGATGTGTCAAGATTCTCTTATCACAGAAGACAATACAGTGGAACTCAACTAGGCTTTCATCACCTATTTGCAATTCTTTATTCTGTTCCCTAGGCAAAGCATTTTGTCTAGCCTGCACTTAGGATGGATGCTTACCTTGGTATCTACTTATAAAGCACTTTCTGGAAAGAATCAACACCAGGGTTACATGGTTGGCTGTTTCCACAGCGCAGAAGCAAAGCCAAGCACCCTGCACCCATAAGGGCAAAGACTTCCCAAACAGATGACGCACTGAGCTAACTCACTGTGTTGAAACCACACCATATTCCCCAGGAACTGGCTGAAGCCATTTGTCAATTCTACTCTGAAGCAGAGTAAAGGCGGAGTCAGTGGTTCAGTTTTGTTTTGGAACAACTCTGGCACCAAACAGCATCCTAGAAAAGCACTTGCTCCCCTGGCTGCTGACAGAGCACACAGCTGTGACAATTTGTCAGTACTCTGGCTGCAAGTCTCCAGATGGCCAACAGACCTACTCGTGCTGGTGAGCCCTAAAGGCGTTGTGTCGCCCTGGAAACGCGAGGCAGACATTTGCTCATGATTCCAAGTGAGAGCAAAGTTGCCCGAGAAGGCTACCTGGCCACTGGCACCTTTCCAACAAGTGTCAGCCAAGAGATCCCAGCCGCTTCTCTCCCAGACCCCAGGCATAAATATTTACTGGAGTGTTTACTACTCTAGTGTGAAAGGCTTTCAATTGACAATGCATTCTTCCAGATTCTCCAGTTCTCTTTCCAGAGAGGCTTTGGAATATCGTTACTTTTCAAATTATACAAGATCATATTTGCTTACGAGCATTTGTTGGTAGCACAAGGTCTGCTCCTTCATTTCCCACACACCGGGGTGCTATTGCTCAGGAAGCCACTTCTGCCTTTTTCCTCTGCCCTGCAGAACAACTGAACACAATCTTCTTCTGTCCTGTGTCCTACCTGGAATTTTCACCAGTTTCACTAGTAGAAGGAGGTATCTACAATTTCTGTATTTAAAGAGGGAAATTTGATCAAGCTGATTTTCCAAAATGGTAGCAGGAAAACACAAAACCTGTAGTTTGCAAATGTGCCTCCAGTCAGTTTCTACACCTACTTTTTCCAAGCCTACGAGGACCTGCTCCACAATCTCATCTGTGATTTAGAAACATGCTCATTCTACACATAAGTGTCTATTACTAAGATTGACTACAGTTACACCATCACTTAAACCAGTGACATCCACGTTTCCAGAATAACACAATGCTTGTCCCTAGTGGTGGTAGAAAAGGGTGGCTGTCGAAACACTAGCTGCTAAAAGAGAAACACTGAAAGAGATGGTTGATAGTGGGGAACCTGAGAACTTCTTCTTTGCAATACTTCAACTGTTGAACCCAAAGACAGGTCACACTTAAAGTGTTCCACTCAGTTCCTTGTTGCCCCTGCTAAAAGACCTTCATGCCAGAATAAAGAAAAATAATGCAATATTTCTGGTTGGATTTGGAGGTGGGGTTTCTGCTCTCCTGGCACTCCCAGGACAGCTGACAGGAAGGTCGAGGGATAGCACAGTCTTTTCTTTTAGAGCTTGAAGAAGCTCCAGGAAGACAGTTTTCTCCAGCCTGGAGCCCAGCCAGTGAAGGAATGCCACCTAAATCACTGCTCGGGAACACATCCTCTCCTCTACACAGATGCAAGTGACTGGAGTCATGATCTAGAGCTTGATTTTGCTCTTCAAGACAGCTTTCATACAGATGCAGACAGCACTGTAATACTAAATCTAAAAATCAAAACCTGACTGAAATGAAATGTAAAAGGAAATGGACTAATTAACAAATACCACTTAAATTAGCAAAGCACACTGGGAGAACATCCCCAGGATTCCATCTCACTGACACAGAACTGAAGGATGGCTGTGGCCCAACCTCTACACATGCCCTTGCACACAAAAGTTTAAGGGCATTCCCAGTACAGGATCAGTCCTTGCTAGAGTAGAAAGTAGGATGTGGCACAACGTAGCCAAGTGCTGGAAAAATCATCTTTGATAAATCCTTATGAAAAAAATGTAGTTAAAGAAAGACAAGAAAGTCTTTACCTTACGAGGGCTGTCCATAAAGGTGGGTGTGATAGCAATGCTCCCACTCTCTGAAGGCTGCCCAGAGCTCTTCCCAGCAAGCATGGCTGCTTGCTGCTCCCCCAGCGTCCTAAAGCAAAAGAAAGGAATCCAGAGTTTGTTCAAATACACTCTGTGTCAGCTTCCACCTGGAGGCAGCTGTTGCAGAGGGCTGTATTGTCAGACATTGGCTTCCCCACACTCTGAAGCAGAGTCAATCCAATGTTCTGTGAGTATTTTTTACTCCACATAAACAACATGGACCACTGAACTTCCTCAGTTTCATTACTCATGTGTAATACTAGCTTATTGTTAAAAAAAATATTAAAACCCTCTATGGATTTAATGACAATGTTTTAAATTGTGTTTACAGCGTTGTATCAAGTATTATTATTTCTTCGAACAATTCTAGATGACTGCTGAAAAAACCTCAGAAGCTTCACAGGTATTTTAATAGGTGTTACCAGTGCAAACAAACTATTTTCTTTAGGTGATATTTTTTACCGCATGTTTATACTGAGACCACACAACTGGTGTGGTGTACTTGTGTACATTGATGTCCCAGTTAAGCTTCTTACGTGGACACAATTGTACTGGCAAATCACAAACAGATGACAAGTCTGATGTGTCATGGACTGAGATGCTACTTGAAAAGATGCTCCTTTCTAATTCACTGGACATTCCCTTCTCTAGTCTCCATATTCCTTTCTAGTCTTTGGTATTCATTCTATTAATGAGAATATAACACAAGAAAGTCACTGGAAAAGCCCAGTATTTCCCCAGCCCTGCCACAAGGATACTAAAGGAACAGGACCCCACCTCCCTTTTTTCAAGGTAAAGTTCCCCAAATCTGCTTTAGCCAGCCCAGGTAGAATAGGCAGGAAGAATGTTCTAGTGCTCTTCACACAGCCAAGCTGTAGAGACTCACTTTTGACTGGCTTCCATCTGCAGCAGAGCTGAGAGGGCTGAGGTTCCTTTCTTCCCAATGGGAGGCCCAGGCTGCTCCAGGGAGTGGGTGGGAATGGGACCAGCAATCTGCAAGCCTTTCATGGCAGACCCTTTCTAACAAAGGAGAAATGAAAGCACAGACTTAGCCAAGCTAAGCTTAACCAGTAAGCAAGAACAGGCTACTCCACGTCAGCAGGGCTTTATTGGGCACACTTTCAAAAGGGAGTTAAGCCGTAGGTACACATGAAAGGGAACGTCCTGGTGTCTTGTGTGGATGTAATTTTCAAAATAAAAAAAATGTTATTTTGGAACAGGTGGGTTTGGTCACCCCATTCAGTGTGCAAACTGGAAGAGAATTTGATACACAATAACCAGTTTCTCATAACCCTCTTGAAACTGCTTGTTTGCCTGGAATTCATCCCTATGGCTCTCTTTTCACAAGCCTTTTCCTAAATTCACAGCACACAGCCAACCCAGCTAGAAGTACCGGCTTCACTGCATCAAAAATCTCTTTTTATATCAATTATCTGCATCACAAGGTGCACTAATGTGTCCAGGCTAACCACATCCACAGCACAAAGCAACACGCGTGTGAGCAAACTGTTCTGATGCCAGTGCCAGCCACAGCAGCATGGGATACCCATTCCAGGTAAATTTAATTAGTTGAAGAACAGCAAGGTGTTAACAAGCCACACTGTTTGAAATCTGTAATAGTATGTTGGTCAGCACAGTGCTTTATGTATGGATTACCCACACATACACACATATATACTCTCCAGCTTGCACGGGGTTGTCTCAGGGTGTCTCTGCTAAAACACTTCAGTAATGGTTCAGATAAAACTCAAACTCAGCTTCCCACCCAACTAAAAGTTGACTCACTCGAATCATTCGATCGGACCGATGGCGTCGACGAATGCGGTTCAACCCCTCCACAAAGCGAATGAACCCATCCAGGAGCTGCCACTCCTCCTCATCGGAGCGGGGCTTGTCCCCGTACACGTCGCAGTGCACTTCTCCCTCCATAATACGCTTCGTGGCGCTGATGCAGGCAGGCAGAAGCAGAAAGCGAGTCCGCCAAAATTTCAGTGACTCGATAAGGCTGAAGGAACATGAAAGACAGGACAGAGTTGAGTACAAGTTCCTATAAAGGATTTTACAGTAAGTACAGTACATATCTATCCACTGGGAATTTCAGTGAGTATAGTGGCAATCTCTTCAGGCTGTCCTCGAGTGAGAAAGAGCAGATATGCAAAGGAATGGTCAGCAACATGAGTATCACTGGGAAGTATTAAAACACTCATCTACAGAAGAGAAAACAAGGCTATATTCAGAGTAATTATATCATAGAGATACGTTTTCTTCTCTGTAAAAGATGGGCTACAGAGGCTCTTTCCCTAAAAATAAGTGAAGAAACAGGAATTTTAAAAGGTATGCTTTAGAGCAGGAGACATTTTGATTGAGACCTGAAAAGAAACAAAGAGACTGGTTTTGGTGAGAGAAGATACCCAAAATGCTATTGATACTAGTGGAGATATTCCACATTGCTAATAAGAAGCCCTGTTCTGCCTAGCTTAGGAGTAGGACTACAGTCAAGCTAAGCCCAGGTCTCAAGCAAGCCTCCAACAAACTAAATGGAAGTTGAGTCAGATCCAGAATGAGTAAGGAGCCAAGAAAAGCATCTGTGTGGTACAAAATGCCATCGTATTTCTTTGCATTTATAGTAGAGAAAAGAAAAATAAAATAGTTCATGCTGAATTTTGTGATGAAGACTTTGTATCAAAGATCAGATATTAAAAACAGCAACGCAGAGTAAGATTCCTACAAGGCAACAGCTGCTGGCACCATACAGTGAAAGCAGGGCAGGCACTCTCTCTGCAGTACTGAGCACTTGTGGGTTGAACTTCTAAAGTAATTTTAGGTCAAAAAAAGAAAAGAGGCAATTAGGACACAGAACAGTCTGGATGGAAAAGGAGATCGCACCTGAAATCCTCTGAGCCGGCAGAGCAGATATACTGATCCAAGTAATTCCACTTGTACTCTTCTAGTCTCTCATGGGAAAATTCTACCCAGCAAGAGACAAATTCAGAGTCAGAGTGAGAGGGGCACAAGCTGTAAGTGTAGTTTATCTGAGCAGATTCGTAGGGATACCTATAAAAGAAAGTGCAGACATTCATCTCAGCATCATCAATAGCAGAGTTCTTCTACAGAGAAAGAAGGTTCTACACTATGTTCTTTCCAGGAAGTGAAGGCAGCTGGAAAGGCATCTTCATCTGAACATTAATAGCAAACTGCTCACCCAGAGAGATACTCACTTTGGCAGGTATCGAGTCACAGTAATTATTTTGTCTTTTAATGTTACTTTGTGGAAAGTACGGCCCATACTCAGCCAGTACTGATCTTCTTCCTCAGGTCGATTTCTTGATACAAGACCTAATTGTAAGAAGTAAAACACATCCCTTTCAGCTTACTGCAAATAGTCAGAACTTTGTCAACAAACGCTGGGCATCTGAACTCAACACAAACTACAAGAAATCTTTCAGGCCACCTTTTTAAGGGTCATAGGAACAACAAGCCTTCTGTTTTTACAGTTAAGATTTGCAAGTATCCCAACCAAAGAAGAGCATTCACAATTCATACACCCCCAGTATAGACCTCCTCTAGTCAGGACAACTATAGAGTATTATGAAGTGTCGAGAAACTGGTGGGTATCATGCTGTACCTGGGCTCCACTTTCATTTCCTCTCTGATTCATTCCTTCAACTAAGCACTTAAGCTCAGCACTTTACCAAGGGAGCCCCACTGCTCATTCCCAAACCAGTGAATAACAACCATATTCTACTTGTGCGTATTCCCTGAGCACTGTTTTGTGCTGACTTGTCTAGAGAATATCCTGAAAAACAAAGTCAGAAGTCAAACAGTAAGTCAGACTGATACCCTTGTGAACCTCTTCAGTCCTCTGGGGTTTAACTAGGTTTAGCTGAGTCATGGTTTCAGGACAATGAAGCTTTACCTGTCCATCTGGGACCTTCACAGCTATTTTACAGTTAGGAACTGCTTCTAGACACATATATTTGAGAGCTTTGGGTCTGCTTTCTCATAGAGATGTACCTGTCCCGCAGTCACCGTGTCAACTGTGTTTAAAATGTAATCACCCAAACGGCACTCAAGCCATATTTCTTTTGGGTTCACTGTCATGAATATGAGGTCAGTTTCTTATTACAGTTCAAAAATCCTGCACCTGCCCTTTCACGGTACAGCTGAGTTGTTTGTGCTGCCCTAGATCAGGCTCGCTCCTGGCAAAGATTTTGCAGAGTTCTTAAAAAAAAAAAACAAAAAACAAAAAGAAAAGAACAGAGGGTTTCAGTGAAGATCTATGCCTGATTCACAGAGGTTTACTGGGATTGGCAGAAGGAGAGGAAAGACAAAAGACTGAATTGTCAATACAGAGTCACTCACCTCGGCTGTAAAGGGGACTGCTGCTGAGTGGGGGTGGCACAGTTGTGGCTGGTTTCTGCGGTTTGGGTTGCACAATAATCTGATAGCCTTGCATGAGACGCTGACAAATAAACTCCTCAAACACCTGTTGGGCTGTCATCTGCACTCCTTCCTCGTCTCTCCTGAACACAAAGGTTAAGGAGACTAGAATAAGGAAGCTGACTACACACCTATTCTTAGCTCTGCATTTCCTAATTGAGGATTTATGCCTGCGCTGGGCTCTGGGCAAGTGAGCCCTCTGCCTGCCAAAACCAACCTGCAGGAACAGCAGAGAAAAATGGGGACCTTTCTGCTTTAAATAGGTGATGATTAGCTGTCTGGCAATACCTATTAATGCCTTTGAAAGCACCTTTGCAACTAGGAACGAATTTTCTTACAACAGTTCTTAAACTACCAATAAATTCACCAATGAACACTTTTACAGCATTTTGCAGAGAATCTCAGCGCAGGCTGTAAACATTCAGTGCAACTCAGGACTGCAAGTGTGCAGGCAGCGCTCCCCGTTCTACCACAGCAGGAGGTCTAGAGCAGAGATGAAAACACACATCACTACGGCATCTCATTATGACTACTCCTGCTCTGAACGTCACCTTCCTGCTATAAAGGGACATTTGGCATTTCTTTGAGGTGTTTCTCCATTAATCCTGCTATTTCCTATGTATTTCAATCACCCTGACTAATACTTTTGTTTTGTTCCCACAAAGCAGCAACGTGAACAGGTGCTTCTCATGTCTTACAAGTTGTGCAAAACATGAAAAATTGGATTTGAAGTTTGAAAATAAGATGAGACAGCTTCAGAAAAATCCCAAACCAACCCTATTAAAGAATAGTTACCAGAGACCTCCAAGACAAGCTGAGAAGTTCTATTTATCCCACCAACACTCTTTTCCACCAAGATTCTTTAAGCTAAATATCCCCGAAAGTGAGGATAAGCAGCTTAAGCACTGTGCATACACACACGTTTGCTCATTTAGTGTTTCCAAAATATTTCCTAGAAGACAGATTAACAAAGATGATAGACTGAGGTGGATTTGTTTGACTGAAATCCAACAGAACAGGAAAAGAGATGTAACATTTTGTAGGCAAACAGCTTCTAACACACACATAATACCATCAGACAGTAACATCAGAAAAGGTGCAAAGCTATCGCTGGAAAGAAAAGAAAAAAAATCTTAAGTATTCTGCTGCTGTGTTAGCAATCTATCTTTCTCCTGCACAGTCTCCACAGCGTTCCTCTTCCACCAGCTGCACCTTAAGTGCTTTGACTGAACGCAAGTGACTTTACAGAGAAGGTGCTGGCCAAACCTGTCCATGTCGGCTTCTGGGAGGAGATCATAGCAACCCTCGGTGTAATCATTCTGCAGGCTCTGGCGGTCGGGGAAGTAGTCCGTGGTAAGGGGGAGACAGGCGGGAGTAGTGAGGGATTTCCAGTCCACTCCAACTGTACAACAGAAGCCTGGCACTACGGGGGGAGCAGACAGCGTCAGAACTGCCTCGTTGTATCATTGTGGGGGGAGACAATGGGGGCAATATATGGTCACCCGTGAAAAACCAGGGTGCAGAGGAAGATGAAAGCAATGTGCAAAGAGGAAAGTAAGAATGAGGGACAAAAGCAGAGTTGGCATAAAGTCAACAGGGACAAAAAGGGGGTGGAATGGGAAGAGAAAAGGAAAGTAGGAGGAGAAGAAGGGAGGGAGAGAAAGAGACAGTTTGTTAAACAATGCAGTGCACATGCTAATTCAATCCCATCATGCAAAAAGCATTCAAAGTTAATACATTTATTTTTCTGCTGATTGCAAGGTACAGCTGACATAGCCACCGCTCTTCCAAAACTACAGCGAGTCAGGTGCAGTTACTCATTATTAATAAAAGAGATCAACATTCCAAGTCCGAACACGGAAATCAGACCAGCTTTGCATCCCAGACAACTGCAGGAGGAGTTGGGGATGAAGAGAGAGAGAATGACAGACCAGCCTCTTTCTGAAATAGTACAACGGCAGAAAAGAGAGCATTTCTACAGTTACAAAAACAGAAGACAGATCCAGAGGGGTGGGAAGACCAGAAAAATAGTAACTTGGAAAGCAATCCTTCCCCACACCCTTTTCCTAGAGTTATGTTGCAGTTTTGAGATTACAGAGATCTAAAAGTAGGCACTGAAAAGCAAAAGTTAACTAAATTACATCAGATCTTTAGTTCACTACTGCACTACAATCTAATTTGCTTCAAACAATCTGTATCAAGGCGCTTGGCCATCTACTAATTCTTAACTTACTGTCACAGAGATCTCCCAGACAGAAAGCTATTTTGTTATAAAGATGTTAACAATAATGGCAGGAACACTGCACAAGCAATACAGGACAGACCACTATATAGAAAAAGTTTTCTTAAATCAGTCACACCCTTGTTTCTGAATTAGATGAAGACAGGTCTTTCTCAGTGAACAGTACCAAATTCAGAAACTGGCTGTATTACTTCTGCTTCACTTAGCTGCTGCCAGGCAAATGTTTCATATTGAGAGGCAAATAAGAGTTCAGCAGCTTAAACTTTTTGCATAATAGTGTCTGGTAAGGAAAGAATTTCAAATGTCCTCTGACAACCACTTTCACATATTCTTACGAGATACTGAACTGCCACCACAGTGGGGGACACAGGACAGGGAGATCCTGCAAACTACTGTAGGGCAAAAGAAATTACTGCCAAAAGCCAAGCAGGCTCCTCCCTTTCTTGCCTACCACCTCCTGATGCCTCTATACATGTACATGCCCCTTCCCTCCCTTACCTCCCCACCTGTGCAAACCCTTTTCCAAACCTTTCTCCTGCTTACTTGGATCCGGAGAGTTAGAAACAGCATTTTCCAGAGAATCTCTGTTCTGAGTTTTGAGGTTCATTGCTAGGAGAAAAAAATACACATTTTATTTTAAGCAATTATGCACTTCACTTTCATTTTAAATAAATCAAAAGCATGCAAATGTTTTAAGAACATGGTATTTCTTTTCTTGGAAAGAGCTTGGGGTTCTGCACAGCAGAAAAACACACAAAGCCAGGTAACGTGGGAAGAAAAAAAAAAAAAAAGACATCTTGGATGAAAGTCTAACATCTCATTAGAAGTGTTCAGTAGCTAAAAAACAAGCAAAATCAACCTCCCCAAAATGGCAAAACACTCTTGAAAAGCAGATGCCATAAAAAATAATTAACAAAAAAGAGTCATCTGAAATGCTCTAGCTTGCTAATCTCAAAGGCTCAGCACCTAAGCACTTCTAAATACATTCAGTACCCAAAAGCAGAATCATTTTTTATTGGTTTTCTCATTTTATGAACAAGGGACAAGTTAAGAGGAAGAATTTCATAAAAAAACTTCACTTGGTGAGAGAAGAGAACCCATGTGTTAGATTCTGATTATCTAAGACTCTAAAGTGTCTAGTAATTCATGAAAGTCACAATACAGATTTACTCCAATTTCACCATTTCTAGGCATAATCTAGTAGTACACATTTCACCTCTCTGCCAGGGGGCGAGAAGGAAACAAAGCAAACAACTGATCTTCTTGATTCAGCAAATACAAAGTACTTTTTCATCTTTTCCAGGCTAAAAATTGAAAAGTCTTAATTAAGCCCCATTAATTCAGTGGCCCTAAGTAGCTCCAATTTATTACTTCCAGACTGATTAAAACTACTCTGTTTTGAAAAGGCAGCAATTTCCATTATGCTTCCACTTGTAAGATATACCTTAGTCCATACTTCACTAAGAAAAAATAGTAAGGAAGCTTTTATTCATTGTGAAAGAAGATAAGATGATAACTATTGAAGAGATTCTCAGTTTTGGAGCAAAATTTGATTTATTTGGTTTATACTGACCTAAATAAAGACTAATAATGGACTTCAGAAAATTTATATTTAAGTTTTGATTAGGACTTCAGACACTATGATTTTTCCACTTTCAAATGGATTTGTTCTAAGTAGACTATTAACCTGGAAAACAGATACTAAAACTACAGCTCAGTCAACACTAAGTCAACACGATGCCATGGACCCCCTGCCCAGTTCTTCCTAGTCCCCATTTCACATGTCTGCTGTGTTTGCATCAATATTTGTGTAGCTACAGTGAAACAATCCTTACAGCAAAGAAAACTCCAGTTACTCTTCATTTGGATCAGATCCCTGAGCTGGTTCATCATGTAGCTGTACAAATAGCTGATGTGGCACATAAGAGGAACAAGCAGCTAAGCAGACAAGAAAAATCACCAGCTTTAAAAGGCATTTATCAAAATATGAATTTCAGGAAGCCTCCATACATTTAAAAAGAGCCATTTTTATACAACTAGCTTATGTAGATTTATCTTGGAAATTGATACCAACATCATAGCTGTTACTGCAAATAGCATCTCCTAGCAGAAAGGATGGTTATCTGCTTCCATGATGATGCCTTTGAACAGTAGAGGAGCTGGCTCAAATTGATACTCATCTTTCACCAGCTCTGCTGATGCCATCTGCCATCTAGTTAGGGAATTGCAACAAGATTTATTTGCACTGAACGATCACCTACCATCTGCTGGACAATAGAGACAACATACTAAATGTCAATGTAAATAGATGGGGTAATTTTTCACTGCGAAGCCCATGTTGCAGCAAAATATGCTGTAGACAGCAGGGGAGAACAAGACTCACTGAGAAATCTTATTTTTGGGGAAAAAAATAAAAGGAAACAAGGGAAAAGGAAAAAGAACTGTTTCATTTCACAGGTGACTCAAGCCATAAGGGAGAAACGTAAATCAAATCACTGAGTCAGTGTGTCAGCTACAGATGGCTGAGGGCGTTTAGTCAGGGAAGGTGCTCATAGCAACTGTCACAAAGACAGACACAGAATAACTTCCAGCACATACATGATTTATATCCAATCTACAGACACAGGAGACTTCTAAAATATGCAAGCATGTTTATTGCCAGGGTAGGCTCTGTATCTACATTGTACAAATCATATCCAGCAGCTGAAATGCAGCTTAGCAATCATGAGAATAAACAAAGTCTATCTGGAAGGCAGGGAAAAGAATAAAGTAAAGCAAGAAAATGAAATGTATTCAGATGAAATCCACAGACAGAAACAACTGAACAAAATCACCTGTAATGCAACTACGTGAACACAAGACAAGAGAGACACAAGAAAATTAAGTCTTCTCACTTCTTTACAGCTCTTCCAGGCATGAGCCCAGGGGAAAAGGGATTTGCTTTCATCCAAATGTAATTCAGAAGTGTGAATTTGTTTAAAAAAAAAAATCTTTAAATTGTATTTGAAAAAGAATAGAAGTCTTGGATGCTATAGTCCAAAAGATCGGGTTTTTTTCCATATGCCTATCTAAAAGCACACCCATGAAATCAGAAGGTAGGCTACAGAAAACAGACAACGCAACTGAAAGCTCAGTGTGGCGCCCTGTTCCACTTATAATCACATATACGTTACAACAAAAGAAATGTTGAGAATTTCCACTAAATTCAGGTATCTGGATAATTTAAGTAAGACAGCACTAATGTTCAACTGAAAACACAGACATGGGTCTTCTCTCAAAAATGTGATGAAATATTTTGTGCTGTGTGTATAACATTCAGTATAAGCAGCACCATGGTCAAAGTGCTTAAAGTCTGGAGAATTTGCATTTGTAGATAATGACATGAAAGGCTAGAAAACACCCAATCCCAGAACTTAGCATGCAGAATAAATCTGCTTTTTTTCAGCTTCTCTCCAAACCTAGATACAACCAAACTTTATTCTTTCCATCAGTCTGCATATGTAAAGCATATACATTCAAACGAGTTTCTTAATCCAAAAGGTGACACCCTAAGACAACCTCACCCAGAAAAAAAACAGAGCTCTGAACAATACCAGTGCATACTGAGTTACCTTTTGTGTCTGGACATCAGTGCTTTCTTATTATGGAACTGAGCAACTGCCTGAGAGCTTATCACGTGTAAACAATTAGCATTTTTCTATACTAAATTATGATATACCTAGAGAAGTTAAAACAACAACAAAAAAACCCCAAACAAAAAAACCCAACAACCAACCCAATACACTACCACGCATCAAAAATTCCAAGTAAGTGTGTCAAAGATCACTCAAAGTTGCAAACTGTTCTCCCATTATTGATTCTTTCTCCTTTGTAATGCCCAGTCCATACACCTTCCACGACTTCTGGCTCTATTACTTTGTCACTGCTCATAAGGAAAGGCCTTCTCTCCCAACCCTGCCTCTCCTACAACTTTGTTACCTGCACCGTTGCTGCTGCCCAGACCATTAGAGTACTCTTCTGTCCCACCAAAGCTCAGGAAAGAGGCACTGTCACCTGGGTGCCGAGAGCTGACATGTCTGAAGAAAAACAAAATAGCCTGTATTATGCAAGTCTTCCTTACTCATGTATTCAACAAGAATTGATCCAATAAATCACAAGTCACCAGCCCGCAATCTCAGCTGAGCCAGTGGTAAAACCACGTTCTTAATGTGATGGGAACAGGCACAAGAGAAGGCTGGAACAATATTCAGCATCTGTCCACACTGTTTGCTCTTTGCCTCTAGCAATAACCACTCTCTTTGCAGGACAGTGGAGAACCAGCTGCCGATATACCTCCCAGGAGAGAAATAAAACTTAGCTAGTTATTTACAGATAAAACAAATATTCCAGAGTAAATTGCTCTGGATGAGTGCTTCATCCACAGAGAACACAAAGACATCCAGAAAAAGAATTATCAAGAATATGACACAAGAGATTGACTTTAATGACAAGATACTTTAACACACTAGGATGCACTTATGAAGTAATAAAAAGGCAATTTTTTAAAAGCAAAACTAAACAAAGTTGGTGAGGTTGACGTCGTATTTAAACTATGCAACGCAGGAAGAGATTGGCCGAGGTGACCAATCTCACTTCTCTTACTGTATGAACAGCCTCCCCACAACTGTGCCCCGTCCAGTAACACTGGGATCTTTTTCGTTTCTCCAAGCCAGCAATTTATAAAAGCTTTTAACACTGACCAAATCTTGTTTTTTTCCAAAAGAAAACTCATTTATGAACATGGGTACTTTCATTTGCAATCCATCCCTGATGTTTATGACGGCTGTACTGAATGGATGGCACTACAAAAAAACCCCAATTACCGTGAGGCAAAGCTACGCTCTGTGCTAAAAAGTGTTCTATTCTGGGATGGAGGTCACAGCCACTGGGATAAGAAGTCAAGAATTAAAGACAGGCTTTTAGAAGGCAATTTTGAATGATCCCATTAATGATGAATAATATGGTATTGCTCACGTGTTGCAAACTCTCCCCCACATCAGAGGAAGTAAACCGTCTCCAGCCTCGCCAAAAGATCTTTGTATCTCATAATAAAAATATATACTGCATAGGTGGCACTGACATGGCATAGTGCAGGTTGTGATCTTTAAGTTTAATAACTGTCTTACTGTAACATATCTAAAATCTTAAGGAAAATGGATGTTCATGCACAGTCTGCACAGATTCATCGTAAGGACCTCACCTGCCAGTTGCCTCATGGTAAGCCAACTCCAGCAGCTCAGCAGAGGAATGGGTCACATCCTGCTGCCCGTTGCCCTGCATTTCTGCCATATTCTGGCGGGTTTGATGATGGATCTGGATCGCTTCTCCTGACGGACCTACACAGTTACAGTTTGATCATTAATCACCACATCTGCATTGGTTCATCAATTGCTTGCACCCTCCTTTTGTCAACAACACAGGCAATGCTAAATGATGGAAATTAGGAAAGCACGTTTATGAAATCTTCAAAGACTTGAACCTCTGGCATCTTCTCCGAAGGCAGCAAAGCAGAATATTTTTAAACATTTTGGAGGGCCTACTTACAAGGTGCTAAACAAATACAAGAACAATTCAGCATCTGAAAGTCAACCAAAATCATAGTTACGATCCACTTCAATGGCTTCCATCTACTATATGATTGTTCCACAGTACCTGATAGTCTTCAAGTTTGCCATCAGCTAGTAACGTTCTCAAAAAGAAGATCTCTTATTTATCAAGCCTGAACAGTTCAGCCTTTGTTACAGCAGAGAGACTTCAAGATACCAGAGCTCACGTTGGTTCTCTTGTGTTAGTGCTCAGACAAGGAAAAAGCACCAGCAATCTAATATGGTATGAAACAGACTCACCCACGGGAAAAGTGTGCATCCAGCGCCTCCGATTAGACGTGAGTTTCATGGGCATGCGGGACGGGGCGAAGGGGTTTATCAGGGCTCGCTGGGGTGTGTATCCTCCAGGCCGAATGTGCAGCATGGATTCAGCACTGCCAACGTGGAACCTCCCAGGGGCACTGGAGTCACGCTGCTGAGACTCCAGCATGTTCTCAAGGACATCTAGGAAATACAACTTAAAGTCAGCGTGGGATCACATAGAAACCAAGTAAAAGATAATTAATTGCTTTGGGATATAAGGATTCTCCGGTGATAAGTGGGAATAAGGAGAGTTGAGGAGTAGGCAGGGAGAGAAGCTAAAAGGAATTTCAATACAGCCTGCAAGTTTCAACATAAACAAGACAAGAAAGAGTATTATTTCACCTGCCATTCCAGCACTGCTGTATGCTCTGTCACTTTATACTAATGGAGCCATAAAGAAACCACTAGCTTAGTCAGCTACGAAGAATTACTCAGAGCTTTGAGAATTCTTGAGGAATCACGACTGACACACCAGAAACTTCAGGATGAGAACCAAAGACACAGCAAAAGCTGCAACTGAGCAACACATGCCTTCTTCATAACATACAGATTTGACCACTGAAATAAGAGATTGCTTCAAGAAGACATGGACATGATCTCACCTGGCAGTTAGTCATTAGTCTTCAGTGTAGACAAGAAATGCAGTTATTTCAAAATAGAAGAGAGATATAAACCAGATGACTAAGTAGCAATTACTCTTTTCAAAAAAAAAAACTGAAATCCCAAAGAGAAGGGTTTCCTTCACCACTCCATACTGCCAACTGGAACATGTGGAAAAACCTCAATTACTCTCACTCTTCCCTCCCTGCCAGTGCTATTCCACACACATCCCCATCCAGTCACACACCTTCAGCTGGGTCACAAGACAACTCTTCAAACTGAAGGAGTTACAGAATTACAAAAAAGTGTGTATTAACTAATAACAAGGGAAATCATAAAAGTAATGTGAAACACAGTGTGATAGCAGTTCCACACCAGTAAATCCAGTTCCTGTAACAGGATAAATATGGTATCAGGTGTCATACACCAGCATGACATGGAAAAAAAAAACAAAACAACCCACCACATAAAAAGCCTTCAGGGATGAATTTTTACAGAAAAATCAATAAATTGCAGAACAAAATGAATGCAATTTACCTAGAAATGAGCTGGGTTTGTGGAAGACATTTCATACTGTCTGAGAACAAAACTAAATTGGAAGGGAAAAAGAAGACTGAGCACTGCTAACACACCAAGGTAGCTCAGCAGTACAGTGTCAAAAGGAAAGATCCAGAAAGTTACTCTTAATGACAATGAATCTCCAGAGAGAGAAGTTATAAGCAGGGTCCCCCCAGGGCTCACTACTAAGGCCAGTTCTCATTTGACAGATTATAGGTGACCTGGATAACAGAACGTTGCTTGTATATGTCCACATTTGCAGGCAGGCACAGGAGAATAGTCAAATATTAAAGAAGGCAATAGACAAGGGAAAAGAGAAAATCAGTGTCAGGACACTTCTATTTAGGACAAGCCAGTAAAAAAAAGCAATGGTATTGGACACAGATAAGAAAGGGAGAATGCACAGCCATCCATAGCTGCAGCTGTAGAGAAGGTGTCCCATGAATGCTAATATAAGCACCAACTCCCCCCTGCTGGCCTGGAAGTGGCCAACACAAATTCCCATCTCCTCACCCAAGGAACTTTCCCATCTGCCTCAGGCTGACCTCTGGTGCTGGTATAGCCCAAAGAGCTGCTGACTTCACACTGGTGCAGGTGAGGTCGTGGGATCATCAGGATGTTGGAGATCTTGCCCAGCGAGCTGTCATCAGAAGCCTGGCTCCTCACCTCTTCTGGGGGCAGTGTGCGGCTCTGCAGAGAGGGGCTGCAGGAGACGTCATAGGAACTAGAGCTCTTCCTGGTACGACTTTCTCTCTCCCTCACAGTCCTGCTGAAAACAAAAAAGGTATGTCCAGTGATATGAAGAGAAGGTTAATTCCCGGGTTATCAGGGGGCTTGAACAGGCTCAAGTCACATAAGAGACTCAATAGGTAAACTCAAGAAGATGACTACAAGGAATCTATGACTATTTTTCTGACTGTGTGGGTACTACATACAACAGAGGAACAGAACATGAAAAGAGCATGCTCAACTCTTTATACAGTTCTACAGACACCACACCAAGTTGGTAATATAGACATCGTCTAGAAGATACTAGACCTGACCCTACAGTGCCAGGAACACACAGGTATAGGGAAACTACTTGGAATTATTAACTACATTTAACTGCACTGGCATCTTCCAGCATGGATTTCTACAAGCTTCTCGCATTAACAAGCGAGTGCAGGTGCACAGCTTACTTACATACTACTGAAGGAAAGCAAAAAAATACTTGAGGTTCATAAATTACATGTTCCTGAAAAATTACTAAAATTTATAGGCTGCTCAATGAATCTGGCCAGGGCCTGAGGATAATTAGTCTTTCCTCTCCAAGGAAAGGCTATGGAATATTCGAGAACCTGCATTCAGCTTCTCTGGTTCTTCTCTCATTCAGAAAGGTATCATTTTGAGGGAAGATTCCCCATCACTCTGGTTCAGTATCAGTTACTAAGCACTGCATCAAGCTAATGCTATTTCTACAACTCTGTGCTAGTCCATTGTACAAGTACTTTCCCACCCAGCTTGCAAAACCTGCTGCAAACTTAGCAAAGGAGACTACCTTCATTCTACTTCAGACATAATTAAAGACCTAGGGGAAAAAAAAAATCTACTTATGCCCTTTCCTAGATCCCACATGCTATCTTAGAAGTAAAATACTAGACAACCAGCCGTAAGTACCAGCTACAGATAAAGCTTTTTGTTCAGCTGTAAGCACGTGAAGCTTAATTCTCCTTATATTACTTAATTTTATGCATTAGGAAATACACTACAACATAGCTATTCTAGAACTACTACACCCACAAGCCCCTTACCTGAAAGTGGTGCAGCGCTGGGCTCTGGATGGGCCTGGCAGTCTGAACACCTGGGCATCGTAGCCATCATAATCCACCTGGATAGGCAGGGCATTCTCAGCATCTTTTGGAGCCCCTAATGCTGAAATAAGCATCACAGAGCACTAGAACACTGTTCAAGAATGTTCAAGATCTGCATGTTAGAAGTACCTAACTCTCACCTAAAGAAATCACAGACAAAATTCTCATCAGCAGAACAGCTGGAGCAGTTCAATTATCAAAGCTGGTGTCTCTGAATCAACGTTGCTGAGGCCCTAACACCTTTCCCCCATATATCCAAGACGTTAAATTAATAATTGAAAATCAATCCTTGGATGAATAGATGCTTCAAGTCCCCCACATTTTAAAGCATCTGCGAAAGAATGGACAGCCTCACTTTCTTCTAATACCACCTTGTTTCAGGTAGCTTAATGCAGGTTTCTCTCTGTGGCCATAGCACTCACAACATCCCAAGTCAGCGAATGCCCTCCTGTCCTTCTCACAAACATTTCTGCTAACACACCAGCCTTGCACCATCTATTCCTCTTGCCAGCTGAGCAGCAGTCAGGACAGAAACTCACCCCTCCACATTAGTTACTTGCCAAGAAGGCAACCAATACATGCACGTTAACATCCTGGATAACGTCTATGTGCGTTTGATGCTTTTCTGCAACAATTGTCCCTTCCCCACATTTCATCAGTGGTGTTCTTGCTGAAGTGTCATTGTCTTCCTGCCACCATTGGTTAGTTTGGGAGTCAGTGGGATAGATCATTCCAGAACAAAATTACTCACAGGCATCTCGGTTATTTTTTGCTTTCTCAATCTGTGGCTGGTGGGTCCAACAAAGGAAGGGTGACGTGATGTTAGAAAAAACACACACAAAAAAAAAGAGAAGGGAGACAGTCAGCATATTCTAAGACAATATCCCCCAATGTGATCAAACCTAAAGTTTATCCTGCTGACTCAGGGAGGCAGTAAGACCACTTCAGAAGTATTAAACACTGACACTCGGTCACAAACCTGTGTAAAAACCACACCTTTGTCAACACCTTTCTTCTTCTCCACTGAGCTCTTTGTTACAGAATGAAACCATCATTTTTATGGTAGCTAAAACATTTCTCACTCAGTTTCATCCTAGGAAGGAAAGACCTGCAAACTAGTCCCTCTTTCACAATCTCTACAACAATCACTACAGCTTTGCTTTCACCAACTTTTAACACAAAAACTTAGTTACAGCTGCTGGAATACTTGCTAGAAAGATTCTCATGCTTGGCTGGGAAAAGATACCTGACAAGCCATTAAGAAAATGAGATAAATCAGAAAGATACCTACCTTCCTCCCTGCCAGCTTGATCCGTGGGGTGAAGCTGTTACACAGGAGCTGACTTTTGGATGTGTAGAAACTGAAAGGAGAAACAGAGTGGCTGTTTACCATAGGACACGGTTGGTTACCTACACAGCAAACAGCTGGTGAATTTGAGAGAGCTATTAGAGAGAGAACAGGGGATACCTTTCTCGCATAAGGCAACACACAGAAACACTGACAAGTGGTTAACTTGAAAGAAGTTATTCTTTCTTTAAAGACCAGCCTTTGATTCCCACATCACTTGAGTCTAGACCTCTTCTTAGTATGCTTATATCTGCACTCCCCAGTTCCCCTCCTCTTTCTACAGAAAAGTACCCACTTTCACTGTTTGTACAGTACTGTGCCGTTTACATTACTTTCTCCCTAATTTAGATGATAGTGATGACTCACATCAGCTGCTCAAAAACTACAGTTCTCCTCCCATTTGAAATGATTTATTCACTAAGATCTGTTCATTGTCATGTGAATCTTTTAAAGCCTCCCTTAGGCTTACAATAAGCCTTTAAACACCTTTTTCTTCTACAGCAAAGATCAGATCCTTCCCAACCACTCAAAAATACCGGGTATGAGCAACCCATGAATGGCCAATGTTTAGTACAGTCAATGAATGCATACAGATAAAATGAGGTACTAGAAGGAGCGGGGAGGGGGCAGAAATAATCCTATAGCAGACCAAGGACTGAGGAGGTAGTTTTCATCCTGATCCCTGATCCCTATGTGTGTGTGTGGGGGGAGGGGAAAAAAAAAAAAAAAAAAGAAAAAAAAAAAAAGAGTATTATGGCACAGAATGTTTAACAGAAAGCAGAAAGGAAACCTACTATGCCTTAAAATCAAGCAATTAGTGGTGTTTCCTGCAACTGTTCCAACATTTATCCATGTTATCCACATTTTCTCTATTCACAAATTTGGGATGTATTTGTTTTCACTAATAACCAATCTTGTTGAAGTGACTGCATTTTTTGTTTAGCTTCTTGACTTCCTTCAAGCACAGCTAAAGGCTACGACTAAGTTAGCTGGGAAGAGTTTAAGATCAAGATCATTTCCTCTGCAAATTGCCCATCATCTCTGACGACCAGACATCATCTTCTTTCATCCCAATGAAAGAAGAAAGATAACTCAATCACTTATAAAGAGGAAAACAAAACAAAAGTGTTTAGCCAAGACTAACAGAGTTCACCTACCTATGGTTTATCCAGTGTGGAATGTTGTAGTCGTCACCCAATCTGGAGTCGCCAGGTCCACAGCGATTATGGAGCTGTAATTCAGAAGCACAGCAACTAATCATGTCTAGCTACTCATAGAACAAGTAATACTGCTAGGAGGAGCAGAGAGAAGGAAAAAGAAGCGTGCATTACCTTGAAGAGCGGTACAGCATGCAGTGGTTGCTCTCCCATGCACACCAAGTCCACACCTATCCCTGGAAACAAAGAACAGTGGAGTTCAGCTCTCTATCAAGCAGGACTGATATGCTAAGCCAAAACAGATCAGTTTGAGCTGAAGGCCCAATTTGTATTCATACCAGTTTTTTAGATGTAATTATACTGAAAACAGTAGTTAACAGTCCTGTGGTATGGTTACAAACCAACAGTGCCACTGAGGACATGAGAAATGTTTCTTCTAAACTAACGCAAATTGTGGAAGATTATCCTTTAAGGGAAAGGTCTGCATGGACCATAGATGAAGTTCTCCATCGCAAACAAGAGAAATTAAATGCTTGAAAATTCTCTGAAAATCTGCCCGTTTCAAATCTGAAGTGCAGGCACAAGTCTTCCAGCTGTAGCTCCTCTTCAGAGTACATAAGTTACTACAGACACTTTTTCACAACAAGGAAAGGCCAAAGCTTTCCCAAATATACCTGTTTGCCTTCATAAAGACTGCATAGTACCATTATTTACCATTGTCTATCATCCGCTGTTTGGTCAGAATCATGAGAAGTCGATCAACTTCAAATACACCCACACCGGGTGTGATAACCACAGACATCTGGCCAGTCCGATCAAAGTTCCGGTTTATGTAATGCTTGTCAAACACTAGGAGAAAGAATTAGGGAATACATTAAAATTAAAAAAGAGATGGTAGATGTTTTGCGTGGGTTTATTTTTTCAGAGCAAGGGAGGCAATTCTCTATTAATAGTGGTATCAAACAAGTTTCCACAGAGCACATGCAAGTGCGAGCAGGCCTGTACGCAGCCTCGTTCAACCAACAAACATTAATAAAACTACAGGAGAGAGAGGACTTAGGGCAGAAGAGAAGATGGAAGCCTGTTAAGGAACAGGCAACAGAAGCCCACACCCGTTTATTGGCAGTTGCTCTAATGATTCCTCCTGTGTACATTTTTATCCATTGATCAAAACTTACCATTGAATGAAAGATTTATGGCCTCCAGGTAGTTCCCTTGTGCCGAGGTAGAATTGGAACCCGGAGGAAAGCCCTCTGGAGAAGTGTTCAGAAGGAAAAAAAGAAAAACGTATCATCTCTGTATAGACTAGCTTTTTACAAAAACAAAACAGACAATAAAATGAAACTGCATTTTTACTAAGTCCTATCACTCACAAATTACAAGCCAAACTGGTGTTGGTGTATCTCACAAAAAGATCCAAGCACAATAATCCAGCCATAGGAGCACTAAGTAGTTCAATACCAAACTCCAACTGAAACTAGAGAGTTTACAGACAACTTTAAAAAAAAGAGAGAGAAAAAGATAAAAGCATTGGAAGAGGATTCTTGTACCTGCTTGCTCTAGTCGTACCAACACAGGATACTGGATGAAAAGCTTTTTGATGGTCACAAGCAATGACGTCCACTCTTCTCGTCTCTCATTCTGAACTACAACCCTAGAAAAAGCACAACTTAATGAAGATCAGGAAAGGAAGCTATGATGAGGAAGAGAGAAGGGAAGAACAAACTATAGAAAAAGGCAAGTCTTTCTTCCTTCCGCTAGGCAGCACGTTAGAACTACTGCGTAGGTACAGCAGTCATGAAGGTGTAGATGCACACACGAAACTGGGCACATCCCAAGTCAGAATAACCTCTCACTTCTAAATGGGCGATCAACATTACATGTCAAATAGCATCACTGTTCTGCAAAGCAGTAAGATTATTAACACGTCCAAGTTTATAATTAAATGACAGCTTTGAGAGCTGTGGCTGTTGCAACCACCAGCCAAAGAGCTCCAGTACCTAACTGGGAACACTTGTGGTTTCAGCAACGGCACCATCTGTTCTTCAATTACTCAAGAATGTAAAGAGCTGAAAAATAGCCAAGCCTTATCCAAGAACTCCCAGCACTACAGAACTTTTAAGTCTATTGGCAATTTCGACACAGCACAGACTACACATTGTTTACTGACTTAGCAGCTATAAGGTGTGCACTCACAGATGGAAAGGAGACTACTCATCAATTTGCTGCCAGTTTCAGGTATCGATGCCTTTCACTATCTTAATTCCTTGCAAGGTCTTACAGTTAATAACACAATATTCTCCACATGAGTTGCACATACACTGTGGGACAAGAGATAAGAGAACTGCAAGGAAGACATACTTGTAGAAATCTTCGTAAAATCTTCCTTCATGATCCTGCCGAATTGACGCACGATGCGTTTCAGGAAACTCATCTGAAAGAGAAGCAAAAGCACATATGATCCTATGCTTTGGTATAGAAATGACTCATATTTCCCAGTAAGGAGCTGTTACCTCCATTAGAAAAAACCCTAAACTTTGAGAAATATCAGATCTCCTACACAATATTAAAATGGCTTTTAAAGCAATGACAGCTTGAGCAAGATGAGGAAAACTTGCCATATATTCTTCTATGTAAGGGTTCCACCGCAGTACCTTCAAAAGAAAGGCTGTATCCCCTGTGCTTGGTGGGGAAGATGTCGGACATGGGCATAAAAATAGGGGAGAAAAGTCACTGGCAGTCTGTGACCAACTTTCAAGAGAGAAGGAGATAGGTTTAAAAACAGAAACATCGAAATACAGATTTTACATACCTATAGATTTTGCTTCGTAAAATGTTCTAGAAAATAGAACCACTGTCACTTCATGGCTGCAATTCTTCTCCTGTCCAAGAAGAGCATACGAAAAAAGAAAACCTTAAGGGTCACACTCAGCAGAAAACTGTATAGACACATATAGCAACACAACAGCCTCTTACCCCTCACACCGAGGATCAAAGCTAATTAGAAAAAGGCAGACTGCAATATTAATGTATCTGCATTTGCCTCTACGAAATAATACAATGGCCTGTCCTGTAAATACTTAAGGGATGGGTGTTGAGAGGATGGGGCCAGTCCCTTTTCAGTGGTGCCCAGTGAGAGGACAAGAGGAAATGGGCACAAACTTGTACATAAGAAGTTCCATCTAAACACAAGGAGGAATTTCTTCACTTCGACAGTGGCAGAGCCCTGGAGGAGGCTGCCCAAAGAGGCGGCGGAGTCTCCATCTCTGGAGACATTCAAACCCACCTGGACACGTTCCTGGGCAACCTGCTCTGGGTGGACCTGCTTTGGCAGGGGGGTTGGACTAGATGATCTCCAGAGGTCCCTTTCAAACCCTTATCATTCTGTGATTCGGTACATACGGCCTTTTTTGAGTACCGATATGGCTCTCTCAAGGCAGTGGGAGTCTGCCGCAGGACTGCTAACAGCAGCTGTACCTGGCTCTCAGGCAGACCATGCACCGAGACAGGACACAGCTCTGAGCTGCTCAGCCTTAAGAGGAGAGAGGCTTTGTTTCTGAAGCAGTTCACTTTGAAGAAGTCTGCACATCACCAGCAGCCCCACATAGCACAACCTGGAACCCCTCATGCTAAAGGAATGCAGCAGTAAACAGATTACATGCTGTCCATGGATATATTCAGAATTGATTTCTAAACCAAATAAAATTGTATAAAACAGACTTGTGCATCATTATGATGGCATTGTCTTGTTCTTTCAGAACAGGATAAACTCCAGCAGCTACTTACTTTCCATTTCGTGAAGAGGTCAGCAAGGAAACCATTCACAGCTTTCTCAAAGTATAGGTCCCCTGCAAAGTAAACAGCTCCAAAGCATGAAATAACAGCACTCACTTCAACTATGGGGTAAATTTAATCCTGACATTCTAAGGCAACTATTTTTATTAGAATCGGAGTAGCTGTGTGCATAATAAATGCTAATATCACTAAAACATAGACGATCCAAAGACTGAAAAGCATGACTATGTTGCAGAGGACATAAACAAGACTCTTACTGTCAAAAGGATCTGACCTTTAAATTCATTTTTCCAACATATTCGCAGCGTGCTGGGAAAGCATCTGTACTGTCTTTTAGGCATAGCATGCACAACTGATCCCCTGCTCAGTTTTGAATAGTTGCCCAGTTACATATGCCTGAGCACATGGTCAAAGGAAGTGGTAAGAGGTTTGCTAAAAAATTAAGCCAGAGAAAAATAGAACAATGACACAGAAAAATGAGTCACAGATAAATTACTCATTCTTATTGCCTAAAGTTGTAATATTTCCAGCTGATTCTACCTGGGTAAGGTGAGGTTTTTGCTTCCTTGCTAAGCCAAATCCAAGAGAAATCTAATACATCAAGGTCCTCTTTGCACAGGACTTCCATCCATTTTTGGTTTCAGGATTCACACAGGGTTGTGCCTGCCCTCATCACCAAACACATTTGCATCCATGGAAAACCTTTCCAAGGTTGGCAGTCAGTTGGGCTGCTTGATCTCGTCATCGAGATAATGGTACCCAGGCCCAACAGTGGAGAAAGTAAAATTATGGAACACCCAGGACACAAAAGTGTGACACAGCAAGCAAGGATCTAAGATGGCACCACACTGCACCTCAGAGCACTGCCTAGGCCCAAGGCAGGGTATTTTAGTTCTGTAGTAGTGGCAGAAAGGATGGCTGCTGCCTCCCACATTCACAATCAGGTGAGTCAGTTACCTACATACCATAAATATCAAAATCCCACATTTCACAGCTCATCTGGATAAAAATATAAACCATGGCAGAAGTGGAGCGGAAGACCACCTGCAAAGGAATGAAATATCTTATTTAAACCAAGGTATATTCACTAAAAGGGTCAAAATTAACTATAGAGCAACTTATATGACTGTGCCCACTGCATCATCGGAATTTCCTCTCCAATGAGCTGGCATTGCCACAGCCTGAGTAACTGCTAGTGCTGCCAGCGCAGAAGAGTTGAAGTTTACTCATTGTTCTGAATTTATTGCCATTCTTCACCTTACAATACAGCCAATTCAAATGATCCACACAAATCTACAAGCAAGACAGAATTGCAAGAAAGCTGGCAAGCAAAGGAAGGGAAAAAACTTCCTCTCCTCTGCTCCCTGAATTCTTACCCGGGTGTCCTCACTGATGTATCCACAAGTGACTTTCTCGCTCTTCACCCACAGTTCACCTGCCTGCGCCCTGCAAGAAAGGAGTGCAGATTATTTGCTAAACAGTGAATATGAAGACTAGAGAATCAGTATTTGAGCAAATAAGGAATGTGACAAAATCTGCATTCAAGGATAGAATCACAGAATCATAGAATGGTTAGAGTTGGAAGGGACCTTAAAGATCATCAAGTTCCAACCCCCCTGCCATGGGCAGGGACACCTCTCCCTAGAGCAGGTTGCTCAAAGCCCCATCCAACCTGGCCTTAAACACTTCCAGGGATGGGGGATCCACAACTTCCCTGGGCAACCTGTTCCAGTGCCTCACCACCCTCACAGTAAAGAACTTCTTCCTAATATCTAATCTAAATCTCCCCTCTTCCAATTTAAAACCATTACCCCTCGTCCTGTCACTAGACTTCCTGACAAAGAGTCCCTCCCCAGCACTCCTGTAGGCTCCCTTCAGATACTGGAAGGATGACTTGAAGACAGAGTAGAAGTTTATTTGGTTAAAAACAGAAGACTGATTTTAATCCAAAAGATGTCAAACAGCTGTTTCCCTCTGCTTCTGCCTATTTCTTTGCCCTTGGTCACCTCAACAGCAACTGAAGTAACCCTCCTCTGAACTATTAGCACATATTGTGAGGGGGGGAAATATTATAGGAGCTAAAAGGAAATTATTTGGCATTCATCAGAGGTAACAAGTGTGGCTGGGTGTCCTACTATTAGTTTCTTCCACCCCAAATCAAACAGAACCCTTCCCCTATGCCATGGTGCAGACAGACTCTCTACAAGCATCAAGGATTTTTCAAAGATCATATTCTCTGGACTCACTAATCTGAAGTCATAAGTACCAGCAGACCCTCAGGAGGCACTGACCTGATACCCGCAAATTCAACTTTTTGGGTGACATATGCACATGTGCTGACCTAAGAAAAAAAGTCATAAGTGGTAAAGAACAGTAGGCTCAGAGAGAACAGTCCAATTTACAAAAAAAACCCAAACCCTAACATTCACACCCAAGCACCCAACTTCTGCCATAAAAAAAAAAAATCACAAAAACCACTGAGCATATTTACTTCCAATATCTCAGCCTACAGACCCTCTGCAACAGACAACAGAAGCAGGTAACACAGAGGAACTTTTATTGGATTCTTTTGTCTTAATTCACTGTGCTTAAAAGAGCCAAAGACTGCACCTCAGAGATGCAGAAACAAAAATCTTCTAACAGTTGCTTATTGAGTGGTACTACCGGAGAGGGGATACATCAGCATACTTCTAGTTGAAAAACATTTGGATTCAATTCCTTCCAAATGTAGTAAATCCTGAAAATTCAGAATATAAGAAAAAACCTCTCCAGCAGCATTTTCAATGCCCAAGGCAGTAACCAACGTTACTGCAATGGAGTAGGAAATGATGGAATTATTTTTTTCCACAACACATTCATATCCATTTCTCCAACTCTGATGTACCACTCACAGCCTAACTTGCACAAGAGCTGCTGATACTGGTCTCAACCTTGTTTTTTTTATAAAATGCTTATTTTCTTGAAAAGCAAGCAAGAAAAAGGTATGTGATACCTCAACCCTACACATAAGGACAGTAGAGTCCTTACCAAACTTTTCTTCAGTCGCCACATATCCCCACGCCCAATATATTGATCTTTAAAGGTCAGCTCCACCAAGTCCAAGGTCACCTCCTGGGAAACAGAAGAAAAACAGTGCTTATGTTTTACTTGTTTCTTCTAAGCAGCACTCTTTAATCTGTTCTGTTAAGAACCAAATGTTATAAGGAGAGCCATTCTAAATTAAGTCAGTACTCCTAAAAGATGCAAGATAAAAGGGAAGTCCCATCAGAATTGCTGCCAGAGTTAGGCACGTACCTGGAACAACTGTGAGCTGCACGACACTACACAATGTGACCAGAAAAAGCCCAAGGACTGAATCTGTGCTACAAGTCTCAGTGCAAATTGGAAGCATAAATAAAAGAAATTACTCCCATTGGTCATAACATTAAGGAAGCCTCAATTCCTGCAGATTTTTGTCCTGTGCTTAACGTGGGCTCTGACTGAAGTTCTTTTGACAGTCGGGGCATTTACAGGAGAAGCCTCTCTTACAAGGCTCTCTGATGTCAAACAATGGAAATCCATGTCATGGCTTTTCTTCTGACTATGCCACTTACTGTTTCTCTTTACTCTGGCTGGTTAACCTGAATTTCTGGAATTTAGAGATATTTGAAATTTCTAAATTTCTGTCAAGCTGGTCCACAGACTTCAAAGAGAGCATAGGGATGGTGGGGAGAGAAGAGACACATAACAAACAAGCAATTGCCCAAGCCTTATTTTCTTAGGAGAGAAGGCTAATCACCTTTTAATTAAAAAAATAAAAAATAAAAAAACCACACCACCACCTTTTTTTCCAATACTACTGTAGGTGGAAATTCACAGCACTCTGAGAGGTAAGTGAAGGGACAGATGGAAAACAAGTTGCAAAGCCACACACCTTCGGGTCAACAACATTCACGTGGACATCCTGGTATGGCCGCAGTCGGAACACCTGTGCAACTGTCTGATCCACACTGATAGTTTCTGCCACAAAAACGAGAAAGGACAACAGAGAAGTGAGCATCCCCCAAAGGCTTCAAGTGGTTTACAAGTACAGCAGCAGTACAGCGACATGATCACGGAACACTCAGGGCCTCAGCAAAAGACAACAGCTTCTTTCAGCTATGGCCCAATTTAAGAGTCATTAAAATCAAAGCAGGCAAGATAAATTCAAAGTTTAGGCTGAATTAATTCCTGCAGGAAGAAAAGATATAAACCTAGTCAGAGAATGCAGAAACAAAAATTTAAGGCTAAAAAGCTAATTTTGTTTAAACCATACCCCACATTACTCAAGCAAAAGCAGATGTAAAACGGGCCATACATTTTTTGATAAAATTATAACCCTCCTGTTTCTAACTAGACTAAGCATTGATTTTCTTACAAAGTTAAAACATAAGTATTAGTCAATCACAGGTACAGTCAAACCACATAATCTTTGCCTATGATTTTACTATGAGTCTGGGGTTTTACCTTTCTGCAAATCTTCTTTAAGTGACTTCACTTGTAGAAGGAGGGGACTAGCATGCAAAAAAGAAAAAAGGTAGACAAGCTGAGATACCAACAGTTTACTCTGGTAAATCACTCAAAACTATTTAGTAACAATAACCTAAAAAGAAATGTTAGTATTTCCTAGTAAGCTCCATACATCACTCTCTCTGCCTGTCATCATCTTGCTTTTTATACCTATTATAATTTTAAAGTACTCTTTAAATAAAGATGATATTCTAAATGGCAAAGTAAGTCACAGGACCTTCACAGAACCTCATACACATGTACTCCTACTTTTCAGGTACAGGCTGCAGGACGAGCAGCTTTATATGAGAAGGTTTATGTTTGTCTAGCTGACCAGGAAGTTTTAATTTTGCCTAGGATATACTACAGGATATAATCATTTGCTAACAGCAGCTCTATGAAGAGAATAAAGACATTGTGGACTCTATATTCAGGTGCTACTTGCCTCATGAAAGGTCAGCAAACTAACACCAAACACAACAAATTCCCCCAAATTCAAGGAAGAACTCCTGCTGCAGTTATATCCCTTAAGTCTCTTTAGGCAGAAAAAACCCAACCCAGCACAGCAGCATCCTGAAGCAAAGTTCAGGTCTAAGACCCTCTGACTCTAGAAGGCACTGCACACGAACACAGGCTGTCAGTGCTCTAATCACACCTGACAGTACCAGCAAAAAGAGAATTCACCTGTATTCATCATTGGGATGTGCAATCTCCACAACATCTCCCAGCTTGATTTGAAGAAACACTTTAGGATTCACCACAAGTTCATCATCTACGAGACACAGATAAAGGAGAACCGCAATGAATAGATACGCACCAAAGGCAGATGCTTGGATGTTCGAACACAACAGCTCACTCACTACACTTGCCCAGCAATGCATTACATCCACTGCGTGACAGTGCCCCTACCCAGCTGCTTCAGTCTGGCCACTCTTGTGGGCAAAAACCTTTCCTTCAAATCGCAGAACTTTCAGAAAAGATTTGTTCAGTGAAAGAGTACAACTTAATTAGGCAACTGGAATCTTCTGCATTTTTCCTTGTAACAAATACCAGCAGGAAAGCAGGTAACTATAGAATCCTCATGAGCTTTATTAACCTGTTACTGTTTTAAGTCCAGAAGTAGGGAACAATCAAATAAACAACATTTTTCTTAGTACACTGAAACACATCTACATGCAGTCAAAAGTCATCAAGTTGTTTACCACTTACTAAGAGTGATTGAAACACAAGGGTAAAATAAAGGTGACACAACAAAAAGGGAAGAGGGAGAATAAAGGAATTTTATCTTATAGGTGCAATCTCGTTCTGTTCTAACAATTGCAAGTTTTATTCTGTTGCATCTTGCTATTAAAAAAGAGCCTTCCAGACTCTGGTTGGTGTCACTGCTTGTCACGTCAAATTTTCATTTTCAATAGTCAGTTGCGTTCAATTAAGTAAGAAAGTGCTGGCCTCACTGTTATTGTTATGGTGTGGACAACAGGACAGTTGTGAACCAGGAGATACTGACCACTGCCTCCAAACCCCTTCTTATGTATGACGAGCTTGTACACCTTGTTGGTTCTCATCTTGATTTCTGGTTCTTCTCAGCTGCTTTGAGTAAAAACAGTTGAAGACATCTTGCATATCTAATATGGAAATGAAAGCAAACACAGACCTCATTATTACAAAACCACTCTCTCTGTGTGCGAACAAAGGATGTTGTACCACCACGTAGCTAAGAATGCCACACATCACAGGCTGGCACGTTAAAAGTTTAATAAACATCAGACTAAAAGTTTAGTAACGACCTCTTCTACAGGCATTCCAGTCAGAGAGCTAGTACTGCTCCATAAAATCACCTATTTCAAGGATAAATTCTGAAGGTTATGTTAAATACACGAAAACGAATACCCAGGCTTATGCCCACTATCAACTGTAACTTGTGGTTTCCCTCCTCTTTCACACAGCTTTTTGCACATCTCCCAAAGGCACTGGAATCCACAGCACGGTTCCACACCGGCAGCAGGGCTGTACCCAGCAGAGGGCAGCGCTCCAGATGCAAACGTTTAAGCTTGTGGCATCGGTTTGCATCGCTTTGTTTTAGCTGCATCAACCACTGTATTTTTCCTTCCTGCCACTTTCATTTAAAATAAGGCATATTTCGAAGGAGTACCTTTACTTTTACCATTTAATCTTTTTAGAAGTCCATTTAAACTAGGAAGTACCAGTGGGAACAAGGTTTTCTTCATGAAACTACGGCCACGATATTAAATTAAAATAGAAACTCTTCTAGTCATTGCTGCGCTCACTGAGCAAACGGGAACGCAGAGGAACTTGAAAACCCCCCTTCCCCGTGGACTGAGGTGTGAAGCTTGCGGGGGTGCTTTGCAGGAAGCCGAGTCAATTACGGAGCTACAAGGCTCGGCGAGGAGAACCCGCACATCCCAAACGCGTTAAAATAAACTCTATGAGCCCCTCGGAGTCGGGAGGCCGGAGACCCCGCGCCGACACCGGAGGTGAGCGGGGACGGCGGTGCTGCCCCGCAGGGTCACAGCCAGCCCTTCCCGGCCCTGGAGACAGCGGCGCTCCCTCCGCGCAGGCTCACACAGCCGCGCCAGGGGAGTAAAACGCGGCACCCGAGCCTCCCCACGGAGCAGCAGCGAGGGGCGGCCTGGAAGCGGCGGCGGCCACTACCCTCAAGGGGAGCGCGGCCCCCCCGCGGCAGGCCTGAGCGCAGCAGTAGCCCCAGCCCGAACCCACCCCGCGGGGCGGAGGGAGGACCGCAGGACCCTGACCTGGCGCCCCCGCGTCCCCCGCCGGCCGCGGCCGCACCGTCNCCGCCGCCGGTTGCGGGTGGGGAGCGGCCCTCTCGGGGCGACTGTACGGGACCGCCTGGCCCGGCACCGGGGGAGGCACCGGCGGTTGCATAATTACCGAGCGGCGGCCTCCGTGGGCGGAGAGAGTCTCGCCTCTGGTGGTGGGGCCTGTGCCTGGGGGGAAGGAGAGGGGCGCGTCAGGGTGCCGGGTCAGCGGGAGCTCCTCTCCCGCTCCAAAACCGGCGGCCGGGGCCCGGTGCCTGCGGGCCGCGGCAGAGGAGGGTGCCGGGGGCCGCGCGGGGAAGCGGCGCTGGCCCAGCGGGTCGGGGGCTGCTGGCGGAGAAGCTGCGAGGCACGGAGGGTGCTGGGCGCTGGCTCGGGCAGCGTTGCTTCCAGGCGGAAGGCGTAGGAAGGAAAGTTGATGGCTGTTTTTCCCCGAAGATTAGAAACTGAGGAAAATCGCAGGGAGAAGGTGATGCTGGGGGTGTAGCGCGGGAGCGGGGCGGCTGGTACGCGCCCCGGGAGGTCCTGCAGAAGCTGAGGGGGTGTGGGCATGGCGGTGAGACCGCGGAACGGCTGTTTGTCCGGATTCAGTCTTCTCTTGTGAACAAAGCATTTGCTTAGACTTTTTAATTATTTCCCACTTCATTTCTTAAAAAGTTACTTGGAAGTATCTTTCTTAAACATAGATGCTTGAATCCTGAAGGATGAAGCCTCTCTTTTAATCTAGAGGTTGCTCCTACATGTGTGGATTTAACGTTACTTTTGTTTTTAGGGTAAACTGTGAGAAGGCGAGGACGGCGGATGCTCGGCTGCCCCGATGCTCTCAGCTGGGGTGGAACCTCTCCTCCGTTCCTCCGTCCCCGCCGCGCTGGAGGGGCTGTACCTGCCGGGGAGCAGCTCCCCCGGACGCATGGCTGTGGCAGAGCCCAGGGGGGGATTAGATGCAACGTCAGAGGGACCAAGGCCTGCGCTCACACACAGTGAGGGGCCGCCAGCCCAGCTTCGGGGGACCACGGGAGTAGATGACTTCTGTCAGGAGACAGAGGATTCGGGTGATGTGCTCCCGGTGACTTCTCATGGGCCAGCAGAATTCCCTCCTGAAGAATCACTAGAGGTTGGAGACCTTGAAGAGAATGAACAAAACAAAAAAAGACACTTTAGGAAACTAGACTCTTGCAGAGATGGATGCCAGAAAGAAGAGGAAGAAGATGCTGAGGAGCATCATGCCGAATGCTGCGCTTTAGCTTCTGTGGAAAGTTGGTCAAAACAAGTAAGCAAATGCAAAAATTCATCCCTAGGTGATATTTTGGGTTTAGGGTTAGAGTGACCAGGCAGAGGACTTTGTCCATGTGGTTTCCTGTTTCTTATTCAAGTCTCCTGACGTGTGTCGTTATTGGGATTATCATGGATCCAGCGACAAATTATATTATACTGCAGTAGACCAACAGTATTTTAAAATATCAAGCTTTTCACTTTCTTGAATACTGTTGGTATGATGTGAGGAAGGTGTGATACACAACAAAGAATCAAACTGGCAGGTGACTAAAAAAGAAGAGAAACCACTTAAAAAGCTCCTTGTGTCTGTGTTTTGGGAGTGCAGCATCTTCTGCCAGTACTGTCATCCCCAGCCAAGGTAGTAACTACTAAACAATAGTTATTTTGGTCTGGTGACAGTATTACAATTCTACAGGGGGATCCACTTTAGTATTTCAGGTTTTAATCTAAACCCAAAAGATTATTCTTATTTTTTATGACAATTGTCTTTAATTAGTGAGAAATTGCTGTTAGCTCCCTCTTTCAAAACAAGACACTCACTTTGTCGTGCCTTTGGTTTTTTCCTTCACTCTAGCAAACACTGATAATAAAAGTGTTATTTCTAGGCAAAGGCTTGCTGAAAAATGTACCAAAAAATCCTCTTATTAAAAACTGAAGGGTCTCAAAACTCTCATTTAAAAATTGAATTTTCTGTAACTTTCTTGATCACTTTTCTTTAGTTTGTAAATAGTTTTCACACACAACATAGGGGAGAAAAGCAGTAATGTGACTGAATACACACTGGCCAGGAAGTATCTGGGTAAGGTGCAGAGATGCCTGTTTTACATTAATTACCAGATGTTGCATAATACTAACATACTTTGTTGGTTTCCTTTTGGATTTTGATATCTGTTAGATTTATTTGAATGTCTGTGAAAATAAAATTTGCACATTATCCAAGGGGAGTTTTCACGTATTTCCAAACTTGGGTAGTTTGTTTGTGGGAGTTTGGTTTGGGGATTTTTTTCAAGTAGAACTAGGCCATCAGTTCTGGGGCTTGTTTCTGAGCCAAGGGAAGGAGGGGTAGAGGCAGGTTCTAAAAAAGAGGAGAAAAAGCATGTATCTTACCAGAGGTATGCAGTAATGGTTTGGAGATGTTAGATAGACTTGGAGACTGGATTACTATTACTCTTCTTGTTCAGATTTGTAAGCGTTTGGATTTTAGGCCACTTAGGTTTCAGCTGCTTGCATGGCCAGACCTCTTTGCTGCTAAATACAAATCTTTGCTGGATGTATCATTATTTCCCAGTGAGATGATGATGTTTGCTAGGATCAGAAAGGATTGACAAGCGCTCATGTGAGCCACTTGGGATGCAAGGCAGCCTCTGCCGAGGGGCTGACTTGTTCTGAGGTTTCTTGGTGGTTTTCTTTCTCCGAACTAAGCTGGCTGAGCAGGTGCAGTCCCTGAAACGTGCTGAACGCTTCAGAAAATCCATCAGTCTCCATTGATACTTCGGTCTTGTTACAGGAGGACCTTCACTTAAACCTGCCTGAGGGGAAGTCTTGGAGAACCTGTTGCACTGAAGTAGTGGGATCTCGGATGAGCACAGGTGTGTATTTCAGTTGGACATCCCTGTCTATCCCCTGCTTCTCCCCAGGTTATTTTTTATTGATTTAAAATCGATGAACGATTGTATGATAGCTCTTTTATTTTGCTTTACAGTAGAAACAATTATCCTGCATAGCTAGCACAATATGAAAACTTAATCCTCTGCTTTCTCCTGACAGTGTGTACTTGCCTGAACACCTTTTATGTACAAGACATGTTCTAGTTATTTAATTCAAATACTTATTTACCCCAAAGCAGAAGGTGTTTTTAATAGCAGATATTTTGCATTTCTTTATGTTTCAAAGCTGGATTATATGAGAGCAGTAATAGCAAAGATGTGGAAAAGCGTGACTCATTTGTTTTCTAATGTTTTGAAAAAGAAAAGTGCACAATCCAAAGACAGAGGACAACAAAATTAATTCTTAATTTCGTTATGATCTGTGACCTTGTAGCTCCAGATACTTTGGTCACTTTGCCTAATAATTATTTTCTTTCTCTCTTCATGCTCTCATAACGAAAACTTGTACGTAGTTGAGGAATGCCATCTAATCTCGGTCTTTAGTAGAAAGTGTAAAAAAGATCCACAGAAGTCTGCGCAAGTGTGTTCCTTGTAAAGTTTTGAATATGAAGATATTCTACCAGTAACTGTAATTTTTTTGAATTATCAGAACCTTCATGATTTTACAGAAAGCAATAATCATAGTTGCTTGGACAGAATGAGATATGCATTGTCTTCCTATGGGTGACTTACTGACTAAAAATGCCTTCAAGGCAGAAGAAAATTGAAACAGCTGCTGAATGCACAGCCATATTTCTAGGATAGAGCAGCTGTGTTGAGCTTTGATGTTACAAATAAGCATGATGATATTGGCTGTGACTTCGTACGTATTGAGTTATGGGACCTGCATTGCACCTAGCTCAGTATTAGGGGAATCTGAAAAATACAGGTCTTTGGTTGCCTGCTGCTGATGGGGAATGTTTGTGTTGAAGAAGATTGCATTTGTTTCATTAGGTTTGTGGTGGCCTAGTTTGTTTTTTCTTTTAAACACTTGTAGTAGAATTTCTAGCATTAGTTCTCACTCTTAAAAACATTTTGGTAACCAGCGCTGTACACGATATTGTGTACGATACTAAAAGAAAGTTGGTAAGCTGAACGCCTTCTAAATTTAGTATATGGTTCTGACTTGCTTTATTTTTTCTTATGCAGAAGAAAACAAAGCAAATGTTCAGGTGACGGCTGAAACTCTGCCAAAGCTCACTGAAGAAGTACAAGGTATGAAGGCTGATGGGACTGGGCTATTTAATAAAGCAGGTTACAGAAGTGACAGAGTGAGTAAAGGTCTTCCACCTGAGAACAATGAATGCCCAGACATAGACACAGTCATGGCCAGAGCTGGCATTTCAGAAACCAGCACGTTAAATTTTTTAGAGCCTTTAAAAGTCATGGACATTGAATCAGCCACAGAGCATCCACAAGAAACAAGTGGATATAATGGGTTGAAAGCCCACACTGCCATGCCATTGAGCACAGGGGGTAATATTGTATCCGTTTTGGAGACTAGAGAAGAAAAGTTACCCAGACAAAATTCTGTTAATGAATTCAGAACATCACTTGCTAATTGCCAGTCTTATCATCAGGATGAAGGAAACAATGCTCATGACTTCTGTACTGGTCCTGTACCTAAACATAATGAACCTCATAGGTTGTTATCAGTAGAAAGCTGTAGAACGCTCTCCACAAAAAGTTCTGAAGCTTTATGTTCAGTTCTGAAAAACATCTGTTACCTGGACTTTAGAAATATGCCACTAGAGAACAATGGTACCACAGTCCATGGATTTGTCAATGATACCCCTGAAAAGTATCATCCCAAAAACACTGAAAGTCAGACTCACTGTGATCGTGGAACTGGGTTTGTAGAAAATCGATCCTCCACATCCGTACCGGTAGAGCAGGTCTCAGTGGTAAGGAGCAAAGGATTATCTAGTGCTAAAATTGATCACAGGGAAGTAAGCGCCAGTGTAGGTAAATCACACAGCTCTGAATTTGAAGAGGCTGCTGAAGTCCAGAGGAAAATTGCCGTGGGAGATAACGTTGAAGTTGGGAGCTGGCCTGAAGCTCAAGAGGGCGCTAATTCTGAGCATTGTCATTCTTCAGTTTTTAGTTCTGTTGCTTCATCTCCTGAGGAGTTCTCACAAGAAAAATTAAAAATGGTCCTGTCGGAAGGTAATAAGTTGGAAAAGGACCAGTGGCAATTGCCTGTTGGTGACCTATGCAAGGATGATATAAAAGAAAATAGTCTGTTTATGGAAATGAGCGACATCGCTTCCCGTGAAACTGGATACACAGACACATACTTTTGTAATACCTCCAGCAAAATTTCTCCTCCCAGTAGCTACGGCTGTCTGGATCTTCCCAAGCTAGAAAAAGATTCACCTGAGGCAGAGCTACTTGAAAAGGAATCTGAGTGTAAAACAACATCCAAAGAGTTGGCTGACAGTTTAGTTGGAGCTAACAGTAATGACAGTTTGTCCGGTGGCAAAGAAACTAGTTTGACTTATACACTAAATGTACCTCTACCTCCTGCTGCACAAAAATCAAGAGAACCTCATCATAATGAGTGTCCTCCTTGTACTGCTGATGAAGTTTCAAGCAGGGACAAGGCTCCGAATAATCTATTTGGAAAAGAATCAGTTGGTGCTTCTGGAACAACAGAGGAACAAGTCACTGAAATTGTGCTTCGTGAAGACAAATTCAAGTCTTCACTGTATTCCAGGACTTTTGACAACCCTAATATGGCAAGCAAAATTTCCCAAAAGAACATGAAATCTTCAGTGGGAAATGGAGAGAGTGTGGTCGCTGCTTTAGTAAATGAATATGGTGACACATGGAATTGTAATAATTGGAGTTTAAAAGAGGAGTGTACCCTTGCCAGTGCTTCCTGTATCTTACCAGGGAGTACGCATGTAGATTCTTTTAATGTTGAGGTTGATGAGAAGACTGAGGAAAATGATAATTTGGAAAGAGAAGCTTCAGTCGGATATAACAGTAAAAAGGTGACCGTATTTCCAGAAGCACACTTCCCTCTGGCATGTGGATCGCTTCCTTGTGAAGACAAGTGGGGCAACAGAGGTGTAGATCTGCATGGGATAAGTGACATTTTTGCAGCAAAAAGCATGTTTTTCTCGGCTTATACTGCAGAGGAAGCCACTGCTACCTTGGTAAGAGATGAGATTTCAAATAAGAATGTGGAGGTTGTGAAACAGTTTGATCTTTGTAAAGTTACAGGTGGCAGTGAAATTGTTTGTGACAGAGATAGGACAAAAGAACAAACAGGCGTGTGTGCTCTCCAGGCAGATGGAGTTGATAAAATAAGAACCATGGATTCCTCAAAGGCTCCTGAAGGCAATCACGGAAGTAAGAGTAGTGAACAGCTGTTGGTCAGATATTTGAAGAAAGAAGCCTGTGGTCATAATTTTGGATTTTGCAACTCCTCATTATGGCCAAACAAGAGAGATCTAGGCACATGCGAGAAGAAAGGAGTGTTATCACTCACAGCTAATCCCTCTGAGTATAGTGTTTCAACCTGCTGTACATGTCCCTTGCTCAACAACACAAATATTCAAACAGGACATGCTGGCCAAACGGAAAAGACCCTTCGTCCAATGGAAAATCAGTGTCTTGCATGTCAGAGTGAGTTTGATGGCCCAGTTACGGGCAACAAGCAACATTTAGAAAGTTTAAACCTCCAAATGGAGACTGGCTTACGAACTATGGCTACTTCCGGGGAAGAAACCAAAATATCAATTGACTCTAGTCAAAGTGAAGAGACACTGATAAAAACAGGTGATGACCTGCCTCTGGTAGCTCATAAATATGCAAAAGACAGTTTTCAAGGAATTCTAAAAGAGAATGTAGTGGACTTGGACTCTTTAAGTGGTGTGAGAAATGAAGACTGTTCAGGATATGTGGGTTTAATCAGTGATATAATTGAGGAGAAAACAGTCAAAATAAAAGAACACAAGAATGGATGTGAAAGAGAAGATAAAGGAGCTCTTGAAGAAAGCTTTTCTGATAGCAAATCCCAGTGCTCACAGCACGCTTGCTTTATCAAATGTGCAAAAGAGAATGCAGAGCTATTGTTTGCAGGAAACAGAATGCAGCCATCTTTGCCAAAGATCAAGTGGGTGGTGGAGGACCAGGAGAATACAGTTAGTACCCAATCTTTGCCTTTCTCATCAGTCCATGGGAGTCTGTCATACAAGCCAGAAAATATGAATGTGCTTTCAGAGACAGAAACCAAAAAATATCTGAAAATAAAATCTATCTTAAATAACTCTTTCCTGCAGTTAACATTTGAGCCTGGTAAAGAAACTGATGCTCAAAAGTGTGTAGGTCCATCCTGTTTCAGAAAGTTTGACATCCAAGAATCTTCCAATGAGACTCAGGCAGATTCAGAAACACCATCAGCTCTGAACTTGGGAATTGCTCTGCCTGAGAAAGAAGAACTGTGGATGTTGTCTGAGAATATACAAATGAATAATTGTGATTTGTCTTCAGCCAAAGTTTTTAGCAAAAATTCTTCAGTGACACAATTTTCTGAAAGAAAAGGCAGCAATATTGAGACTCCATCTTCAGACAATGAAACAAAAACTAGCATTCTGAAAGGTGCAAAAAGCTCAAGAATTTGTGCACGCAGCAAAGACAGCCTGAGAGAGGAGAGGAACAACATGCTAACTGTAAAAGACGTGGATGTGACCTCACCAAAAAGTGCTCACTATGGAGAGAAGATTAAGAACATATCTGTAGAAGAGAAGATGAGAAGAGGAGTAACCTCTAGGAAAAAATTGCCTATAAATTCTTTTCTTGATGGAGAAGATTGTCTTTGGGCCTTGTTAGAAGATGCAAAAGAGTCTGGTAGCAGAATAGTCCCTCTCGGTACTGAGGCTTTGGAAGAAATCCCAAGATCTAACCTAAATAATCTTTCAAAAGAAAGGGAAAATGCTACGGAGCTCACAAACTTAAGAGGTACCACTCTGCTTTCAGAAACTGTGCATGATTGTCAAGCTGAAGATGTATCTGATGCAGAGACTTCACCGAAATTGCAATGTAGTACAATGCCCACATTTTATCCATGTATGAGTGTATTCTCAAACATTTTCAAAGAATCGTCCCCAAACGCTGTGGTTTGCAGTGAAGCTTGTGTGCCTTACAAATTGCATGCACAGGTCAAAGCTAACATAAAGGAGGTTACAGAAGGTCAGGACACTGTACCAACTTGTTCAGTTTGCAAGGAAAGTGAGACTTTGGGTTCAGAGAGACTTGATCAAATAGAGAAACGGCCGGTACTTAAACAAAAGAATTATGAGAAGATGGGAGTATGTTTGTCAGATGAAGCACAACGAGAACAGAAGTCAGAATGTCAAGAAAGAGCAAAAGTCAGGCTGCAACCAAGTACGTCGCACAGTTCTGAACTGTTATGCAGCTCTTCAAATGAGTCAGTGACATCAAGAAATACTATGTTTGACAGTCCTTCAGAGGAAATCTCTGCTGTCAGAAGCAGTGAAAATAAACTATGTAGCACTTTAGAAGAAGTCAAAAGGCCAAAGATTACGACAGATATTATTAGTTCACAATTTTTGAAGACTCAGGATTCAGAAATGGAAAACCTGAACCTTAATTTAGGGTGTGATGGGATCCCTGGTGCCTTTGGAACTACAAATAAACAAAGAGGACCTCTTCCTTTAAAAAGGCAGCCTGGAAGGGCCTGCAAAAAAGTTCCCACATCGTATCAGCTATCAACCATAAGAAAAAGCAAAAAAATTAAAAGCTCACCTTTTTTGGAGGTTCCCCCCAAAATATTCCCTAAGCAGGAAAACACACTTCTCGAATCTTTGTACTTTCCATGTAAACCACCACCAATGGAAACGGAAACAGCCGTGCGATTTGTGCATATGCCAAGGCAGAGGGCCAAGAGGTGCAGTTTGTTGAACAGCTTGAAATTTAGGAAACGTACCAAAGAACCAGCATTGTTGGGCAAGCTGTCTGCAATGGCCAGTAAACTCTTGGCACCTGCCAAAAGCATCAAGAACTTAGAACCTCGGCCATATTCTTCTGAAATTCTTCCAGTGGCCGAGAGATACAGCCAGCGTAGTTCTAAAAATCTATTGGAAGCCTTTTCCTGCATTAACAGGAGCTTACGCTCACGCTGGGCTGACAGTTGGTGCACCAAGATGTTCAGCTTTCAGCCTTTGGCACTTTATCCTGTAGAATCTACCAAAATACTCTTTTCCGACTTGAGCCACAAGCCTCCGACCTCTTTCTTGGATACCCCAGTTTCCCCAATTTCTTTTCACATAAAATTGGACTCCAGTCCTGTGACAGACCGCACAGGGATTACATCACAGCACTCTGTACATCCCACACCTGTTTGGGGAGAAATGCCAGCACCTCCTTCAGAATGGACTTTCTCTTTTCTGCTGTCTCAGAGCCAGTCAGATACAACAGTTTACAAGGAATGCTCCAGTCTAGATAACGAGCTGCGTTCCTCTCTCTCTGTAAGGAGCCCAAGGACTGTTGCCCTTCATCCTGACCGTAGAAGAAATGCTGTAGCTGAAAGAAGAGGGCATTGCTCTATGTTTGGCCTTCACACAGTGTTAGCACTTTCCTCCCCCGGATGTTACAGGATTTGGACGAGAAGAAGAAATTTAACCAGTCATATTCCTACCATCCAGAGACTATTTATATCACAATTCGCACAAGGTTTGAAAGGGGCAAGGTACCCAACCTCTCTGTCAGATGACCTCGTCTCTTCATTGCCATACTCATTGGGCCGGGCCCTATCCATATGGAGTCAGCACGGTCCTTCTGTCCGTCCCTCCGAAATCACTCCTCTCCATTCCAGTCACTGCAAGTGGCAGCCAAGTGTGGGCATCGAGAACAGGTAAAACCCATCAACTTATTTCTGAGATTAAATATGTATAGGGTATATACTTGCTCCTTTTTGGGAGGGAGAGGGCAATTGCAGCTTGCATTGGAGGGTCAGTTTCCCTTGTTCCAGATGCACACATTCTGCTCCAAAAATGGCTCAACGTGGCGTGGAAGATTCTTTCCAACGGAACAGTCTGTTAGCTGAATTTATATATATTTGCCTTCAGTTCTTTAATACTATACTGTTTTGGCAGAATGGCTAACTCTATTTTCTTCTCCCTTGCAAAATATACACACCATGCATCAGAATATATAATGCAGAAAGGTGAGCTACTTCGTTAGGTCTATTCAGAGTGACTGCAGAGCAACTGGATTTCTGAGGTAGGAAAGTTTTTTTCAGAGGTCTGAGCCACAAGTGCTACTTGAAACCATTGTAAAATGCTCAATATCAGGTTAGAAAGAATCCTAAGGGGTGGAGGGTGGCATTCACTTAGATTTTTAACTGTATTCCATGACTGTTCTGTGCTAATTGAAACCTCTTTATGTGCGCTGTGCCTTTTGATAGTATGTGCCCAATATATTGTTGGCACAAGCTCCAGTTCAGGTTGGTAATGATTTTTTGTGTGTCGTTCTTGTTACGAGTGGGAAGAGGACTGAAATGTACTCTGCATACTTAAATTAGGATTTGAGATCTTTTCACTATGAAATAGAGTAAGAGAAGAGGTTCCTAGCTGTGTTACAGAATTTTTGCGTGCTCTAGAGCAAAGATTTTCTCCTTTATGCCTCAGTGACGCGGGGCCATTCAGTCCCTGATTTTACAGTCTTGAGATTCCTGGACAGAGCATAGGCTCGTGAGTGGTATGGAAAAGATTTGATTAATTCCTTAGTTTAAAGTGGCAGTCTTTAGAGAACTATTAGATTTGGCTTATCGTAAGTTATAGCTTGACATACGTATAACCAAAAATCTTGCCAGATAACTCAGGCTGCATTTTGCTTTGTATAATTGTATACCATATCTAAAAGTTTAAGCATATCACTTGTTACTATAAATTCTAATGTCTACAAAAGGTGTGAGTGAGCTCATGAAAGTAGTTAACTGCACTAAGAATGAAATTGACTAATGGCAGAGAGACAACTTTGCCGCATGTTCTATTGGACCTGTGTTCGTTTTCATTCTGTATGAGTCAAGATAGCAGGCTGAATTTTGTAGTGTACAAATTAGTACTCTGGAAGTCATCACAGCAGTAAACTACAGTTGGAACACTAAACTTGAAAATAAGATACTGTTGCCATTCTTTAAAAACAGATCAAGCACCTTTTAAAAGCTGGTTCTGTATATGAGGTGAATTTAGCATTTTGTATTGTTGAGGCATGTTATCCTGGGAGTGGGAGGCTGGAGCTGACTTACGCTCTCCAGTTGTCTCCTCTACATACATCCACAGAGTCCCAGACAGCTTGTTACAGCATATCCTGTTAGCTAAAGCATAAGAGGATTTAATTCCTTGACGTAAAGGGTAATTTGAAAACCAAATGTTTTGCTATGAATGAGCTTTATCCCAAAGGGAGAGAAGCCAAATCAAACCTTATCACTTCAAGTGAAAAATAACCATAGTTAAAATAGTGTAAAAATCGGTTTGTTTTCCTCTAAAATACCTTACCAATATGTGTATGAGGTAGCCCTAATTCTCCTGCCCCCCATCAGATTTTCTTTAAAGTGAAGTTACTGTAGCATGCGGTGAGTTTAAGAGAATGTTTGCAGTAAAGTGCAGCAAATAAATTCTATTCCTAAAACAGTTAAGCAAAAATTAATATTAAAGGTTTAGCTATAAAACAATGTAAAGAACAAAACCTAGTATTTTAGATATTTAACACCATTTTAGGTTTTATTTTGCTGAAGATTGATAGCCTGTTGTCATCAACTAATCATTCTTATTTTTAAAGGTTTTAACAGGAACAGTGACAAAAGGATAATTTAGTAAATCCTTTTTAAATTTATGTGTGCTCAAAAATAAAATCTCCTTTAAAATAAATGTTTGGTATATAAATACAAGAATAGAAGTAGTATGTTTGGTGCAGTATAAAAATGTTTGCAGCTCCCAGGATGTCAAAAGTCTTTGCCAGTGTTGATTAAGATAGTTAAAAACCAGAAAAATTTACAAGTGGCTCAAAGTTCTCTGCAGACCGTTTTCTTCTGAAAGAGATTTTTCCTTTTTAAATAGTTTAAATCATTGTTAGTGTTTTCAATAACCAGGAAGTAGTTCTCCTGTGTAAAAATCTTATGACAATTCCACTGACAGTAATAAAGCATTCTTCAGGTGAAGTCTTTCTTCTAATAAATGCTCATTTGGATTCGAAATTTCTAAAGTGGATTTTTTCTCTCCCTGTTATTTATTATTGCATAAAACAGTCTGGTCTGCCTCTGGCACAGAGGATTCTTACACACTGTTGATGTGTGTTCCAGCAGAGTTGGGATAGTGTGTGGAGTATTGAGAGAAACAAAATGTTATAGTTGTGATATTGAATGACGAACACAAGAAATGGGTCTTTCTGACCTCCTTATATTTGGATTTATTTGCCAGAATGGTTGGTTTTCATTTATTTTGTAGTATTCCAGTCTGGCTGTAAATTCTTTGCTTTAGAACAGTGAATTACATTAAGCTTTTAGTTTGGGAGAACAGCAAATGAAAGATCTGTTGTTTAATGTAATAAAAGCCATCCCAACTGATTTTTTTCCTGCTATTACAGTGTGGGCACAAAAATAAAGCTTAATATTAAAGGACTTAGAGCTGCTGTGTTGACTTTTATGACACAGAATTATGGTAATTACCGAACCTTATGGAAAGGCCTTTGGTTATTCCGATCAATTAAGAATATTCAAGTAAGATTGTGGGAGTTGGAGACAACAGGGAATTAATCTTATGCAAATCCTTCATTTCACTTGTTACTGTTGCTGCTATGTGCTTTTTATTATTTAGTAGCCAAATTCTTCAAGGTTTTTTGTTACTTTCATTTTAAAAACTAGGGGGTTTCAGTTATGAAGATAGACTTTCGTAGAAATAATTACAACTTTCAGACTAATACTCTCTCCCTTTCTTTCTGTACTTTTATTTCCTTTTCTCATCACTACCGTTTTTAAGTGAAAGTAAGACTGTTTCCTTAACAAACTGTTGGTGAAATTTAGTGGACTAAATGGCAGATGTGGCTTGTTCTTGTATCGTTTTAGTCTCGTTCTCATTCCTGATATTAGCATTTTTTGTCTTACAGTCCGGTTTATACTAATAATTTTTCCCTCACGTTTTTTATCATGTCAACCTAATTTCTGTTTGTCTTTTTTTTGTTTTTTTGTTTCTTTTCATTGTTGTTCTGAATCAGCTATGCTGTGTTACCGCACTTACCTGTACAGAGTATGGAAGCACTACAGACGGCAGGTCGTGAGATACGGTGAGTCGCTTGGACTTCGACTTTGTGGGATCACCAGCTTTCTCAGAAGGACGTTGCTTATGACATTTAGCTTTCGCTTGAAGAATAGTGTTCTGATTAAAATGGAGAAAAGGGGAGAAGTCTGGAGGGGTATCAATGCAAACACCATGTAGAACATAAACAGACCAACTCTTACTTTCAGCAATGTTGTGCCACTCGTTATGAAATGAATATGTTAAAGTTGGTGTCCTTACTTGGATATATGTGTTTTTTTGTCTGACCAACTGGATATCAGGTGCTGAAACTTCTGTTCTTTTCAGTGTTGGGATGGCAGATACAAAAGCCATCTTTTAAATTTATTTGTAAATAAAAAGTAAAAAATTAATAGTCGTGTCAAATTTGCTGGCAAAAAAAGGAGGATTAATCCCTTTCTATCTGAGCTGCAACCTGCTTAACTATACAAAAAGGAAAAGTGGGTTTAAAATCTCATGTTCAAATACACTGGCAGTTTGGCTTGTTTCAGTATCAATGTGAGCTGCAGCTGATTTTGGCTGTATTTATGTACCAGAGAAAGTGTTTGCTTAATTGATTTCTGTGAACTGCATTGCTTTTTGTGCCTATATTACAATTTAGAAACATCCCCTGAGAGCATGAAATGCTATGGCAACGTAAATTGGGTACTAATCTACCTGTGTTCCCTTCTTCCTCTGTTACAGCCTGGAAACTTCATTCCCTCTTCTGTTACCAAAGTCTTGCGCACTTCCAGAATCATTGCCATCTCCCCCCAGGCTTCCAACAGCAGAGCTCCACATCTGTGCTCTCAATGAAGCTGATGCTTCTGTTCCAGCCTGTCTTAGATCCCAAGATGACACAGAACTGAAAAAAGTGAGTTCATTTTAGACATCTCAGACTCTTGATTCCCTAAAACTTGAAGCTGCTGCTGAATTATTATCTAGTAACTGTTAAAGACGAGGAAAGAAAACAGGCTTAGTCCCAGTCTGTGCTGCTTCTTTCTTCTGTCCAAGCAGAAAGAAGGTGGCAACACAGAGAGGAATGTTTTTTCTATAGATAATGTATACTCAATGTAAAAGGGAATTCTGTTGATTAGCATGGTCATTATTTCCTTTATTTTAACTTTTTTTTCTTTTTCTTTTTTTCTTTAAGACTGAGCCAGAAAAGAGGCCAAAGAAAGTCTCTCAGATCCGAATCAGGAAAACTGTTCCTAAGCCGGACCCTAACCTTACTCCAATGGGGTTACCCAAGCCAAAAAGGTGAGCAGGATCTTTTAAATGGACTCATACTACCTTCTGTTGCTCGTATTTCCTGCAAAATCATTTCAATAAATGCTTCTTTTACCACTGCTATTTTGTACCCTCCCAGCTAAGTGATGCCTGATGTTTGCTTCCTTCATAAGAAAAGACTGACACAGCTGTATCCACTCTATACAAGACTGAGAAAAGAAACTGGTCTTTGAACATTATTCTTTCTCGCTTGAAAAAAAGTTAATAAAGGACTGTTGGATATGAACTGCTGACTGGGATTTAGGCAAAACATGAAAAACTAAGCTGCAATGGAATGATTTTCTGAAGCAATTGTTCATATTGATAAACATCCATTAAAAATAAATCATTCTAGAATGCAGTGAGATGAAGTGATCCATTGAGAAACATTGTTGCTGCAAGTTATGTTGGAGTTCTTCACAGTCTCTTCTTTGTGGTATATGATCTTAGGGAAAGTGAGTAGTCTTAGGGAAAGTGAGTAATCTTGGGGAAAGTGAGTAATCACACTGGCAGATATTGATAAAGCTTTTCCAATCAGTCATCTAGTATGTCCTAAACCAGAAGTGCCAATTTTGACAAAGGAGTGCACTTCTTCAGAGACCAGCTTGCTAGTTAAGTATCAACTGACTTTTAAAATCAGTCTCAAGAGATGAAGGAACATTGACTTCTGTGGAAAAGGCAAATCTTGACCCACAGCTTATAAAAACACCGTATGTGATTAGGTACTTAACAATCTTGTTGTTCATTCATCCCTCTCCCCAATTAGAATCTAAATCTACATTTTATGTTAAAGCATAATTAGTTAGTATTTAAGCACAGAACATAAACCATACTTGTTTCTTGTAAATCTGCTTGTTGTGAAGTTTCTAAATTCTTCTTTCTTGATGGAGTTGTTAATTACTTTTTCAGGCTTAAGAAGAAAGAATTTAGTTTAGAAGAAATTTACACAAACAAGAACTATAAGTCCCCTCCTCCGGCCAGGTTGGTTCTGCTTCCTAGTGAGAAAACTAAGATCAGTGTAAATTACTTCAGCAAAGAGAGTGAGAAGATTAAGGTGTCTGAAAACAAAGAGGGAGATAATTTTTTTAAATTGTTCTAGCTTACGGTGATAGAGAAAATTACTTCAGAAATAACATATTTAACTGTTTGGATGGAAAGTAGTGAAGTAGAATATAAACTAAGAATTTGCAACTGTTTAAGTATGGATTTGTATGGGTTTTTAATCTACTTATTCATTCCGGCCTCCATCCAAGTACAGTAATTTTTCAAAATTCAATGGCAACTAAATATTGTCTAATATATGAAAAATAACTGGCTGACATTAAGTATAGCACGATCATCAACATTGCTGTGCTTTTAAATGTTGAAATCTATTGATTCTATAAAATCAAGATTTTATAATTGTACTTTTGAACTGAAATCCAGATAGGAACAGATTCAACCCAAATGCCTGTGCACCAATAACAAATTAATTAGCTAGCAGTAATGTGCAATTGTAGGAGGTGTGAGCTGTGGATAACTGTACATTGCAAGAGCCGTGGAGGGACTGTAAAAATGTAAATGTTAGAAGTGTGTTTGCTTGGGTTATGAAATCCACCAGTCTCCCTGTCCTTAGCTGCTTCTTGAGTAATCATGAGTCCTGTCCTTTGCTTTTTCCAGGAGTTTGGAAACAATCTTTGAAGAGCCCAAGGAGAAAAATGGACGCTTGATCTCTGTCAGTCAGCAGAAGAGAAAGCGGATCCTAGAGTTTCAGGACTTTACTCTTCCCCGGAAAAGGAAGACACGAGGCAAAATCAAAGCAGTGGGTAGTTTCACCCGAGCGAAAAAAGCTGCGCTGCAGAGTGCAGAGTTAGATGCTCTTCTGATTCAGAAGCTAATGGACCTTGAAGCTTTTTTTGCAACGGAGGCGGAGCAGGAGCAGGCCTCTGGCGTCTGAGGGAGCCGAGAGCTGAAGATGGTCCAATCAGCTTCTTTAGTACTTTAGTCCGGTTGGGAGAAATCTACTGACTTTTTTATACACTGCTCTACCACTCTCCTCTGATACCTTATGATCAGTTTTTGGCTGTGGCCCTCTTTAAGGTGCTATTTCATTTTATTTTAAAATGCTATTGGAGGGATTCTTTTAGGTCCATGTTTGAGTGTAACACAGCCACATACTATTTACTGTTCCTTCCCCAACATCTGGAAATTACTGCTAATGTTTAATTATGTTTAAAGACCTTTTTTAGGGGTAGAGTAGGAAGATAAAGGAGGAAGTAGTGCACCTTCAGTGATGCTAGAACTCTGTGCTCCAGATCATTTGCACATTTGAGTCTGCTGTTGTTACTGTAATGGCTGTTTTGAACAACCTGACAGAAGAGAGATGGTCTTTGATAAAGATGAATTCTAGCAAACACATTTGTGATACACCACTAACTTTTTAATAATTAAAAGTAGCTGTCTGGGTTTCCTTTAGTTGTTTCTTCCCTCTGTTTACTTAGAAGGTTCCTTCTGAGTTTGTGCCCTTCCTGGCTTCAGGCACCAGAAGTCCCACATAACTACACTTTAAATAACTTGCACTTTGTATATATTTCTTTATTTGCTGCATGAGGACACCTTTTTAACATGACTGAGCTCAGAAAAAAAAGGTAGTATTTTAAGAAAAAAATGTGCCCAGTACTAATTTTCTCAAATAGTAGAGTTTTTACCTACTTGGCTGATGTCAACCTCTTCTCCAGAGGAAAAGGTAATTAGTCCACGAGGATGTTAAGCTGCGGGATACGTAAGTAGAGGGTTTTAGTTAACTGGGCTGCTGCATGCAGGGAACACCAGCAAAATCTTTGAGACTCATTTTAAAGTGAATTTAATTCTAGTACAAATAGGAACTTGATTTTAATGCCAACAAGAATATTTTTTTTCTTCCATCTCAAGGTGGTTTTTTATCATTTCAGATTTGCAATTGATGTGGCTCAAAATTAGATATTCTCTGTACAGCACTGGTTTTCATAATAGCCAGTGTTGTACAAAGCATGTGGAAATCTTTTATTTTTTCTTTCCATTATGTAAGGCCATTTGTAATTATCTGATGCGGCAATTTCTCAACTATACCCTTTTGCAGGAAGAGAGCTTCCTTCTGGGGTAACTTCTGTTAAACTTACTTGAAGCCTAATTCAAAATGAATGCTAGCTGCTGTTCAGGTAATTTCTGTCCTTTAGTGCCTAGAGAAGTTATTCAGGCAAAGCTGTCGTTGCTGGAATGCTCAAATTTCATTAGTCTGTTCTTTCTTTCACTTGTCACTTGAAACTTGCACTTTCTTATTTACCTGCCCCTATAACAGAGCTTCTATTTACCTTCAAAATGAGCAAATACCTACTGGGTGGGCATTTTTAATAAAGTCCCAATAAATGCAGGACTGAAAATACCACCGTTACCTTCTGTTGCTCTGCCACTTCTGTTACTGGCCAAACAGAAAACTATAAAAATTAACTCTGTTGAGTTCCAGAGCTTTGAAAGCAGAGAAATGGAAAAGGATTATTACACTCTGTGTGTCTGAGTCTTGAAAGAAATGTAATCTGGGCTTGTTCTGCTCCCAGTTTACATGCCAGGATTCCTAGGAGTTTACATTCTTCTTTTGGAGTCTAATTACTTTAATCAGGAAGACTGAAGAAGAGAGGAGAACACACTTCAAGTAGTGATGTTTGGGCTTTGAGGGTAAAACAACAAGGCAGGCAAACTTTGAACATATTGACATACTATTTCAGCAGTCAGGTCTGGTTAACCTATTTGCGCTGCTAGAGAACATTTTAATTGATCCTCTATTTTTATAAAAAGAAATCCCTAAAAAATAAAGGTTGACTGCCTTTTAAAAAATGTCTGAAACTTTCCCTATAGTGGTTTATTAACCCAATTGTTGACTGGTTGGAACCTGTAGCAAGAGTGAGATATATATTTTTATGGGTTTATGATATAGAAAGGGATTGTTACACAGCGTTCATTCACCTTCTATTAGTAAGGGAGGCTTCTAGGGCTGTGATACAATTACTGAGGCTTTTAAGGAAACAAGGATGAGAGGTGAGGAGATGGTGAGGAAACTTGGGTCCAGGTGAAGTTCAGACCTCTAATGTGCTTCAAAATGTGGAACGTGTTGTGGTTTTCCTTTGGATTGGGGTTGGTTTTGTTGTTGGGGGTTTTTTTGTTTGTTTTTTTGGTTTTGTGGTTTTTCTGTTTGGGGGACTTTTTTTGTTTGCTTCCCTGCTCTGCCTTGTTTCTGACTGCTTTGAAATAATGTTTCTTTGCTGTCGCTGTTAAAAAGAAAGCTGAGAGCAGAGCAAAGAAAACACTCCATTCTCTTTTGTTTACAATAATTGGAGGAGTAACAAAATGATGTTGCAGTTACCTAGCTTGTCCCAGACCTTAGTTTGTGGAATCCCAAATATACAGCACTGTTCTGTTCTGGTTTCGTATATTGTATGATGCCAGAGGTGTAAGTTAATTGAGACAAAGCATCTCTTCCCTCCCCTCCAGCATACAGGTGTCAGTTACGATTGTGCACTTTCTCGTTATTCCTTTCCCACCTCCCTCCTGTCTATAGGACTCGTGGAACAGCTTTGTTCCTTGTAGCTGCTGCTTGTAGACTGGGAGTGGTGACTGTGCAAAAGCAAGGTACTGGACCCTCTGAGCTGCTTCTGTCCCAGATAATTGAAAGAAAAAAGTATAGAGGATGCATCTTCTGGGATCTTGTATAAAGGGTATGTACGCTTGCCTTTTCATAAAGTGAACCTGCTCCGGTGAGAATATTTTTGTATCATCATGGAAAGACATTGTACATACAGCTCACAGAAAGATGACCAAAGCAGCTTGAGAAGAATCGCAAAGCTTTTGCCATTACCGTCTCTCAGTAGCAAGTTTTGGAGAGCCAGGCAGCTCTTTGCTAAATCTACTGATCATGGGAGAAAGAAAGATCAGTTCAATATAAATAAATCTCATTTTCATCATGCTACGACTGGAGCAGCTAGGGCTACTTTATGTGTTACAGCATTTGCTGGGCTGACCTTGTGGCTGCATACGTTTGAGTTCTGATGCTTGCTGGATATGATTTTCTGCAAGCAGTTCTCATTTATTGTATTTGTTTTGAGGTGGGCCTTTGGTATATTATGTTCCAGGTGCTCTTCTAGAATATGGATGGTAACTGTGGATTAAAGGTCTGTGTGATGCTATCAAGTTAAGAAATAGCTCCATGAGAATTTGTACACTTGTGCCATCAGCCTTCGTAATGCTCTTGGCATTTTGTTTCTGTTCAATATTGTGTGAATCTAAAATTTTACTGTTTTCTTTTGTGTGTGTTTTTAATTTATGGAAATAAATTTTTCTGAGACCCTTTCAGGTTTTATTTTTAAGGCCTTCTTTAGCCTTCTGTCAGTAAATATGCATGATCTATCTGTCTTGCATGCATGGGGGGAAGAGGTCAAATCTCCAAAGAGATTAACACTGTTAAGTGACTGGCTGGGCTGTTGGTGAGGAATGGGACAGCAATTCCAGTGTTCACTCGCCCATAGCCAAGCTTTAACAGAAGAAGACCTGGGGGATTTTAAGCATGATCCTGGCTACTATTCTTAGCATTGAGATAGCATCCAGCTCTTAAGGTAGCAGAGCAGCAGGAGCCAGAGAACACAGGCAGTTCCTGCTTGGCTCAGAACAGAGCTTTCATGCTGAGGCAGGCTGGTGGTTCGTGTGCTACATCGGGCATCAGGCCCGTGTTTTTAAACCAATGTTGAAGCACAGGACCATCAAAAAGGCCTATCAAACATCTGTAACGCCTGTGCCAGAAAACAACTCCCTGCCCCCCTCCAACTCATAAAATCGTGTGTTTAATCCAGATTTTCAATTTATTGCTATTCAGCTGCATGCTCCTTTTGGCAAAGCTAAGCTGCCAGGGATATTTCTTCTCTCTCCTCATAACTTTCCTTCTCTGATTGAAGTGCAGTGTTGCATGGGTCCCACAGGTGGCATGTAAGCTCCAGTAAAGAAAGGAAGGGAGCACCTCTGAGAGCTGAACAAGCCTCCTGCTGTTCCACTGCTTCAGGGCTCCAACTTGCTGGCTGCACCACTGTATATGAGGATTTTGCTCTCTTGCCATACTGGGACTTGCTTTATTCACCGTTTAGCTCTCACCTTTTTATCTGAAAGGCAGATGAGTTTGGACTTGCATCCTCTCTCTGATTGATTAGTCAATGTCAAATAATGGGAGAAATGAGACAGAACAGTCTCAGCTCAGCACTGAATCTAAACCCCTTGCTGCTGGTCAGAGTGCAAAGTTTTTTCTTTCTCAGGAAGTGAAAAGGGGGAGAAGAGGGACAACTCAGTCAAACAATAGGAAAGACAAGCTAGGCATGGAACTGTTTAAAACCAGGTATTCTTAGCCATGTACTTTACTGCTGCCTTGTTTTGTTCTCCGCGGAGTGGGGGGTGTTTTTTCCTTTATATGGCAGATACATTGATTTTATTGCAGCTGGCCTGTGTTCACCATTTGTATGTCATTTATTGCCAGCTGAGGTTAATCTAACTGCAATGTATGTAGCAAGGACTGGAAATTTTTGGTTGAAGAATTTTTTTTCATTAAAAATTTGCATGGGAGTGGGAGGTGGTAGCACTCCTGCAAACTGAAGTGAGCCCTGCCCATGAAGAGCCACCCACTCTAAATTTTTACCCACCAACACACAAAACAAATATGTGATACATTCTGTTCAAAAGGCTTCAAATCATGTTCAGGCAGTTTCTGCTTGTAAAACCAATGCTGTTTAATTGATAGATCACATACTGACACTTCATAGAACCAAAATGTCAAAGTACTACAAAATAATGGTTGGAATTTTTGACAAGGATGAACATCCATTGCTTTCCTTCACCTTAAGGCTGCAAGCATCCAGTTCTGCTGGCTTTTGATGCCCTGATACATTAATTTGTGAGAGAAAAAATGTTTTGATTTCTATGATAAACCCTTGGTTAAAAAAAGCAAATACGTTCTTCTCAGGTAAATGCAGAAAAGACTACTGGTTCTGATAGCAATTACATATACAACCTATAGCATATACGTGTATTCAGCAAGCACTATCTGGCTGCAGCCGGATAGAGAGCACAATGCTGCAACTACCATAATGTCAGCTGACTTTTTTTTTCCATGGAAACAGTTTCTAAGACAAGCAAGGCAAACTGCTACTGACTAACCTGTGCCACTCATGACAGTCTGTGTTTAAGTCCATTGTATTGGCCCTGCTACTTCCACAAAAATGCTGATTTCTCCATAGTAGCTGTACAGAATTGCTGATCCTAGTTCTGTGCTGTGGGTTATGCAGACTGGCCCATGCTGCTCCACATGGTGCTCCAAACAAGAAAGGGGTGACATATGAGTAGTATTGCATTATCATAAAACATAAAATCTGCTTTTTTTAAATAAAAAAAAAAGACAAGAGTATTCAGCATACATTTCTAGAGATGGTTGTTTCCTCACTGATTGTTTTGAATAGCTTGGACTTGTAGAGTTCCTTGTTTTCAGCATTGATGGTGACGTACGTGCCTTGCAAAGCCCCTGTGTTAGCTGTCAGTTCGATGAGGACGTGCAGATATCCTGTTTGCAGAAGTCTAAGATGCCTACAAACCAGTAAGAAAATATACACTTAAAAGATTTAAAAATAACAAATTCTTCAGATACTATTCACTAAAACAGCAGAACAGAGGTAAAATTCCCCCTTTGAATTCCAGTTCTCTAACAACTTAGGCTCACACAAGCCTAACTTAATTTTAATCTTCATTTACTTCAATACAGATTTTCAGATCCCAAACCAGTTTGACCCTGGCTTGTAGACAGTTTTGGTTTTAGTGACAGGTAAATGCATACTTTATACAGCTTTCAGTCAAAAATAATGAAAAAGCCATTCCTTAAGTTTAGGAAGGTTTTGATCTTGAGTTCTCTAGCGCACTCTTTTTAAAAAGGAAATTGTTTAAATTATTTTAAGGTTAATTCAATAAAATTTTGTCTATTTTTCCCAAGTTGGGCATATCCAAATGAATATTGTATTCCCTTTTCCCAGAACCGACCTTTGGAATTGAAGGGAAAGATTTCAGAGTGTGAGTAAACCAGTCCTATTACAATAACCTCATATTTGCTGTAAAATGTATTGGTTTTTCTGTTCTTGTAAAGCTCCAGATTCAGTGCTTTTGGTTGGGAGTTGTAAGAGGATCTAAAGGAGCTCCAAGCACAGTACCCCTTGGAAAATTTACTAACAGGATTATATATCCATTAGTCTAAACAAAAGGGCAGTAGCTATCCACAGGGGGCTTCCTGCTCTGCATTTTTCTCTATCTCAAAATTAAGAACTTGACTTTACCTGCAGGTGTACAATTAAACACTGATTCTGCTAGTTGAAAGAAAGACACTCCAAGAATTTCCTGATAGCTCATGTGACTTGCATGAACAAGGTACTGAGTAGTATCTTTGAAAAGCAGATCACTTTCCCCATACTTCCATGACTGAAAAAGATGGAATTCAGGATCCAGTTTGCTTCCCAGGGATTCCTAAATAGGAAAGAATTAAGTTCCACAGCTTGGATCATAAATAGCAAAGTTAAATTGGTGACCCTCCGTTTTACAGCAAGATCTAGCAGATAAAAAGTTCCACTTTCACCTATCATTGTCCTTATTTGTAGAAGAAAGATGCAGTTTTGCAGTGGCTTATTTCTCAGCAAAACTATAACCACTGCAGAATGGCAACTGGTGCCAAAATGGCCTTTTAGAGAAGTCAAGTAATTATTTTCTCAGTTTTCTCTGCACATCCTTAATTGTCTCATATTGGGCCCAAAGGCAATTTATGTATTTAGTACATAAAGCTTTTAATCTTGAAAGGGTTTTCAGCAGTTGTACGTAACAAGCGATAACGTGCTTTTTCCCTGTCTTCTGCTTTACCTGGGATTTCATTAGAAAGTCATAGATTTTAGTGACAGTGACTGGTCGAGTCATAATGGTGCTGGGGGGAATTGGGCCAAGATTGCAGCCTGCCCATTCCGTGACTGCAGCTCGCATTCCATCTGGACACAGGAGTTCAAAGTCAACAGGGGTATAACCTTTTGCCCAACCAGAGCTTCCCAGATCTGAAAAGAAGATGAAGTAAAAATGAATACTTCTTAAAAAACTAAAGCAGAAGACGGTGCATCTCACTCAAAATATTAAACATTGAGAGGAAGAAGTTTAGTCAACGTGTTCAAAATAAACGCAGCGTGCTACCCGGTCATTTATTAGGAAGAGTAGTGTTTTCTCTGAGGAAACACATCAGTGAGCTTACACTGCACCTATCAACTAAAAATTAGAGTAACATCAAGACATACGAACAGTTTATCCTGCCTCATCTTCATCTGTAATCAGATCGCTTTCAGAAAAAAAACCAATTCAGCCTGCATGCCCTTTGCTTCCCCAAACTGCTCATTGCTGCATGAATTCCTGAGAGTTTCCAGGCTCCACTTATACCTCCACTTGATTTTAGAGAGATTCCTCTCTTGGAAAAGTCTCTTCTGTTACTGAAATTGCCTCAGTTAGAATTTCAGTATACTTTATCAGCACTGCTGAACCAAATGCAGGTTCCCTTTCTCTTCCCAGCTATGAAAAGGCAGCATATTTTGGCTGTTAGAGCAGTAGGCATAATTTGGGGGGATTTAAGCTACTGTAACCAAAACCATTTTCATCAATAAAATCCAATTGCTTGACTGTTGCAAGGATCAGTATTTCCCAGAGGAATTTAAACATTTCACAGTGTAGTAACAACGTTGTTTTCAGAAACCGTGAAAGACAAAATAATTTGCAGTATTTTTACCCATTAAGCTATTTGGACTGTTTATTCCACAATTGTCTGTGAAAAAACATGAGGAAGCTGCTGTGTCACAATGAAGCCACAGAACATCTCCCAGCACAAAGAGCGCACAGCACTGCCCCATTCTGCCATTTTCATTCTTCAAATTCTGATTAAAAACAACAGGTACGTGCACTACGGCTGCCTGCTGGAGAAACTCTGGTGGGAAAAGTCATTTGCTTTTTAAAGCTTTGAGCTTCCCAAAAATTAGTGCAGGATGATTATCCCCTCAAAACACACCTTGATTTTTGCACTCAGTGACTCTTCCTCTCTCCTCTCTAAAACTGAGCAGTATCTGCATTTTGAGCTTTACTGGAACACCTGCATACAGGAAGGTTCTCACAATTTTCCAGTACCAAACACAACTTCATGGACCCAGATTAGACCCGTAAAAGCTGATCCTTAGGATGGATAGTTGCTGTGTGGGAAGTAACTGACACTAATGAACATTCTCAAAGGAAAACAGAAAACAGAACATGCACATCTCACTCTGTATGTTCTGGAGGAGGCTGGAGTGTTCCAGGAAAGCTACATCTCCAAAGCTTCTTCCGCTGGGGTTGCCAACTAGGCATCTAGTGCAGGAAAAAACCCAAGAAATGATCAGCCAGCCACTATGACTGATGTTTGTACAGTCATCTGAAGCTAAAATAGGAGTAGCTGGAAGTATCCCCCTCATCTGTAATTACTTGGCTGCAATAGGGAAGAAGTTAGTGATGTCAGTATAGATTTTGGTGGACAGCTTTCATGCATTTGGTAAAACTATTCCTTTCATCCCTTAAAGCAGCTCCTAAGTCAAAGTTGTGGCACTATGTCCATGCAGCCTCACCTATGCCTGGCCAGGAAAGAGAATGTAATTCAACTAAATGCATTATATATATTTTATAAGACCTTTAATACTCTTCTCTGCTTCAACTGTGTTTTTCTTAATATCGCCAGTCTATTTAACTGCCCCCTGTACCCTACATTGTTGCTTACCACATCACCTCTGCTCTCTGACCTAACTGTCTTTCATCCCTTTTCTTCAATGAGTCAGTACCAATGCTCTAAACCTTAGATGTCTGGAAACACTGTCTTGCTCAGAAAATGGTTTCAATCAACTAAGCATCACATAGCAACTGCAACCAAAACAAAAATACAAGCTAGCAAAAATTTATACAGATTGCTCTGCGTTTCTGACTCTGACACAAGGCTTACCTGAGCGCTCCCATATTGCCATAGTAACGTTCATTGTGACTTGCAGCACATCTGCTGGATGCTCGAGCCCCTTCCACCTCACTGTCTCCAATGCATACCTTGCAGAGGTTTCCATCTGCTCCTGGCATGCAGCCCTTCCAAAAGTAATTCTGATAAACTGAGTAGAGAAAACTGAGGTGAGCTAAGGGCAAGGTATGCCAAAGCCTTTACAAGCATGGGAAAAGACAGGAATGGAATTCCATTCTAATAGCTAGCAAGAAAAGGGCTAAATAGTGTGAAGAATCACACATTGTCAGATAGGAGGAAGAGCTGCTTCAGCATGCTTGGAGACTGCAATCACCCCCTGCTGGTCAAACCCTCATGGCCCAATCTCTATTTTACTCCCAAATTTGGGGCTTCAGATTTCCATGGTCTAGTCAACAGATAACCCAGAGCAGCCCTTACCAGAGCCAATGTCACAGTTTTCAGTGTCATTCTCCACAGCTCCCACTGTGTATCTGGAAAGAAGTAACCATCCTGCAGGACTGTAGAGGTGACTATGGCAGGATCGCCTTCCCCTGAGGTTATGGATGTTGATCTGTTTGGCGTTTTTCTTAGCTAAGGCAACAGCATAAACTGGTGGCAGTGCTGTAAAACAATGACCACAACCAGTTATATCAAGGCAGTTAAGTATTCCAGACAGGTACAGCCTCTCTCTTCCCTCCCTCATCCTGTCATGACACCGCCAGTTACAGCAGAGGCTCTGCACTCCGTGTTTAGCCACAAAGCTCCTGTTCCAGCTGCCTGGCATTATCTGCAAAGCTCCTACTGAACACACACAGCAATTCCTTTCCCAAACCAACATGCAAATACACTACATTCCTCCATGAATCCTAGAGGCAGCCTCAGAAGAACCTAAGCCTTTTGCCTTCTCAAAGTAGTCCTGTTACCTTTGTGTTTAAGATCTATTCATTTCCCTGTTTCTTCCATGCTTTCAGCAGCCAGGGCACAATCTCCCCCTGGAGAGGAGAGACAACCATTAAGGATCTCGTGACTGCTGTCACTCCTATTACATGGCAGCACCACATCAAAAACATTGCAATACTCTTGAGCCATATCAACAGAAGAGATACAGTAAATGGCCAGACCGAACAGTAGAGCCTGGAAAGACTATTTGGACATATATATTGATTTCTGCTTCCATCATAGCTATGGGAATTTAACTATGTTTTTAATGGTACTTTTTTGATTCCCTTCCTTATGCTAAGGTCACCTGAGCACTTACCATAACATTCTGCAGCTACAGGCACCAATCCACACTTTCCTGCGATGTAGATGTGGGTTGCATCCAGGGTGACAGCATCAGCCTCACTACTCTGCCAACAGCATTATAGAAAATTACAAAACCGGGATTTGCATGAGTTGTGTAACCAAGCAGTTGTACTTCCCCACTGGTTGGAATTTCCCCTGTATAAACTCCCTCTCATTCCCACTGGTTCCTCCAGCATACAATCTGGTTTTCCTTTTGTTCAGCTCAGACAAGGACGAACACGCTCTGTGCTATTTATCATATACTCTGACCAGAGGGAGTCTCCTACCTTGATCATTTCAATGCATTTGGTCATGGAAGTTGCCTGGACACAGACTAATGGGTCAGATTTGACGCTCAGTGCCCACTCCTCACATTTGCGAAGCTCAGCATCACTGATGCAGCACCAGCGCACAACACTGTTGTCCAAAGAGCTCCCTGCATTAGAAGGAAGGAGCAGAATGAGATCATGTCACCTGTGCACCAATCTATTCTTTGCTAAGGGAACATTTAGATCTATGCATTCATGCCTGGCAGGGAGGAATAACATGGAAAGAGAACCTTTTCTTCCCTTTCCTTAGCTATAGTCCTTTGGAAGGCTTCTCACCTTCATGGCCAAGACCCTTAAGGAGAGCTACATAATCCAGACCAAGGACATAGGCAATCTCTAGCTGCTCTTCAAGAAGCTGCAGGTGCTGAGTGGCATCTTGGAACAGCAGGTTCTTTCCCCCAAAGGGTGCTGAAGTGAAGAGTTCAAACCTGGCTCTTTCCTTTCCTTTTCGCCCAAAGAGGCGCTAGGATAAGAACAACACTTTGAATTGCCATAAATCTACTCACATCAACAGGCAGCCTCATCATCCCCTCCCTTCATGTCAACATAGCACTCGAGTTCTATGCAAGAAAAGAAGGAAGCACTGAGAAGTGGACTAGGAACACTGCTGCATAGCCATTGCTGGTGTGGGGGGAACACAGCTAACATGTTAATAAGCCCACTGACAAAGGTATATGAAGATCTCTCAGTAAAGAAGAGATTTTGTACAACTGCTGTTTGCCAGAGTCGGCATGACAACACAACTCAGCCCCCTGGGTTGAAGTGTTCACTGTCTGCTTGACTATTTTAAAGGCTGGGTGGCTTCATAAATCCTTTAAATGTGTGTTTAAATATGCATTTCAGGTTCAGCTTCAAATAGATTCCCAGATGTCAAGGCAATAGGAAGTTTATAAAAACTAAGTTTAGAAAAAGAGAGGAGCAAAGGTGAAACTTGCCTGACCCTATGAGTCTCCATCAGCTACTTAAGAATTCAGGTAAGTTCCAGGGCAGGATGAACACCATTAGTCATTTTCCAGTTCGGGTCTTAGGGCATCTTCCCTTCTTCACTGGTTTATTCCTGGCCTTCTACAGAAGCCAATGGAGGACCCTTCCCCAGAACAACCACTTTTTAGTCCTTTTTCACACTAACTAGGCATTTCTCAATAAAGAAAGAAGAAAAGCTTGAGTCAGGAGATACGCAGCTTACAGTATCCACTCACTTGGATCATGGTAAGAAATTTGTTGGTGATCTTTTGGAAGTTGTGGCGGGTGATGATGCCACGGCCAGGTCCTTTGCCCAAGTTACAGGTGCTGTATTCGGTCAGCTCAGCTGTAGTCCCATCAGGACACAGGAGTTCATATTCCTGTTGTTCTGCCTCTGAAACAAGAAGACACTCATGAATCTACGAAATTAAATATGATGTGGCAGCAGACAAAGAGACAGAAGGTAAAACATTTTTCAATTATTATTTGAGCAGCACAGTGTACCAAACACATTTGGGAAAGCTGTCTTTGATATGCTTTTCTCTTAATAAAGAGAGGGACCTCAGCCAGAGGTACTCCAAAATACTCTTTAAACTGTATCTCCATAAATATGTTTGTTTAACAATATTTACCTGCAAATTCTACTGATAACCACCTTCAAAAATGTCAATACAGAGCTCGACTGAGTATGAAAATACAAAACAGGTATATGGGAACTGCACATTCTAGCAGCTCAATACACTGAATTTAACTCAGGCAACGCAATACCAAGAGCTCCATCAGAGACTTCAGGCTGAAGACAACACCCTTACAAAAACATCCATCTGCTCCCATTCTAAGAATCCCCTGTGAGCAATTATGGCTCCCTTACTCTTTTCTCTTCTGTTTCCTTCTGACTTGTGTGGAGAGCCAAGAAATATCACAGAACTGCTTGCAGGGGTTGAATTGTCTCTGGAAACAGCAAAAATATAGGCACATCCCCCAGACGCCTATGTAGAAAACAGCACAGACAGAGGTTAAAAGGAATCTGAGTTTTCAGAATTACCTGTGGCACTCATAATTGTTAGATGATCTAAAAAGGCAACATCTGCCACTCCTTTCTTCAAGCACCTGCAGGAAGACAAATGCCATCCTATTAACATATCACCTCACCTATCCTCCATCACAAGTTGTTCTTCCCCCAGAAGTAAATTGAGTACAAGTGTCACACAGCTCACCTGAAGGCTCCCTCAGAGTCATAGAAGGGCTCATTACTGCTTGTCTCACAGAAGTGGTTCTTGTCTCTGACATAGGATTTTTGTCCTTGGCAGAGAGCACACAGTCGTGGAGCAGCAATGCCAACCCCAGGGATGCAGCTTGCATTGAAATACTCACTGATCACTACAGATGTAGAATGAAACAACAACAACAACAACCACCAAAACAAAACCAAAAGAAAAAGTCAAATGGGAAAAAATGGAAGAAAAAGGGGCAAACATATCATGGGCATAACTATGACTACAGTGCTCTAATAAATAAATAAATCAGCAAATTCAGCTTCATTGTCTAAACTTCTAATGTGAAACATTTGCTGGAAACAGAGTGATCAGACTTTGCTTGGTTAAAACCACCCTTGTGATGGCTAGTTATTGCAAAGATTTGCTCCCTGTTGCATACAGAACACAAATATTTCCTAGTTTGGTAACAATTCCGTTGCTTTGGGATCACTAAAAAAGTTCTGAAGAGACCTAAGAGCCAGTATCAAAAACACCCGGAGAGGACATCTCATCCACAATGTCCTTCAGTTTCCACATAGCTCAGATCATTCTACATCTGCTTGTATTTCAGCCATTTTTGCTGAGGGCAGAGAGACAGTCCTACACTCCTACCACCCACCTTGGCTCAGAGGTTGCGCCTCATCCCAGGAAAGATCATTCCTTGCAAGGAGGAAGCCGAGTGGAATATTCCAGCCTGATGTCCATCTGGCTCCATTGTGGCAGCTGCGTACACCTCGTAGCCTCTGGATATTCAGAGTTCCTTGTCTGGCAACAGCCACAGCAAACACACAATTCCCTGCAACAGGACAAAATATTTAACAGAAATAACTTAATCCCAGTTCTGCAGCTTCCATCTGTGTACAGGAGTTCAACTACTTCTGAGAACACAGCTAAGGAAAAAAAAATCTCTTAGGTATATGAAACAGAGGTACCCATTGCCAGCAACTTTACCACGTACTGGCTACACAGCACCTTGTCAAACCGAGTGACGCATGCGATGTGCAGAGCAAGAGCAGTCTGGTGGAAAAGGCTTACAAGATCATCCAGCCTCATCACCCGATGCAATTGCTTCTCAAGAATTTTGAACACTTATATCATACTGTTTAGGCATTGTAAAGTATTTTCTACTGTATGCTTGATTCTGGCTCAGACTTATTTATTCTTACCTTATAAATCATTCATTGCACAGACTGTTCAGGTCTGCCGTGGATTAAGAATCTTACCATAACAAGATTCTCCACTTTATATTCTTCTCTCTTTAGAGTGAGAAGGAGAGAATTAATTCAAGAGGGAAGCTAATATCTTAAGAAATTCCTAGTAAATGTTCAGTTATGCTAGTAAAGAGCATGGCATAAGAATTGACACAGATGGAATAAAATCCTTCTTACCCCCTGCAAGATGTAGAACTCCAATACGCTATTGCTGCAGGCAGGGGTAGATACAATTTGTTGTAGTGACATAGAGAAAGGCTACTAGATACAAAGCACCACTCATACTTTGTTCATCATCAGTATTTTAGAAATAGTTGTTAGTCACCTCCATACTCCTGTAAAGTTAATGAAAATGTATAGGCTTTTTTCAAGAATTCTTGAGCTTTGTCTTTTACTGCACAGCAATTTATAAGCCAAATCAGAAGTGCAGCTTATTTTTTTGCTTTGTGAACCTACCTTGCTCATAGATCTCCTTTGCCACCACCGTCAAACCATACACCTTTACAGCAGAGTAAACATCTCCAGCATCCAAGGAGGCAGCATCTGCTTTATTCACCTTAAGAACAACAACAAAACTCTCAAAACAAGTGTGCTTACAGGGAAACAAACTGCAGCTTCAAGAGCAGAGTTTCTGCCTGAGAGGAAGTAACCAGTGCCTTTTACAAGCACATGCTTTGTTTTTAATTGAATCCCTGCTACTAAGCATGGTGAAAGGTTAGCTATGAAGGCTCGGTTACCTTCATAAAACACCTGTTCTTTTCCAGTATCCTTTCTCACCTTTTCTTCTTTCCATTCCAAAACCCACAATTCTGCTGCCAAATGAAGAAAAAGGCAACCCCTATTTCCTCCTATTGCTCCCCTAAGACCCTAAATCTTTCTGAGACTTCTCCTGGCTGTAATCTTTCCATAACCATGTAGAAAATGGAACTGAAGTCTGCCCACAAATGTTGCAGGACTGAATAAAAAGACTAAATAAATTATTCCCTGAACCAACAAGAAAGGTTTTCTTTGTTTTGTTTTCCAGGTCAGATTTGGACCTGCTGAAGCCAACTGGGACTCAATGAAAACGGAAATTTAAATTCTCTATTCCGGACAAGTTTTAGGTACGTTAATTAAATTATTCTACAGCAATGCATTATGAAAATGGAATTTCAGAACTGGCATAGAGCCTACACTTGCAAATGGTCTAATGTCTTATTGAAATTAAATATTTTTATATGAAAAAAGGCGGTGCTCTTTACTTCAGAAAAGATTGACTAGGGGCTAAAAATAGTAGGGAAGAAAGGGAACAAAAAATATTTATTATAGTCAGAGTAGGACCAAAACCCACAAGCAATGGGAACACTCTGAGCAAGTTTGAAGTGAGTAGATTGGTTTTGTCCATTTATTTCCAAGTAGCTCTCTACTTATTTTGAGGAGATTGCAAGGATGCTAGCTGGGATAAAACAGTACATCTAGTCAAATGTCCATAGGTTTTAATTCTTGCCTCCCAAGGTACCATATACTTTGTCATATGTGCAATATGCATCATTTCAGTATCATTTTATTCTCCCATGGATTTTGTTTAACAGTTTTTTCTTCAAAAGAGGAGTTGGACTCAAAATCAGTTTTAGAAATCTCTGTGAACTCACCCTGATCTTATCAATGCAGTCATATGTATTGTGGGCTCTGATGCAAGAAATCCTAGTAAACGAATTGGCAGTAGCAAGGGGCAGCACAGCCGTAAGTGCTTTGGACAGTTCAGCACACTTTCTCTGTTCTAGGTCAGAAAGGGTGCACCATCGGAATTTCTTCCCTGCAGAATCGAAACAGAAGTCAAGGTTTGTAGGATTCAGTGAAAAAAAAACACTCAGTTTAAAACCTTATGGAGAGGGAAGTGATTTTCTCTAACTTCACAAGTAAGCGGATTCTGCTCACTAGCACTCACATACCTACATACTTACAAGCACCCAAGAGATGTGCCCAAGCACTTTTGCCCAGCGTGGAAGACAATGAACATTCATTGTTGAGACTTTACTATATCTTTTTGCTTCCTCTTGACTGGCAGCAACAAACTAGTTTTGAGATAGATTTTTCAAGAATCATTTATTACAGTATGATCTTTTGCCTCAGAATCTTCTTTGCTCCATGAATCTTTGGCAAGGTTGCCACCCAAAATGAGTAAACAAAGGCAAGGACATCCTTATGGCTATGGTCTATGTTCCTGTCAGGACAGCAAGAAGAGGAAGGGTACTTCCAGTGTAGGGTAACCTTGTTGCCATTGTCCTGTTATCAGACTGCAGTTTTTCTCCCAACAAGCCAACTGCGATGTGACCTTACAAGAACACAGACCTCTTGATGTAAACAATGCATTCCTCGGGGTTTATCAGTTTTATTGCTGTCAGTTATGTCCTGGGTTATCAATACAGGACATTCTTTGCTCCACTGTGCCCTCTGGTGCTTTCATGCACATACATTTTCATGCATAATTTATCCTTATCAATCTTAATATCTCTGTTACACAGTTCTGGAGAGTCTTAACTAAGCCTGCAAATGACCAAGAAACATGGAGGTAGGATGTTGTTAGGGGATCAAGTTGCTTAAGTTTTGTTGAATTTTAGTCTTTAGAGAGAGGATTGCTGCCTTTTGGACAGACAACAACCGGTGTTCCAGGTTCCAGCTGTCTCACAGCATCAAGCTATGTGCTTTGTTGGAAGAGCATTTCCCACTGAGCGCCATGCTTTGTTAGAACAGTATTTCCTCACCTTTTTCTTTCCAGAAGAGTACTCCCTGATTTTAAATAAGACCCACATGAGAGTTCAAGGGTTAGAAAACCTTAGATGTGAGAAGTATGAAAATTTTAAGTTGGAAGAAGTTCACGATTAAATGCTATTTTACAAAGGAGTTAAACCAAATCCCTCAATCCAGAAAGTGGGGATCTGGAACTATTTGAAATTTTGACAGCAATTCTGTAATTTGGGGCCTCTCCTGGTTTTAAACAATATACTATCTAAGTGTTGCCTCAGCAATGACAAGTAAATCGCTGTATCCCTGAAGATAGAAAGGTTTGTCTTCCATGACAACACCCACAATGAAAAACAAGGGACAACTTGGTTACTGACAATGAAAAATCATGTACTGCACTGAGCAGAGTATTGAACATCAACAATAAAATCCTTACAATCTTACCTCTTCCAAGCAGGAAGGTAGTAAAAATTATCTTCATTTCTGGATGCCAAACAAAGACCACTTAAAATAAACCCCACAGGAACACTCAATAAATTTGTAGCAGAACTGAACTATTCAATTGTCAGATATTTTTCCAGCTGAAAACTCTGTAACCAGTAAAAACCAAACCAGAACAGTGCCAGCAGAAAGAAGGAAGATGAGATTAGAAATGGAGGAGAAGGTGAAACCTCCTTTTCCAGGTGAAGTCAGGGCTTGGTTGGTTTAAACTGACTATGAGGCTACATCCTTAGTAGTCCAGGCACACCAATAAAATTTCCTCTTTTGCTTTAGGCTCCAATTATTCCGTCTTGGATGTAGTATGATTTATTCTGTATTCTTCCTATTAAATGCCTTCTACTCTGAAATATATCATGACATTCATCTCAAGAAGATATGCATTTAAGGCGAAAAAAAAAAAAGTTCCTTTTATATATAAAAATAGCATGCATTTATGTAACTTATACCACGTAATGAAAATCAGGTCTGAATGCATAGAAAACACTACAACATCTCTAACACTGTCAATTCCAGATGTTTAAGCATTTGGTTCTCTGGCAATCTGGAATAAATAATGTTTACAGTTAAAACACTGAAGTTTTTATTTCTTTGAGCATAGCATCAGACATTAGTACTCTACTTGTTTTGACATTAATTCAGCACAATTCCAAAAAGAACCCATTGTGGTTTTAGAGGGGTACAGCTTGAAACACACTGATTAATTTTGACAGCGTTAATGAGTATATGGATCTCAACTATTCAAAGAAAACAAACCTTCACTGAATCACTAAGAAACTAGCGTATCAAGCTGCTTCAAAACTAACAGGGTCACCATCTGTCAATGATCAAACAAGAAAAATACAAGCAAATGGAAATCACAGGCACAGTTCCAGCTGCAACTTCTTTGCACAGAAGAAAACAAAATCAAAGCATATATAACAATTTGTATCCTGGTAACCCATCCAGAAGCCACGATTCTCTTTCCCTCTCTGCATCAGCCTTACCTGAAGACAGCAAAGTGAAGATGATTAGGACAATTAAAATCACCGTCTTCATGATTACAGCAGTTCAGCAAGGATCCTCTCTCTGCCCTGACGCTCTGCCTTCTCATACCAGGAATTCCACAGTGATGACCAAAGCTTCTGGGAGATAGCAAAGGGGTTTTAGGCATCAACAAGGATAAACCAAGATTTAAGAAATAAAACAAACTGTCAGAGGATGGAATATCCTTATATGCAAAGGAGAAAATGACATTCATACCCACAGATGGAAAATGTCCATGTGTTTTCTGCTGGACACAGGAAGACATGTAAGCCTCTGCTTTTGAAATAAATTGCGCTTCTCCTGTTTCAAAAGGCAGCACAGTGCCTTCTGGAGATAGGCAAGACTACTTTTATCTTACAAAAAGGGTGTCTAAGGCTAAGTGAATTGTCCAAACTGCTGGATACACCTCTCTACAGAATATTGAGGGGTCTTTCTTACCTTATTTTTTCACCTGGTAATGGTTTGTCTACTGAGTAATTTTAAACAAAAAGTAATCCTATGGCTCCCTAAGAATTCAGAACAGAACCGTGACACTGTTGACTTTCTTGGCTCTCTTTATTCCATTCTAGCACAGTAGTCTCATCTGAGCTGGTTTATTTTCCTGTTTTCTAACACTTAGCCTGGAGTATTATCTCTTAATTACTCTACAGCAGCCATGATTAACATCATTAATTCTACAGCAGGGGAAAAAAACCCAACATATACACACATACATATATATGTAAGCAGAAGTATGCATACTGAACCGATCTGATGATGCATAAAGTATTGTTAATATGCTTTCATCTTTCCTATTTAGGAAAGAATTGGCTATTCCTACAGTCTTGGAAAAAGACAGTCTTTTTCCTAGTTTTATTTTATTTTTTCGTCTTACAGATTTTCTTAGTACTTTCTCTGCTTCATGTATTTTTGCCAATACTTTTCCCAGATTTCTTCTGTTGCCTTATGTAATCTTCCCTAGTGATTCACAGTCCTTATTCTCCACTTGCTTCTTTCACACTCACAAACATGGATTCCACTGCTTATCTCTGCATTTCCTAAGTTCCCTCACCAGGTCTGCAACTGTTGTTGAGGTGCTGTGCCTCCCACTAATCTCAGCACAGAAGAGTTACATTTCTGCCTCTGTCCTGTGCTCCCTGAACAAACGTTTCCAATCCCTAAAATCTCTGTTCTTTCATTTCAGAGAGAACAACTGTGGTATCATCCCACCCTTTGCCTTGGCTCACAGACGCAGGCCTAGCAGAGGGCAGTACCCTTTGGGAAGTACGTTTTGTTTCTCAGTGAGTGCAGTCCTTATAGTCTTGTCAAATGTTAAAAAAACTCCACCAAATGTAAGAATAGAACACATGATAAAGGTAATTTTAAAAAAGTTAAAGGCCCACATATTTACTTTTAATTTCAGGGAGAAAGATTGGATCATTAACCAGTTCAGTCAATGTCAGTTAATATACACTATAAACAAGTGTGTTTAATTTAATTACACCTTAATCTCTGAATCACTCCTGAATCACTTCTGGGGAAACTTGTCAGTCAGGCCCACCAGCAGGGTGCAGTTAGACATCAAAGCTAATGGCTCTTGCAATGCTTGTAGCAAAGCACCTTAGAGGATCAAATCCCACCTCTCTGAGGTTTTACTTCCTGCCAATCCTACCATTACGTTAGCTCAGCATATATGTACACCCTAACAACTCAGCTAATATTACTACTATTACATGAGGGCCACATCTGGATCTCTGTCCGAATTTTACGTATTTAAAAATAAAAGGCTTTCCTGTATAAGCCCAAGACATTTATACTGATATTACGCTGCTCTCAGTGGTGATGTGAAAAAAAGCAGAATGATGTGAAAATGTTGCAGACTTCATGTTGTAGACTTAGGCCTGGTCAGGAAAACAAACAAACATTAATTACAAATGTAAAGTAACCAGGTCAGCTGAGAGGACCATGTCCCAAAGCACTGAGGATGCGGAAACAGCAACAGGACTCTGGAATTCTTTTCCTACTGATTCACCCTATGAAACTACCCTCCACCGTCAGAAAATGGTAATTAGGTACTTCTTACTAATGTGGCATCTATTTAGGGATGCATCTAAGAGGGTGGAAACCAAATAATCTCTCTAAAATCCCCTGTGCTGCTAGGAAACAGGCAAAGGACAACCACAGTAGGACCAGATGTTACTGCACTACCCTGCCCGACATCTCCCTTGCAGGAACAGCATTGTGTCTGTCCCATGTCCCTGCCAGTGAAATCCCTGCCCCAACATCCCTGCTGCTCCCATATCCGAGGCTAACAGCAGTGCCGAGAAGCAGCCGAACCCCAACTGCCTCATCCTCAGCTCCCCAAGAAACAGTTATCTCCTCAGACCATACCTCCCTTTGAGAAACAGCTTTGTCCTGGTATTATACCTCCTTCTGTGGAGCAGACTTGCCCCCATACCACTACCTCAGGGCCAGCCCTGATCCCACATCATGTCCTCTCAAGGGCAGCCCTGTCCCCACACCACATCACCCCAGGGGCAGCCCAGACCCCACATTACACACCCTGGGAAACAGCCCTGTCCCCACACCATGTCCCGTCAGGGACAGCTGTGTCCCCACACCACATCACATCACCTCAGAGACAGCCTCGTCCCCACACCACATCATCTCAGGGGTGGCCTTGTCCCCACATCATGTCCCCTCAACGGCAGCCCTGTCCCCACACCACATCAACTCAGGGCCAAACTTGACTCCACATTGTGTCCCTTCAAGGATGGCCCTGTCCCCACAACACATCACCTCAGGGATGGCCTTGTTCCTATATCATGTCCCTTCAAGGATGGCCCTATCCCCACAACACATCAGCTCAGGGATGGCCTTGTCCCCATATCATGTCCCTTCAAGGATGGTCCTATCCCCACACCACATCACCTCAGGGCCAACCCTGGCCCCACATCGTGTCCCTTCAAGGATGGCCGTGTCCACACACCACATCACCTCAAGGGCGGCCCTGTCCCCACACCACCTTCCCACAGAGAACAGCCCTCACCACACCCTACACCCTTGTCCCCACACCCAGCACCTCCCGCCGCTACCGCCCCCTCAGGCGCCTCCCGCGCCGGCCCCGCCCCGCGCCCGTCTCCCGCCCGGTCTCCCAGGGGTGTCAGAGGCGGCGGCGGCGCGGCGGGAAGATGGCGGCGGCCATGGCACTGCGGCGGAGCAGGTACGGGGACGGCGGGAGGGATGGCGCCGTGTCGCCCGGTTGCGGCTGTGGCTGTGGCGAAGCGGTAAGCGCTGTCTGACAGCCGACAGCGTGGGGGCCATGAGGAGGAGCCGTGCGGCGGCCCGGCCTCCCCGGCGCAGGGCTCGCAGCCGCCCCCCTTCCCCTCCGGCCGGTTCCCCGGCTGACAGTTCCCTGCCGGGGTGAAAACGCGGTTGTTTCTGTTGCCTGGGCCCTGTCCGCTGGGCATGTGCAAGGAGCCTTGGCCTGCTGGAGAGACAGCTGGAGGGTTTGGGTATTTGAAGGGGGAAGCCTGAGGCCTGGCTCCGGCTCGCGGCGGTGGTGTCGGTGGGTGAGGGCTGTGTGACCCCGGGCTGTGAGGGGACCCGGGCCCTGCCGGCCTGGGCAGTGGGGCTTTTATTAAGGCTTTTTCACAGCAACGAGACACTTGACCAGTAACGTTCTGGGACCTGCTTCTCAGATCACACAAACCCCCTACCCTGCCTTTTCTCTTAACACCAGTGTGCCGTTACTGTCTGGCCTTGGTGCCCGGCAGCAGAGTGTTGTCCCTTGTTGTTCCTTGTCCCTGAAGTCACCGAGGAGCTCACTTTAAGATGGGATCCCAGCAGTTCCCGCTCCAGCTGCCCCAGTCCTGCAGAGGCAGGAGGCCAGCCCGCTCCTACACACGGGTACCCATCAAGGTCAGGCTGTCGGGAGCATGGGAGGTGAGGCTGACAGTAAGCTAGTCAATCGTGGTATCTTTACCTGTTTTTTAGACAGGTTTCAGATGAAGGAGAAGACTAGTTTTCTCATATTAGACACAAAAAGCAGTTTTGGTTAGAGCTTAGGGTCTGCAGTTGGTTGTTGTGTCCTTCCTCTGTGGTGATCTTTCTGCTTAGGTACCTTGTCCCGGCACGTCCTGCCCTTCGACTAGAAACAGCTCCTGGGTGCTCCTGTGAAACCAACACAGCTAGTTTTATTTTACCTGTGCATTTTCTTTATTTTTTTTTTAGATTATTATGTATCCAGGCCAATAGATGTCTTGAGAACACTAGCGCTTTAGGCTGCAGTTAAGTTTCAAGATTTCTCCCCCACCCCTTATTTTTTAGTGTTCTAAAGCGTTTCTGGTAAATTTCAATCTAGCGCTAACTGGATTAGTTCCTCGTGTTTTGAATCCCTTAGAAGCAGCCCAAAGGCTCCCAGCTGGGCAAGTATTCCAGATGTTTTAGTATGTTGTAAAGCAGGCTGGTAATACTGCAAATTAGCGTAGGTCCGGTGTATGACCCAGGCGGATCAGCTGACCTCATTGTTCATGATAAAATTACATCATGTTGTTATGTCAAACATGCAGGTTCTACAGCAGTGTGGGATGTTTTTTCTGTCATACTATGGAAATAATGCAGGAGATGATGCAGCGGTGTGGCATGGTTAGCATCTGGTTCCAAGAACCCCTGCTTTGGGTAGGGACTGCCACATTTGAGTTAATACAGTGGTTTTAACAGAGCCCATGAAGCTGAAGGGCAGAGTGAAATGTTACTAACCGTGTTATGGGGGATAAGTGAAAACGATAGCTGTTTGTTCTTGGCTAACATTAAAACATTGTTAGCAAGTGTCGACGGGTATCATTATATGATTTCTAGACAAGAAATCTGCTATTTGTAGATTCTTCTTCTAAATAAAGAGATAATGTCTATATGTGACTCAGAAGATACCTGAAATTAATTCTTAAAATTACTAATAATAATTTCCCGGAACTTAATCTCCCTAAATGATGCAATAGCTTGTAAGCTAATGAAGTAATGCAGTACTCAGCATGTATCTGATCAAGAGCAGATGAAAGGTCAGGGAGCCGAATGAAAACATCCCAGCAATGACATTTGCATCACAGGAATGAGCGAGTGGCACAAAGACCTGCCAGACCTGGTTGTTCCCAAGGGACCGACACTGTTTAACATTTTTATCAGTGATATAGACAGAAGAATCGAGAGCACCATTAGTAAATTTGCAGATGACACCAAGTTATGTGGTGGTGTTGATAGACCGGACGAGNAGAAGAGGAAGCTCTGGGGAGACCTAAGAGCAGCCTTTCAGTACCTAAAGGGGGCTACAGGAAGGCTGGGGAGAGTCTGCAGCGGCAGGATGAGGGGCAATGGATTTAAGCTGGAGAAGAGTAGATTTAGATTGGATATTAGGAAAAAATTTTCCTCTGAGGGTGGTGGAACACTGGAACAGGTTGCTCAGAGAGGGGGTTGAGGCCCCTTCCCTGGAGATATTCAAGGTGAGGCTCGATGAGGCCCTGGGCAACCTGGTCTAGCTGGGGGTGTCCCTGTGACTGCAGGGAGGTGGAACTAGAAGACCTTTGGAGGTCCCTTCTGGCCTGGATGATTCTGTGATGATTCTGTGACAAGCCTGTCAGTGTGAGAATGCTGCCCCTCTCCTGTCCTGAGATCCTGTCTAACAGCAGGATGTGGTGTTGCAATGCCATCTTCAAGTACTTGTCTAAACGTGCTTATTTACAGACTTTGAACAGGAATAGTTCTTGTACAGTTGGACGGATCCTTTTCAGATCTATTTAAAAAAAAATCCTGTTCAAACTATTTCCCTGCGTTGGGCAGCTTTAAGTCTATGTCATGTGTTTTCAGTCACATTACAGTTCACCAGTGCACAGAGTGGTAAGATAAATACTAAAGATCTTCTGTGCCTGGCAGCCTTTTTTATTTTTCCAGCTCTAACAGTTGATCTAATAGAATCCATAACTTTTCTGTTTACTCCTCCTCCCCTCCAGCACGGTGAGAAAGGAGATACATGAACTCATTTATAAGTGTCTCTTAAGGTAGTTGCTGTTGTAGGAAGTCCCTAAATGACACACCTGCGTAGCAGCTTGGTAGAGATGGAATAATCCCAATTGCTAAATGATCATTACAAAATTTACCACTACAATTGCAAACTGAGCTTGTTTTGATAAGCATGGCTGAATTCAGTTTTGCCCATTATAAACATACCTTAGGATAGATGTAAATACATGTTAGCCAGGTTGTTACAGGAGGTAATGATGCTTGTGCTACGTACTTTGCTCCTAGGTAGAGCAATCTTGTTTTAAACATTTTTGCTTTCCATAGAAAAATATGAGTAATTTACTGATGTTAAAGGGATTGTTTGTGTGCTGTTGGATAAAATTTGTCTTTGTTAAGGTGGAAGCAGATTTAGAGAGTAGTAACTCTCATCAATCCTATAAATGCTTACTAAAAAAAGGGAAAAATAAATACAATACTAAACATGTAGGCCTGGGCAGTGCATACAACACGATGAAATTACATTATATTAGCTTGCTTTTTAAAAAATACTCATGTTGTATTCACAATCACCAACATTTTAGGGCTCCAAACAGGCCAGGATTTGATACATAATGACAGCATAACTAGTTGCCTGAAAGGGGCTACAGCCAAGATCAGCACATACAGTATTCAGTATTGTATCACTGTTACAATGGAATTAAGCTCAAGAGGAACATATGACAATATTTGGTAAGAAAAATAGAAGATAAAATAGATGCAACATTAGATAAATTCCTGGATATCCTGAATACTGCAGGAACTTTTTAGGGAAGCAGTAGGCCGGAAGGGAATAGGCTCAGTGGGAATTTTATGTTACTTTGAGGAGACTTTTCCCTCTGTGGTATTCACCATCTGAACATAACCGTTCAATCTAGCAATAATCTTATGTTTGCATTATTAAATATTTGTGCTTAAGCAACTGTTTCTTGTTGTATTTGCAGTTTGCTGACTGGCTGTAAATTCCTTCTGTGTGAGAACCTGTGTGTTAGAACTGGAGTCTTATGGAAGCAGCCACCTTCCAGGACATTTTTCAGTGGTAAGTGAAGGCTTGTATCTCCCCGGTGTTTTTAAATGTAGGGTTACTCAAAGTTTGGCAAATTACAGTTACATACTGGTGAATGTGAAGTTCTTGACATTAAAGCAGAAGTGGGAGTCCAGCATCAGAGACCTATTCAGTTCATGGCATTTCCATAGATTCAAGCTTGTAAGTTAATTATATTATTATATTATATAATTATATGTATTATATAGTAAGTAACTCCTTTTTTTTCTGGAGAGTAAACCAAGTGTATTTACCTATTTTGTAAGATTCCTTATGAGGTATTATTTATTGTTTCTCAGCTATTTTGGAATACTTGTATAGCAAGTGTAGCAATAAAAAAAAACATGCCTAGAGAGAATTTACTTTAACAAGGGGAGCATTTTAGTCAAATAACTTCCCTAGCCAAGGTTGAAAGCTTCTGTGCTCTTTTGGAAGTGTCATCTGTTCCTTAATGATTTCATAGGTATGAGGAGCCTTGCAGAGGACATGCGTCTGGGCAGCAGTTCTGGATACTCTAGCACCTGAGCAGTATTGGCTAAAACTGGAAAGGCAGTGCTGATCCCACCTGGAGCAATGTCAGTCCCCAAATCAGCAGTTCCTCCACTGAGGCTTGTTAGTAGGCCCTGCAGTTGTTTATTTTCTGGGTGGTTTTTTTCCCCAATATTTTTGTTCACTCTAACACTGCGGTATACTTGTGTGTGTTTATCAGAAGGTAACCGCTTGCTTTGTCATTGTGACATCTGCTGTCCCAATGGTCTCTTTTAATGTACCTCCTTTGAAGGTATTTGCCTTTTTTTAAGCTTCTTTGGTACTTTGACAGTCATCCTTTTCAGTGGGATTATCACTTCTGAGGAAACATGTGTGTCAGTACCAGCAGCCAAGCAGCTAGGATAATAAAGTGAATAGCTGCTCTGTTTCTACTTTTTTCTATTTTTTTCCCTTCTTTCCACCCCCTGAGGGAAATTTACATTGAGATCCCTTCCCATCTTCCTTGGCAATACGTGTTTTTTTACAAGTTTGCTGCTGTTCAGACATCATAGTAGTGCAGCTCTGCATCCTGTGTATGTGCCTTAGTATATGTAAATACAATGCAAATGCACCTCTCATATCATACCCATTAGCACACTAATGAATCAGATTTTCCTCCTGTGAATATTTGTGTACAACTTAAGAACGTACCATAAACTAGGAGTTGGTTGTTTAGCAGTGTCACTTTCCTGGCTTTGTCAGGACAGCTGTATGCAAAATAAGGGCTTTCACATTTCCCAGTACTCCCTACTTTCAGCAAGTGAAGAAAATAGAGTATTTTGTAAAGTTAATTTAATCAGATAGACTGTCATAACAGGTGCTAGAGGAAGAAGGACTCTGGGGAAGAGCATATATAATGGAATCTCTTGTAGCTTTTAAACTTTCCCAAACATCTAGAATTTTTCTGTCAAATTAAAACCCATTAACCATAGGTTTTTTTTTCTTCACTAACTTCTGCGCTTTACTGAATTTTCCAACTGTAGACTCCTCAGAAAACTACCTTTGTAAAGACAGTACAATTTAGCAGAGATTGATGTTAGGACTGTGTTTTTATATTTTAAAAAACAACAACCCACATTAATGAACTTTGAGCCAATAGTTTGTGTACTTCCGACACCTCCATTTTATCTTTCTCCTTCGTTTCAAACTTTGAATTTTTTTTCCATCAGTTTAATGGTTTTGCCTGTCCTGTGGCATTTTTTAAGTGTTGTATTGCTCTCGAGTGTTTCTAGCAGCACAGCACAGCCAAGTGGCAGGTCTTTCTTTTGCTGGACAATGTTAAGAAGTTGATGTGAAAGCATCTGCATGGATGTTGGCTGAGAGGTGGTTGTAATAGCAGAGTTACGAATAATGAGCCTGACAGCTAAAATGATATCTGTTGTCAAGATGAAAACCAGTGAAATAATGTTAGACGTGAAGTGAGTGACTCAGAAGGGCAACATCGAGCTTTATATATAATAAAGATAATAAGAAAGTCACAGGATCTACCAGGTGGGAATTTGTTGAAAACAGTTCAGCTGTATCACCTGCTTTGTAGTGCAGCTCTTACCAGCTGAGAGAATTCAGACTTCAGCAGTTTAACAGGCCTGTAAGAAGGAAATAGTATAAGTATCCTTTTATATATCAGTCTGTACTTGAAATTCTAATAAATCAGGAAATCAAAGTAGGGTTTACATGAAATGTTTGAGACATGATTAAAATCCTGCTAGAGTAACTGGGTAATGCTGTATTATTATTGTTTGGTTATAATAGATGTTTGTTTGTAAACTTGTAGCATAGGTGTTGTCCTGTGTTAGTACAACAGCTGCATACAGTCTTCAGTTTTTGCCACCTGAGGTATTGATCTAATTTTCTATAACCATTTATTTGAGTTAACTTACCTGTACAAATCCTGTCTGCTGTGTTGTATGTGGATATTTCATTACTGAAAATTATGCTTACACAGATTAATAGAAATGTCAGCTCTTTGTTGTCTAGAAATCAAAGTTAATCCTTACAGGGAAAAAAATAAATTGAGAAAACCGAGACACATAATGCAAAATTGTTGCATGGCGTGAAACATGGGGTCATATGAAGTTGGCTTTGAGTTTTGAACAAATTAACTTTTTAGCCAGTCATTTTCTAATCCATTGATACTTCAGATTCTGATTTGGATTTAAATAGATTAATTGCTGAGGATGTTATTAGGAATAGAATATAACTATTTTTTAGTTTTATCTCTACCTCTTAAAACAGTATCACCTAAGTGTTTGTATCTTTTCCCGGAAGAAATTTTTAATTTGGTCAGAGTAACAAAGCAGTATTCGTATCATTGCACCTGATTTGCATAAGCTAGAGTGTGCCTTTGGGTGTGCACTTTGCTTTCTCTCCTGTGTTTTTTACCATTTTTGAGGGAGTGAGTCTCTTTCATCTGTTCCAGAGAAGGAAATTGTTAATCTCTTTTTATTCTCACTTGCTGAATAAACTCAATGTTCAAGAGAAACCTGAAACAGGTTAGCCTTATCTAAGTTCAGATGCGGGGTTCAAAGCATCTAAAAGTATGTTATTCATAGGTAGAAAGTCCTACACCTTTTTCCTCTTGTCCCAGACTTATTTCTGCTGGCTCACGTGCCAAGACATGAGCTTTCCTGACGTTCTCCTGCCACTTGCCAGGGCTGCATCAGCGTTAAGTGTCACTGGAGAACATGATGTTCAGCTGAAGTCTCTAAACAGCACCAACTGCCTGAACATGGTACTGGTGCCAGAATCAGTAACTAATCTTTTTGTCTTGGAATTTATAAGCTGCTTGTGTGAGTTTCGTTTGTATCTGAAAGGTGTGGGATTGTATTTTGTCAGGGCAAAAAACGATTAACAGTGACGTGTTGGATGCCTTTGCCAAAGGTCTTGTTTTGGACATCAGTTACAGAAGTGCTGCTGCATTAACGCTGGAGATGGGGAAAAGTCAACTCTTGACATCATTTACCAGCAAATTAAATTGTGTTTGTTGTGGCTTGTGGAACATCGTATGGCTTGGTCTCCAGCACAGGGGGAGAAACATTCACATTGGTGTAATCAGCAGAGGCTCTTGAAGTGGAAACAGCCTCTCCCTGGACACAAACCAGAAAGAGCTGTTCCTGCTGAGGGGTTTTGGCCTGGGAATTTGCTAAGCTCTGGTGAAACAGCTGAGCAGCTTTGCTAATTTAGAACCAAAAATGTGCTGGGAAAGGAGTGAAAGGCTTTAGGGATAAAGAGTACCCTCAGTCTCTGTACAGACATTTCTGTTGAAATCATGATGCAAAGTTGAAAGTCTTTGTAAACTCAGAATAAGTAAAAGTCTGCCTTTATAAAGCTTTCTTTAGCTATTCTGAATGATCCCTGTCCTTTATTGAGCATTGTTCTTTAGGGTGGAGTACTTTCTAGAATCTTGACTGTAACTGTAGTTGCGTTCCTGCCTTGTTTGTTGGCTGGGCTAATAAGATTAAAGCTGTTTTCATATTATGATGTATTTTATGACATAAATCAAGCAATGTTTTAAATCACATATGTAGGAAAGCAATGGGCAAACCCGCTATTTTGGCAAAAAAAAACGTGACCAAGAATTACTTTTATTGGGCATCTTTTTGCAGCAGGGTGGATGAAGCACAGCTGAATGCTTCTAATCAACTCTACTGCTTAGAACTGAAGCTTCCCAGATTGCTCAGCAATTATGCGCTTTGTCTCTATGCTGCCTAGAAACAGATTTGGTGTTTACTGAATTCTTTTGGTTGTTAATGCATCCTTTCATAGTCAAACCCTAAGCCTGACATTGATAGAACAAGATATAGTCCATTGTTATTTGATTCTGGCTCATCCACGTTAATGATTGTTGTGGAAATGACACCAATTCTATCCTAGAATTAATTCCTTTGGGCATTTTCTCTGGCCGGTAGTGACTTCTGCTCATTGTTGAGAACCTTCAGACTGACTGTAATACAGATTTACAGTCTTAATACTTACTTAGCCCGTTAAGCCTGAACATACTTGTTTTCTCTGAAGATTTTGCAAGGGAAATGCTTCCTACTGCTCTGATTGCTCTGTGGGGCTGCCCTGTTGCTTAGTGACAGTGTGGGGTATGTGTATCTCATAGATTACATGCAAAGCTTGTGTTACGGAGGAGGAGCTTGGTAGTTCTGAGTAAGAAATTAAGAAATAGATGTAATACTAGATGTCTTTTAGTGTGTGTGTGTGTGTGGTGACGTGTACTACAGCAAAAATGAGTCTATTATCCTGTTTATCAAATCTACACTGAAGCAGGTCGTCATTTCCTTCCTTCTTCCAGTGAGCTGTGTAATTTGGGGATTCCCTAGCTATAATGAAAGCTTTAATGACTGAGAAGCATGAAGCTCCACAGTACTACCGATTGTTCCCAACAACTGATTATTCAGTATAGTAACAACTTAGAAGATCTCATAGCTGGGAAGTATGATAGAAATCCAGAGGCAAAATGAGAAACCCAGCCCCATGGTGCTTTCAGGCAGCTCATTTTATGTGTCTTTGGGGGGAAGAATGTTTGGAGGGGCATGACCAGTTAGCTGAGTCTCAGTAACTTGGTGAGCTGCAATAACTGGAGTGCTTAAGAGCATCTCTACATACATGTGTCACAGATTTCTGATCACATTTTCGTCACCGAAGCTGACACCCCTCACTGCACGTTATAGCTTTTTCTTTACTGTGTAGCTGATCTCTTCCTTGAAGACTGTTTATTTTCTGTTACAGACAGGAAGAAGCTTCACACAGCTCCAGTAGGGCAAGTCTTCCGCCTGCGCCCCTTGCATGTTCTGATAGCTACAGGTGGGGGATATGCAGGATACAGAAAATATGAGGATTACAAGGTGGAACAGCTGGAGAAGAGGGGCATAGAGGTGCCTGTGAAGCTTGCGAGCGAGTGGGAGGTAAGAAACTTGGAACAATTTTACTTTTGCTCTGTTTGATGTGAAGCTCCTTAGTTTTCATTCCAACAGGGGAATGATTAAGTTGTCCTCTACTGCCATTGCACTTTTGACAAATTGTGAAACTAAAGTTTCTGTCACTTAAGTAATTATTTTGGCTGAAGTCAATGTAATTGGAACTGCTGGCATCTCCTCTATATTTCATATGGCTGACACTTTATTTTTTTAAATAACTTGTCAAATTGGAGGTAGAAGGGATATTTAATCAAGTGATTGTGTTATATATTTTGAATAAGATCATGTTGGAAGGCATTGAATGATTCAAATGGAAGTCATGTAGTACCATCTCCTGCTTAAATCAGGACTAACACTGAAATCAGACCAGGTTAATTAGGGCTTTGTCCACTTGGGTATTAAAAATGTCCAAAGGCAGAGATTCTACAGGATCTCTGGGCAGCCCGTTCCAATGTTTAATTATCCTCATAGTGAAAAATGTTATCTATATATCCAGCTAGAACCTTCCCTGTTTCAGTTTATGGCTGCTGCTTCTCCAGCTCCTTCAGTAAAAATCCTGGTTCTGCCTTCTCAGTAACCCCTTCTTGGACGTTGGAAGGCTGTTGTTAGGTCCCTTCCTTAGTCTTCTCCAGGCTAAACAAGCCCAGTGCCCTTGGCCCATCCTCACAGGCCATGTGTTGCGCGCGCTTTGACTATGCTGCCGGTCCCTCACTGGACATGCTTAAGGTGATAAACAACTTTCTTGATCCTAAGAAAACTGAACACAGTATTCCAGATGTGGTCTAACATGCACAAAGAGGGAATGACCATCCCTTGGCTTCTGCTCCTCTGTGCTGTTGGCCTTCACTACTGCCAAGCAACAGTGAAGACTCATCTTCAGCCTTCTGTCCACCTGTGGTTCTGAGAAAGCAGAAGCCACGTGTCTGCAGTACCTGACCGAGCTGTGGCTCTCATAGTGCAGTGCACTTTCTCATTTTCCCCACCTTGCATTGCAAGGTAGCAATTTCACATTGACATTTGACAAGGTAACATCATGCAATTTGCAGAACTAAATACAGAAATCAAAATAGGCAAAACTAAAATTACATTATCATAAAATTCAAAAAACATTCAGTGCTTCTGCCCTACTAGTTCTAGCTCTGGGTACAGCTTGTGCAGTAGTTGGAGTGTTTTATCTTCTTGCTCTCTGCTTGATCTGAGCTACTTTTGGCACTTCGCTTCCATCCTCTATGCCTTCATGACTTTTATACTTTACGAGGAAGCTGAGATGGAATTAATATATAGCTAATAAAAATCTACCTGTTTTCATTGGGTATATATAGTCAGACCTTTTTTCCTAGGTCTGCAGTGGCTCTTGCTGATCCTGAGGGATTTTTGCCTTTTTTCTCTGGATTCTGAGGAGTTTAGAAGTTTTTGTGGAATTGCAGGATGTATATCAGATTCTTAGGCCAAATATCCATGGCAGCATTGTAGTAAGAAATATGCCATAACTTCCTGTAACTGCTGTTACCTCCTTTGAAGTATTAAGCATATTGTACAAGTCCTTGTTAAGACAATTTTGAGTATGTGAGGTATTCTTCCAAACAGCCAGGTGAGTGCTGGCTTCAGTGCCGTTTCTGAAGGCAAGGAGTTAAAAATTGTAGGACTGTGTAGGAGATGCTTCAGTATGACCTTTAGCATCCCCTCTTTGCATTCCTGAGCACACTGCCAGTTTGTGAGTGGTTTGGCCACATGCCTGTGGGGGACTAGGCTGGAATCCCTAAATTATTTTCACTAGTGACCCAAATCAGATATGATCCAGCCAGCCCAGATGCTAACAGCTCAGGGTATGATAGCTCCTGAGGAATTTGTCTGTAAATCTGTCTTCTGTAAATTCTTTTCAAAGCCTTATTTCAAACTGGTTTTATGTTCTGATTAAAAAAGAACTGGTAAGTGTTCATGGAGTACTTAAAAATGCAATGTTCATTCAGTTTTGATGCTTGAAAACAAATGTTCTTTGCTACAGTTCATGCTAGGTATGAAGTTAGGTAAATCACTCATTAAATCTGCTTTCTTTCATTATACTGATATGCTGGTTTGTTATTTGGTGAAGCTACAAACATTGCTTTTGATGAAACGGCTCTAAAGGATCTGGGTTTTGGAGTAGGGAATCACACAAAGAATTCCAAACTGATAAGCAGGGCTCCAAATGCAGCAGAAACTTGTGGGAGATACTAACAAACTTTTCTAGTCCTTCTCAATATGCTGAAATTCTGTTGAATCCTTCTGTGGGAGGGAAAGGAAGCTTGACAGTTATCAGGAAAAAGAGAAACTCTGTTCAGACATTGCAAGAAATATGCCAAACAATGAAGGATTCAAGAAAAGTAAGAGCTGCTTTGTTCCCTTTTATTAGAAAGCGGAGTGTCGTTTTTGCTGACCGATTGTTTTCCATCATTCTGTTTTTTTGCATCCCTGGAAGAACACTTTAGGAGTGTGGATGTTGTCTTGTTTTTAGAGCAAAGTAAGTCTTTGCGTATGCAAAAAGTGACCAAATGCAATGGAATGGGCTTTGGAGGTGTAATAGAGAACAAGAAATTGCACTTGCCCTCGCTGCTGCCGTGAGGTTTTGATTCCACAGTAACCTCCTTTCATGTGAGAGCATGCATCACCTTCTACCTGCCTGCTCTGTGTGGAAGGCAGATTCCCCTGCTCCTCAGCAGAACGGAGAGATACCAAGTAGGTCGTCACCGTGTTGTGGAAGCAGGGAATCTCTCCCTGTTGCAGAGGTACATATCAGTATCGTCACAGAAGCGGGCATAGTTTTTGACTGAATTAAAAAGAGTACTGTCCTGTGGGGTTTTGCTTTGCTCAGGCTTCTTAAAAGAATGGGGAGGGCAGGAAATTAATGTTTTCAGTGAAGTGTTTCCACAGGGGAAGACAAAACTATTGCTTCTTTAGCATAGACCTTTTCTTCCTGTAATTTTCTTAGAGACATTATGTAGCTAATAGCTTGAGCTGATTAACGCCTTAGTGTGTCTCCTACTGCAAATACCAGTGAGGATCAGCTTTCATTTAATTAGATGAGGTAAAGCAGAGGGCTCGGAGGGAGACAGGTAGATATTTATCAGATGGATGGAAGCTTACTGTTTCAAATCCTTGCTGTCACAGAACATTTCCCGGCTGGGATCTGCATGCATGGCATGCCGTGACATTCACATGCTAACGAGAGGCATTTTCCCTCTTCTCACCTGGGTGTTGGGCAGTGTTGATACAGGACTGAAGATTTACTCTGGGAAATTTTGGCCAAAGAGTGAGTTTGGATGAACAGAATGACCAGATGAACAAGTTTTTCTGTCGAGGGAGGAGGTTCTTGTAGCTGTCCTTTGCTTCCATGGTTTGTTCTTCTTTGTGTAAGCACAAAGCAGTGTCTGTTGGAGTGATGTGCACCAGGAAGAGCACAGGGAACCTTTAAGGGCAGTGAGCTCCAGCCTGGTCTGATAATACAGATGACAGTTTAACACACAATTCTGTCCTGTTCATACCTCAGTTTGTTGTCATGGGCCACAGTTCTTAAAAACAGCTTAATTCAGTGGGGAAGTGCTTGGATGTACGTTTAGGATTTTGATTCTCAGAGGTAAGAACAAGACTGTTTCTCCTACTGATATTAAAACCAGCTTGTATTTATGTAAGAGGGGTACAGGACGCTGCTCTGGCAGTACAATACAGAAGGTGCTTTTCTTGGCCCAGAGGAGACAGACACTCAGTGTTATGGTGAGAGGTGTGGATCAAGTTCAGGGAAGAGCCAATAGTGGGGAAAAAAAATCTCTGATTTTTTTTTTTTTTTTTTAAATTCGGTTTTGGAAGAATGAAACATAATCTCTTGTTCTTCATTCTTGCTCCCATGTTCTCATGTTTGGAGTTTTATTTGAGCAAATGTGCAATTACAAAAAAAAATTCTTATAGAGTGGCTCAGTGCACGTGACAAAGATGGTCAGATGTTAGAAGGGGTGAAATTTCAACATCATCAAAATGTGTGAAGGGTGTGACGGTGTAAAGTATTTTCTTAGCTGTCCGGGAAAGCTGAACTGAGTGAAATATTTTTTTTTAATCTGACAAGTGGGGTGGCTTTTTGACTCTCATGGTCTGTTCTGTCTTGTACAGCCTCATGAGCACCTCGCTGGTATTATGGAGCAATTTATCTGGGTGGTTCAGGAGTGCCTTATGAGGCAGCAGTGCAGTTTCTTGCTTTGGCTGGAAACACCGATGTCAGATGGTGTCCTCAAGGCAGGAGGGTGACACACCAGGACATCACCGCGGAACCCGTGGCCTCCGGGGAAACTGGGTGATGAGCAGCACCCACACTCTCACCCCGTTCCCTGGCACGGTCCGGTGTCCCTGGTGTCTTCCTGGTTGGAACCTACGGACTCGATGATCTCAGAGGTCTCTTCCAACCATGACAATTCTGGAAGCCGAGCATTGATGCAGGGATGTCCCTGTTCCTAGTGCCCGACACCCGGCCGGGCGGCGCCTGGCTGCTTCCCTGGGCAGAGCCCGTCCCCGACCTACCGACCGCCGGGTCCCGCTCCCCTCCGCTGTCTCTTCGCTTCTCTGACCCTGGCTCCTCCTCCGAGGGGGGCCGGGGCGCTGCGGGGAGGCAGCCGCTGGGAAGCGCCGAGAGGCGGGGGAGGGCCGGGCNTGCCGGGGAACGGCTTGGGCCATCCCGGCCCGGAAAGGGCTTGGGCGGCCCGGAGAGCCCCTCTCTGGCCTGGGCACGGTGAGTCGGTGGGGTTTGCGATCCGCTGCTTTGTTGACGTGTCTGAAAACCGCTTTAAAAGGGCGGGCGAGCATCGTGGCTGGGCGAGGGAGAGCCGAAAGCCGGGAAGGAGGAGAGCTGGGCGGCAGCGGACCAGGTAAGGGCTCCTGGGCTGGCAGGGCAGATGGGCCAGGTCGGATGGCCGAGGAGTGATTCATCGCTGGGTCTGTGGCACGCTGGAAGTTTCAGGAGAGCTGTTCCAAAGTCTCGATTCTCTCATGAGTAATCTCCTAGGAGAGTTAAACACCATCAGCCTCTTGGACCGGCGTTATCGGAGTTGCGAGTCCCCGGCTGCGGGGAGGGCAGGAGGGGCTCCGGCCGATGTGCTTCCAGCAGAGGCCCCTTACAGAACACAGAGTTTGCTTTACAGGCATCTTCAACTAAAATATGGTGGGGTTTTTTTCGTAAACGCACGGTGGAAAATATTACTACAACATTTTCAAATTATACGGTGTATTTAAGGCACCATCAATTTTCATGTCGCTTGGCAAAAATAAAACTTTTTTCCCCTTGCTTCACAGAAGAGATATTTAAGTCTACGTAACAGGCTTTTTGCATAGAATTCAGGTTTAAGTTTAAAACAAACACCCAACCTTTTATGGCTAGCTTAAAATACCACTTTTTTAACAATCTATTTATAGAATGCAAATAAAACGGCAATGTGAAATTAAGGGGAAAAGATCAAATTTTAATTAAACTAAGAAAAAAAAGTAAAGAAAGGATTCTTCATATGAAAAGTAAATAAATTTTAGAAATGAAGGGTGGATAAAGCAGAGCATGGTAGGTTTCACTCGCCAGCACCAGCAAATCTGCGGCAGGCGGTAAAATTGGCCAACTCTTCCCCGGCCGAGCTGGAAGTGAACACGATTCTCAAAAAATCACGTGGGCTTGGCAGGCGCCAGCCCTGCGCTGGGGCTTCCGCAGCATGAGCAGTTCTGTTGTGCTCTCCGAGTTCAGGAGCTCCTGCCTGGGTGTGGAGCATCCCGTGTTTCTCTTGCTGGGCTGGCTCTGGAGAAGGCTGGGTGGGAGTGGGGATTATGTGTCTTAAATTAAACAGATGCTGCTGGGGAAGGAATGAGACCTTTAATAACGGTCAGCGAGCGCCTCTCCCCTGATTGCAAGACCTTATTTTTTCTGGCACTTAGACAGAATGCAGCGTTTGGATGCGTACGGTGCATTTTTTAAACAGTAGTTCTGTTACCAAATGTAGAAAGTGTGACCAGAGGGCTTTGAGCGTTTGACCAACACATTCTAAGCCTAATGATTCATGCTTATAATTTAAAACTGAGACTGCAGGTTTGAAGTTCGGTTGCCTATTAGTCTTTCTGGCAAATGCCTTGCTTTATTTAAAACTCCAGAGAAGGGCTTGAGGTAGTAATGAAGAGACAAGGAACTAAATGGGGTCAGTGGATTTGATGCTTATTTGAGCTTACAGAGCAGAATAGTATTGCATAGCTGGCAGATTAGCAGTTCTCTATTAGGTAATAATTCTCTAGGGATTTATACCTGCTGCAAACTGCTGCTTTTATTTACCTGACATGGATTCTGGGTGAGCTCAGACAGGTGGGGCAGCCTGGTACTGATGTCCAACCTCCTACAAACCCATGATCCTAAGATACCTCAGCTAATACAGGCTTAGCGGCACTGCCCGCATCCCAAGAAGTCCAGCTGTTGGTATGCCATTGTGTGAGTTCCTCTATTGATAACTGGTTGATCACTAGTTCTTGTTCCTTTTCCTGTAGAAAGTAGGCAGACTCCTGGTGGATTTTTCATTTCAGCCTTCTTACACTGCAGGAACTGTGCATTGCTTCTGGGGCAGCCGCAGAAGGATGGCAGCTTGCCGTTAAGTTAGCTTTAAGCAGGACTCAGGCATTCCCATCTCTGAATATAATGAGGTCAGTAGAACAGAATGTATGAGAAACATAAGTTGCTTTACTCATCTGAACTTAGATTATTTTTTTTTTAAGAAGTGGAGGAAAAAAAGCTTTTAACACCAAATCTTTCCCTCCTAGGAGAGGAATCTCTCTTGCATCACACTTCCTTTATTTTGAACTGTAGGGTGGCAGTCCCCGCTGCACTGGGCTGTAGAACATTTCAATGCCCGTTTGTTTTTAGGGAGCAGGTGGGCTGTTTAACTTGTTCCCTGCTTTCATAGAATCAGGCTTGTTCAGTGTAGAATATAATAATTTCTTAAAAACATTTTGGGGGACAAGAACAAATTTCTTTTGAAAGAGCCTGTGCGTTTATCTCTTTTACCCTTAAGGGAAGAGTTCTGAAGGAAATGTAGATAAGGGTTCTGCTTGCTCTGTTTGTCTTTCTGCAGTCATGCAGAGGTGAAGGTCCTTGGGGGCAATGAGGGCAGGGAGCAGGGCACACGGGAGCTGGAGCTGGGCACGGCCAGGTGCTGGGGTCACCAGCCCCAGACCAGCTCTCTCTCTCCACAGTTTTGTGAAGGCGTGTGTTCAGTGTGAAAATTATTCTCACCTTGGTCTCATAAAGTGCCTTTTGAAATAACATTGACAATTTAGCTCATTTCTATTTAAATTTTAGTATTTGCTGGTGGTTATTTCTAATGTTCCTGAGGGCAAATCAAGAGAAGTAGCTCCCTGTGCTCCTCCCTGCTTTCCTGTGAATTTTGATGGGATTTTGGGTAACTGCTTTCCATGGTTTTACTATACAGATGGCTTCATTTTTGTTGTGTAGGAGTCTCTTGTGCCAGCCAGAGAAAGACTGAATGATATTTTAAATAGGAAAACAAAATAAACTTGGCTCACGGCTCAGGGTGGAAGGAGTATGTTTTGAGTGCTTTCAGCTGATCTGGAATTTTCTTTCAATTAACTGTTGGGGTTTTTTTTAAAAAACATGTAATTGTTAAAATTCAGCTTTAATAACAAAAAGCACACAGGTCTTGGAACTTCTTGAGATCTAGAATACCACATAGCAGTTTTCTTCATGAAAAAAACACTGTAATGCAGGGATTACAGAGGTGGTTTTTGGGGTATAGCTGAAATATTTGAAGTTAAAAGCCAATCAAAATACAGTTTTTTCTTTCAAGGCCTGAGTGGGATGCCATTAGCTAGTTAATTCTAGCTTTTCCTGCTGGCCCTCCCACTTCTGCTTTATCCCTGATACAATACAACCCTTTCCCTCCCATCAGAGCACTAGGGCTTTATTTTTTTATCTACTCTGTTAAGCAAACTGCTTTCATGGTGTTTAGAGAGCTTTGGAAACAAGGACATTTAAAAATTATTATTATTTTTTAAATCCAGACTTTAACAGAAAATAAAAGTAAAAGTAGGCACTATAGCATCAGCCCCTAAACTGTTCTGGGTACTTGGTTTAATCTTGAGATGAGGTGTTGCTGGCCCACTCCTGCTTTCTGAACCAGGGCTCCAGTTTCAATCCAAATCCAGACAACAGAAGAGGCAGAAGAGCTGTGTTGGAGATGTGGTCTGCAGCGCCAAGGAGGGAAATTTCTCTCTGTGTATATTCAGAATGCTCAGATTGAAATACTGCAGCTTTTTTGCCTTTAAAAAACAAAACAAAAGCAGCTTCCTTTTCTCATGTTTCATATTTTAGTTCTGCTGGACATAAACTGTAACAGTGCTGAGGGTCACATAATAGACATATTAATGCTTCTTTTGAATCTGATTTGCAAGCTGGCCCAAAAACTGGCTTAGTTCACTATATTTCTGGGTATTTGTAGAAAAATGTTCTTTACCTGCTCCCAATGTGAGTCTTTTGAGATGGAAAAAGACTTCAGGAGATGGATGTTGGTGGCTGGCAAGGGTGGTAAAATAGAGAGACGTTCTGTTCCTTTCTGTTTTCTAAGCTGGCCATTAAGAGCAGGAAAGGATTTTTGGTGCCCAGGAGTCAGAACTCTTTCAGCGGCAGCTGCTGCACTGCAGAATTGAAGCTGGGAATTATCTCCTCCTCTTCTCCGCCCCAGTCCTCCTCCTCCTCCTCCCAGCCTGGGATTCAGATGGGCTGTGGGTTAGCTGTGCGAGGCCGGCCGGCTGCTCCTCTGACTGTAGCGCATCACTGCCTGGCAGCCTGAGACTGCGGAGCATTTTTTGGAGGGTTGAGTTTCAATGGCCACCCTGACTAGCGAGAAGCAAGGACTGCTCGTACAGACAGCTCGTTTTTATCTTGTACGGAGTCAGCTTTGTAGTGGGATGTTGAAATGTGACACAATGCCTGTTTGTTTGCAATAGCTGCAACCCTCGTAGCAGAGAGTCAAGTGGGAAACAGAGGGGGAATCCAGAGACAAACCAGCGAGGGAATTAGGAACTGTGACGCCGTGTCCTCTCTCCTGTGCCGGAGCAAGGAAAGGAAAGAGGTAGAGGAAAAAAGACTGAACCTTGCAACCAGCCGTCACCCTGACGATGTGTCAGTCAAACACCCTGCAGGGACCAGATCTGCACACAGGGAAATGGTGAGATGCTATAAAGCTTTATCTAACCCTCCACCCTCTTGCTACAACCTCCACAAAGTTAAAATTCATGTCCGGAGGCTGCGTTCAGGGAACGGCAGCAGCAGCAGCTCTGCCGGGGACCAGCACCCACAACTGGAGAGCCCAGGCCAGGCTGGCTGTGCTGGTGGTACACCAAACAGGAGAACTCGTTTCAGGTACTGTCTGGTATTTTCTGCTTTGTAGGAATGGTAACTGAAGGGAGAAATGAGGGAGGGAGGATGGGAGGGTTTCTGGGCAGAAGAACAACAGCCATCTGCAAAGCTTTTGTTTGGCCTAATTACTATAAAGCTTCTTATACGCTGAATTGGCAGAGAAGGGCACGCTGTTATCTGACAAGGGGAACCGGGAGGTTTTTGTTCCTTTCCTCCCTATTCTCCATCACTAGGAGAATGGAAAAATTAGCGAGGGACCGCTCTGAAACCAGGCCAAGGCAGCAAGAAGCCCGAGGGCTCCGGAGTGAGCTGCCAGGATGCAGCTCTGCGGGGATTGGTCCATGAGCGACTGCAGTGAAGGGGGGGAGAGCAGCAGAAGGGGGAGCGGGACCTCCACGCTCCATGCTGGCAACCCAGCTCCTGGCCCTGCTGGCCCTCCAGCAGGCTGCTGGGCATGAAGGATGGGAGGAAGAATGCAAAGTGTCTCTTCCTATTCCCATGTCGAGTCAGTCCTGGCTCCTGCTGAGAAGAAAGCCGGCTTTACCTCTGCTGAGACAGCGCTTCTCCTTCTCAGGGGTGTTTTGGGTTTTCTTCTTTGATGCACAGGTCACTTTCTGGGTTTTTTTATTTATTATTTCTTGGAGGGAAAGAAGTTGTGTTCACTGCAGAAAGAATCTCTGAGCCAAAAACACGATCTTGCACCCCAAAGCGGTGACAGTTGTACCTGCCTGCCTGAGATTTGAATTCTGATCCAAGTTTTGAAGAGGATGTGTTGGCAAGAAAATTTCCTTTTAATTTCCCAGCTTCTTTCCATCTTGGAAAGACGTACGCAGTATTTGATAGTTCATCTTTCATGTGATATAATCCAGTGAGAGAGAAAGCTGTTCAGAGCAGCCAGAGCACACCACTCCAGTTTGTGTGCGCACAGAGCTCTTTCCCAGTTGCGCACACACGCCTTCAGCAGTGCGTGGGGAGCCAGCTCTTAGACAGCATTTAACTCAGTGCCCAGAAGATTTGAATATTTTGCCCTCGGGCAGGCAGAACTTCATTTGATAATGTAACATTGGAAATGCCAGTGGAAGCCAAAGAGTAAATGGGGATGTGAAGAGTCTTTCATCCAGACCTTCTGCAAGGGACTGAACTGAACCCCAGGATGTCCTCTGCTAATAAGATGAGCAGCTTTCCCCTCTGAGAGTTACAAATTCAACTTCTCCCATGGCCACTTGTGCAAATGCAAAAGGAGTTTCTCTCAGTCAGGACATCCAGGTGATAAAAAAAAATCATAGAAGCAGTTGGTTACAAGGCAAAGGAGTTGGTTGTTGGGCCATGGAGACTAGATTATCTTGCAGCACTAGCAGTATTAGCTTTGTCCACATGTTCTCTGTTCAGAATCAGGGTACCCAGTGAAGGTTTTAAGACCTGCAAAGGCATCTTTTGGAATTATTTTGTAAATGGTATTGATTAACTCAGGAGTGCCACTTTATTGTTTCTCAAGTAAGGGTTTGTTCCCTGAAGTTAGTGAATGACCAACAGGTCTCTACATTTGGCTCCAACGTTTTTTGTGATTCATGATACAACTTAAAAGCATAATCTAGTCAAGATGCCTGCAACACACAAACCCTCTGAGGTACCTCTATTTATTCGGTTTCAGGGATTTCCTTCACCAGGGCATCTGTTCGTTCCTTAAAATTGTCCCTCTAAAGAGTTCTTATTAAAGTCCCAGCATCACAGATTCTTGGCTTTCAGAATCTTGTCGGCTGTATGTTGGCTGTCCAACAGCTGGAGCAGTCACAAGAAATGTTTTCTGGGGATGTAATCTTCTGATATTTGGAAGAAGAACCTTTGCTCTTTGTCATTTCCACTGTGAACTATCGTGTTATGTTATTAGCTGGATGAACCAGATGTGACTTTGTTTTCAAATGTCACCTGCAAGTGATCCTGCCTTTGATTTTTGAGGGTGTCCTTTGTAAAATGTGACCTTTGAGAGTCAACACCATTTTCTGGACAGAGGATTTTTCTTTTTTTTTGAGATAAACTGGTCTTCTATTTTGGGAATGGGGAAGAACTGATTAAAATAACAGAGTAAAGACTTGCAGAATCAATGTTTAAGTAAAGATTAGCAGGAATAACTCATCCCCAGCTATCGGAAGCTGAGATGGCTGACCCTCTTCTGTTGTGTATGTAATCTTTCAGGTTGCAATTTCCCCAGCTGGCCCTGAGGCGAAGGTTGGGCCAGCTAAGCTGTATGTCTAGGCCTGCTCTGAAACTCCGTTCTTGGCCTCTGACTATTCTCTATTACCTTCTGCCTTTCGGTGCTCTTAAACCCTTGACCAGAGTGGGATGGAGGCCTATGAGCAGGGTAAGTGCGAGCAGGGCTCTTGCGCTTCGCGTGTGTCAGCTGTTTTACACCCCAGGGAGCAGGCAGCAGTGGGGTGGAGAGATGGTTTGTGCAGGACAGGCTGATGATCACTGGTATGAAAGCAAAGAGATGCAATTCTGGTTTCCTTTCAGTTTTTACCGTTCATAGTTGCATTGATGAAGTGCTTCACAGAGAAGTAAGTTTTTTCCAGTAGACAAGGCAGAGCAAACCGCTTCTGCAGTGCCCTTTCCCAGACACACCGAAACGGGCTTTTGCCTTCTGACATTTTTGCACACAAGGGGTTTGTTCCTCAAGTTCTTTGAGTGTTTGTAATCCAGCCTGTCCAAATAATATGCAGATCTCTGCTCTGACCCTGTTGAGAGCAGAGTGGAGGAAGCCTCCCATAGCATATCCCCTGCACACCTGCAAATTCAGAATGCAACAGTCACAGGAATATTTTGGTTGAAAACTGCAACAAAATTGCCCTTTTTAAAACTTTCATTGAGCAGCTGTTCTGTGACTTGAAAATCAGGCTCTTTTGAAGAGAAGGGGTTACTAGGAAATAGCACTTCTGATTGATTTTTGGGTTTTTATCTGCTATTTTAAGTGTTTGTGGGAAACTGAGCAAAATTTATTTTAGAAATTAGCACTGTATAAGGCAAGTCAAAACGGCAAAATATTTTTTTATCTGTATTTCAGCTTATTATATCCTAAGGTACTGATCATTTACAAGTTTTTATTTGAAGTAAGATTAGGTTGGTGTTTTCTTTCTGAAATACCACTGTATTTTAATGTGCTGCAGGGCGGTGATCTGTGAGTGAAATCTTAATTCATTGTATTTGATATGATGGACAGGCTCTCAGCCAGCGTGTGCTTCTGTTTGTGTTTATGGCTGCATTTTGCAAGACTTGATTATGAAGGATAGGAATACAGACAATAAATGATGACTCTCAGTAAGAAGAAAGAAAAAAGCAAACAAAACACCAACGTTTAGTTGGAAGTTAACCATAGTAGAGCTGTGCTGTTCCAGAAACTGTACCAGATTCAGCAGAATTTTGTGACAGTTTTCAGAGGGTTCAGTTCCCTTGTTCCACAGTCCCTCAATCCCCCAGTTATATCATGGTCCTGTGAGCTTCTTGGCTGATGCTGCCAGAAGAGTTACAGCCTCGAACTGCCAACAGGAGGACACTCATCTGTTTGGTTACATCGACAGCATATACCTCTTACCAACACTGTTTCATTTGGTTTTCTTGTTATTAAAACTTGGGCTTTGGCCTAAGTCCAAGGGTATAACAGGAATAAAGGCAGTTTATACTCTTGCAATTAGCAACTCCTGTTACTGCGAGATGAGTAAGGCTGGTGTAAGTTTATACCGGTGTAGCTGTATCCACGTGGGTGTGTTTTCTTAGATTGTGCTGGTATCGTCACAACAGTACGATACTGGCATGTGAAAAAATCCCCTCGTTAGTAGATGCATCCAAGCAGCACATCATCAAACACTGAGGAATAATTTTTTCTGACAATTTTCATGCGGTTATTCACAAAAATTATATATTGCTAATACTAAACCCTTCTGATGAGTATTCCACTACAGTATGTGAAATGTGTCTTTTTTTCTGGAAGCCTCACATTGGGAAGATTAAAGTAACTTGAATGTGGAGCTTCAGCCTGCAGGAGTTGGAGATTCTGGCTTCAGTGTAAGGTTATAGTGTGTTTCACCCTGTCCCTCTCTTATCTGCTCTCATCAGAATGGAGAAAGCAAGAATTAAGAGCAGTGTTGATTTTTTTTTTTTTCTGATTGAAAAGGCTACTCTCTGTGTGGTGTATTCAAGGGAGTGGTCAGCAGAATGGGTTTGATCCTTTCTGTTTTATGGAGAGAAGAAAGGGAAAGCCATTGGTGGGAAGGACAGAATGACGTGGTGCAATTCTTCTTTCTTTAGGTTGCCCTTTACAAATCGGTACCAACTCGCCTGCTCTCTCGAGCCTGGGGTCGCCTGAACCAGGTGGAGCTGCCTACGTGGCTGCGGAAGCCGGTTTACAGCCTGTACATCTGGACGTTTGGAGTGAACATGAAGGAGGCGGCTGTTGAAGATCTGCATCACTACAGGAACCTCAGCGAGTTCTTCCGCAGGAAGCTGAAACCACAGGCGCGACCAGTCTGCTGCTTGCACAGCGTGGTGAGTGAGAGGAACCGAAGGCTTTACACGACCACCTTCCCCCACCCCCAGAGGAACGGGTCTGCTTCATGAGGAATGAATGAATTCCTAATGTGCTTCCTCCTTTTTTTTTCTCTTCACTGTAGATTAGTCCCTCTGATGGAAAGATCCTGAATTTTGGACAGGTAAAAAACTGTGAAGTGGAGCAAGTAAAAGGAGTTACTTATTCTCTGGAGTCTTTCTTGGGACCTCGCATCTACACAGAGGAATTGCATTTTAGCCAGGGTGAGTTCTGCATTAGTTCTGCATTTACTCTGCTCTGCCTTTTCGGTCTTCTCGGAGAACAAGAGATTACTTCTCCCTTTTCTTTNTTCCCCTTTTCTTTTTTTCCTTTTTTTTTTTTTTTTTCTTTCTTCCTTTCTTAGGAACAAAAGCGGGTCTGATTTTTATTTTGTTTTATTTGGGGATAAATATGTCACTGTGCTAGTTCTTTCTCACCAGCAGGTTTATACTGTCTGGCTCTTTCTGGTTATCTGAATTGAATTGCTTGGTTCCTACAAGTGGGTCTGAGATCTGTTGCTGTACCGAGGCAGTAGCCTTCCCGCTGCTGGACAGAAACGTGCCCAAACACCTGGTTAGCAAAAGTGGTGTAAGCTGCTCCCTACGAGGTTTATGCTCCAGTACTGTTCTTCTCATGACTCGGGCTGTTACTGCTGCACCTCCAGCGCTGTCTGCAAGGCCTTGAGTTTTGGTGAAAGCATCACATTTTGTTAAACTGAGGAGGGGACTGGAGAGACTGAGCCCTACAAACAATAGGGTTATTTTCAACATGAGCACAAACACAACTAACGCTTTTTATAAAACTAAGGACTCTTCACAAAGTCTGTTTCAAAAGGGTCACTTTGAGAAAACTTCTGCTCTTGAAAGAGTAGCTTTAAGAAAAACTTAGTTTCACTGGATTTCTGTTTCTGCTGCTCTGTTTAGGGAAGGGTTAACTCCAAAATGAAGGAATTTCTAAAATTATTACAACAATATAGGATCTAATTTTGTTGTAAAGGAAAAAGAACACTTTGTAATACTGGATTCCTGGACAAAGTGTATCTTTTTATAGTCCTGACCATACATGGGGACTGCATTTAGTCCTCTGCTATGACCACTGGTTCTAACGCTTAGCTTTGGCAGGTCACTGAAAAATCTTTAACCCCTTTCTTTCCGTGGTTTCTTTGCAGCCCCACCAGGTAACTCTTTCCAGCAACAACTGGTCACAAAGGAGGGGAATGAGCTCTATCACTGCGTCATCTACCTGGCGCCGGGGGACTACCACTGCTTCCACTCGCCCACCGACTGGAGGGTGTCACACCGACGTCACTTCCCAGGTGGGCCTCTGTCCCTGCAAAACCAGCAGCTGTGGAGGCAGGCACTGGCACAGGCCGTTGCTGAGTGGGACGTGCCGGTGCAGCAGTTGTACCGTTGCATGAGAGAAAATGCCACAGCAGTGATTTGTTACAAATGGTAATGGATTTGACAGTATAGTTTACCAGAACGAATCACATATAAATGGTGAGAACAGTAATACTGCATTCAAGCTGGTTTAGTGCTTTGAAGTAACTGTTGATGCACGCTCACCTGACTTGTTCCCAAATGTGATTTGTTCAGTTCACACCTGAAATATAGGTAGTTCCACAGCTCAGAGCAAGCAGTAGCCTAAAATAGGATGTCTTCCTGTGCTTGGCAAAATGCACAGGAGCTGTGATCAGATGTTTTTGCCCTCCTCTTTGCAGATCATCATACTCTAGTTCAGCAGGTAACAAAAATGTTTTACTTCTTGGGATCTGGCAAAATCCAAGTACTTGGATTTGGTTTCAAACACCCGAGAGAGAGACAATGACCTGAGAAGTCTGCCGACTTCCAGACTGCAGCTATGCCTTGCCTGAAGCAAAGAGTGTCAGTGAAAGGCTGCTGTCAGATGCAGTGCAGCACAGCACAGCAGATGCATTTTATGGCTAGAAATGTATGCAGTGAATATGCTTTACTAAATTACTTTAATGGCTATAAAAGGATTTACATTTTTGAGGTTCTTCCGTAATAAACTTCAGCAGATTCAGCTCTAGTTAGATGTAGATACTTAATTTTCTGCCACAGTGATCATTTTCATGCATTTCCCAAAGAAGACTGGAAGGGGCTGCTCTCATGCACCGGACCAAATTAACCAAGTTATAAAAAGCTTCTTTAGCTTCGTTTTGGTAGCCTGTACCATTTTGTTAGACGGATCTTATGTGGAAGGCTTCTTTCAATTCTATCAGGGCTGAGAGTAGGGTCTATCCTTGTCTTTGTCCTTACCCTGATCTCTCTTTAGGGCTTGTCAGCTGACAATTAACAGGAGCTATCATTTGTGAACTTGGAGAGGACTTGAGTGTGCAGTTGGTTGGTTACATCTTTGGTAGAGAAAGAGCATCAGATAGAGAGGAAATGAGTGCCTGCCCCTAGGTTTGGTGCTAGAGGAGTCAGTGTGACTGATGCTGGAACAAGCTCAGCAGCGGCAGATATTCTGAAAGGGACTCTCAGCCCAGGTTTTGTTCCCTACTTCAATGGCAGGGTTTCACTGCCTGGAAATCAGTCACCGTGAAGCAGCAGATGGGAATAAGTGAAAGCCAAGGGAGGTGGGGAGATACTGAAAGAAAGCCTGAAAAGAACCATTTCCAGGTACAAAAATCTAAAGCCTTTGCTCTTCAGCAGAGAGAACTTTAAATGGTGTCCAGATTGTACTCCAGCCTTGCAATGAAGGATGAGCATGATCTTTAGTTTCCCTGTGATTCTGCCGGGAAAAATGCAAAGTAATAGAAGCTCTGCCCGAGAGTTCTGGCCAGAAGACCGAAGATCCCTTCTTTCTATGATCCCTTTGCTTTTACTACAGCCTTGTCTTTCCTTTGCTCTGCCTCGTATTTGTCTCACCTCCCACAAACAGTGACAGAATTGTTTACTGGGTGGAGTTGTACTGAAAACATCCCTCAGACAGCGTTCCAGTACTGCTTAAAAACCAGGCGACTTCACCTGAGTGTTTTCTCGCTATTGCAGGCTCCCTGATGTCTGTGAATCCTGGAGTTGCTCGCTGGATCAAGGAACTGTTCTGCCACAATGAACGGGTTGTCCTTACGGGTGACTGGAAACATGGCTTTTTCTCTTTAACAGCTGTGGGAGCAACAAATGTGGGCTCCATCCGCATCTACTTTGACCGGGTGAGCAAGATAGGTGGTAGTAGGCAGCTTTCTGTTTTGATGGTTGAGGTAGGTACAGTATAGTATAATCAAAGAAAATTACCAAAAAAAATGTAAAAAAATCTTACTACCTTGAAATTAAGGTGTTTCACAATAGTTCTAAGATTGATTTAAAGGGAGTCCTTTCCAGTGCAGACTATTTTTTGAATATTCCTGTTGCACTTTTGAATTGTAAGTAAGTTCCTGGATATCCCCAGCCTACAGCTGTGCTCATGACTACAGAGAACTTAATGCCTCAAGTAACGGTTTCTTCCTTCTCTGTACAGGACCTGCACACCAACAGCCCACGCTACTCTAAGGGTTCCTACAATGACTTCAGCTTCATCTCCAACAACAACAAGGAAGGAATCCCCATGAGGAAAGGGGAACATTTAGGGGAATTTAACTTAGGCTCCACGATTGTACTAATCTTTGAGGCACCCAAGGACTTCAAATTCCACCTCAAAGCTGGACAGAAAATCCACTTTGGAGAAGCACTGGGCTCTCTATAGAAACTCTCTCAGCATGAACCGTTTCTATATACAAAGGGAGTCTTATCACACCACTGAGTGTTTCACTTCACAAGTTATGTATCACTCAGCAGGACCTGGGTGAGGAAAACAGAAGATGTCATTGCTATATTAAAACTTGAGAGTACTTGGTCTCCGTGTACACGCTGCTGAATGCAGAAAGAGAATTGAAAGGCCACGTATGTATTGGGTACAGCTGCCTTTAAAGATGTTGAATATGAAGGTTTCTGTCCCACCCTGTGCCTGTAGTCAAGTCTTTCTTGTTCTCCCCTCACTGTGCCACAGGATAATTATGTTCTTAGAGCCTGTAGGCTCCTTTTAAGTCTTTCCCAGGCTGTGCAGGTGCAATGGGGAAGGGCAGAGGTGGAGATGGGATGTATTTAAAGGGACACTGACAGGCTAAGGCAGACCTTGCACCTTATAGCTACAGTATCTGTTTTTCAAACCTCAAGTAAAGAATGTGTTCTCATATTTATTTTATTCTAAGAGCCTGTACTGAAGTTCTGTAGTGGCAGTTTGTGATGGGGAGAGCACCAAACAATTAAATGGGTTACTACAGATTCACAGTCAAAACTGAGCAAAATGTACCACAGCCAGCATCTGTACAGTGAATTACACAGGCTTTTCCTGCAGTTAGGCAACTTTAGTTCTTTTACCTGACACTGTCCCTTTAAAAACAGACCCTGCACTGTATTTTAAACCTGAAAACACTGTGTCTACATTCCATATGATGAAACTGGACATCCTGGGATTGTCTTTTTTTTTTTTTAAAGGAAAAAAACCACAAACAAAACAAACCCCACCAGACAAAGCCGTGTGTCCTGTATTCCTAATCCATGGTTTTATCTTGCTATTCCAGGCCTTAAAAGATTTTGTTTGTAATACAGACAGTTACTTCACCTCTTGAATTAAGGGGTTAGAAGACACAGGGAATGTTTTTCTTGTGGGATGCAATGAGATGGTAGCCAAAATATATTTTGACCTTCTGCTATGTATCTGTCTTTATTGTTGCTTTGTCACTAAATTCTTGAAGAATTAATTCCTCTGTTTGCAGAACAGTTTCAGATCCTTCAGGACCAATTTTTATGGCACAGAGTGAAACGCCCTCTGCACTGACTGTGTATAAAACTTAGAGATCTTTGAAGCAATTCCAGGTTGCCTCCCAGGTGCCAACCTGGCCATCCTATAATGGACTGGCAACCAATTTCATCTTACTCAAACTATGAAAAAAAAAGCCCCACTGGCTCTGACTTCTGCCCTCACATGTAACGCTAGGAATGTGCTGGGGGCTGAGAGCTCTGTGCTGAAGCTCCATCCTACAGCAAAACTGTTTTAGCTTCTTTCTAACTTCCTGTCAAGAAGAGTTAAAGTCTTAACACCTTTGATTTGTTGAATGTGGCACTACGTGGCACTGACAGAAACTGGTGCCAAAGTGAAGGAGAGGAATTAAGTTTTAAAGCAATGTATCAATTGTTTTTAGAGAATAAACCAATTTTAAGACGAGGCAGTCAAACCCTTAGAACTGACTTTGCTGTCCAAAGATTGTTGGAGTGGATGTGCTTATGAAACCTGCCTTTCTGCTCTCTGAAAGATTTCTCATATTATTTTCTTGCTTGAGCCTTGGGTGTTTTTTTCTGCTACTGCAAGGATGTGGTAGGCTTTGACCAGCTCCGATTTCCTAAAGAAAAACTTATCTTCTTTGTACGCACTGCAGAAAATATAATATAGTTTTGTTGTACAAACATCCAGTTTGCCAAGTCCTGTGTGCTTAGCTTGTCATCGGGAAAGAAGGGATGATAAACTGCCTGGAAGTGATGTAGCCCAGCCACGACTCAGGTGATGCTGGCTGTTTGGGTGATAAGCAGGAGAAAATTCATTTGGCTCCAAGAGTCAACATTTCCTCACTTTACACAGTGGAGGAGTTTGAAAGCTTGAAGTGGCTCAGCCACCTTTCTCGTAAAACGTCTTGGCATTAGCAAGTTTACTCCTGCAGCAGTATATTACCAGAGACAGATTATAGAAACATGCACTTTTCTAATGTGAGTCAGAAAAGACTAAGGCAAACATCAAGCCCCAGAGGAAAAAGCTGTGACTAGACTTTTGACTAGAATTCAATGTCATGTTAACAGTAGAAAGCAAATTTTGTTCCAGTGGATGAGAGAAAAGACTGAATCTTTTCCCCCTTTTCTACTGGGGCCTATGGGGTTCAGATGCAGCCAAAGCAACTTCAAGCTTTAATTTCTTCCTACCCAGCATCATCATCCACAGTATCTGAAGGTTCCTGTTAGCCTAGCCATGGAGGAGGGGTTACCCGCTGTTTGCTTTATCAGAAATCTAAGGAGGAGAGGATTCAGCACGTAAGTGGCTGGTTTTGTGATGGTCTTAATCCTGTGCAGAGCTAGCTGATTAACAGACATTAACTTGGTAATGCAGTGGTCAGCAACGCACCCTGGAAGTGCAAGCAGAGTTCCTGGAGGGTACTGATAATGCTGTGAATTTCTCCTGCATGGAGAATCCATTAAATTCAACTGTATCAGTAGCACGGTATTTTTGTATGTCAAAGTGTATGACTTACTGACATGAACTCATTTAATTGCAAACATTTTGAAATAAAGAGTCTTATCGGTGTTGCTTATCTTTCTGATATGTCAGGATCACCTAAACCTAGGTACTGGGAGTGCAGCATGAGGTAGAATTAGCTCTGTTTGGTTTGGGTTTTAACCAGCTGCAGTAACAATAAAACAAACACAAACATTTAAGTTAATTTATAAAGTGTCATGTCATACATAGTCTAAGAGAATGTAGACATCTCTTCCATCATCTGCTACAAAAGGGCAAGAAGTTCTACCCCTGAGCTGGAATGCAGGTTCAGCTGCGTTATATATCCAGAGCAATCTGGATGTCACGCAGGCGAGCAACCAGGTGCTGCACGTGGTGTCTCTCTTGTAGCTGTGCTTTGGTGAGAGTGCTGATCCTCACCTGCAACTGAAAGCGAAAGCAGCATTTAGTCTTTCTGACCAAGGAAGAGTGAATGAGCTCCAGCAGCATTTATTTTTTCCCACTTCAGAAGCGCTGGATGACAGGACTGTGTCACCAGAGAGCAGCCAAGCACTGGCTTGCTGGAAAGGTACGGGTGGTTCCCCCAGGTGTGGGGACAGAGCAGTGCAGATGTGGTCAGTGTGGTGTAGCTACACTGTCCTGAGAAATCACAGGAAAACAATCTGAGACTGAATCTACTGAAGCCTGCATTGTAGCCTAGAAATAGCCTTAGGAAGGTCTATTGGAGCTGGAGTTGCATCATCCCATTTGTTCAGAAACGTATCTACACAGCAGTCTGCTCTGCTCAGCAGCCCACTTCCCATTACAAGTTTCCCTTCTCTTGGCATTTTAATTAGAGCTTACTGTGCAATTCCTTGCAATTACCATCAGGCTAAGTGCACAACAGCGCTAATCACTTCAGTAACTGCAGTGTGTTTGCTACTTACACACCTGATCCAATTCTTCCCGAACTTGTACCCCATCTTGGTCCTCTGGTTGTGTGCTCATTTCCAGCCACTTCTGTAGAATCTGTGCCTGCTGCTGACAGGACCTGATAAAATGGATTAGAAGGATTCTTATCCCAATTAGAAGCTCAACAGTCTAAGCCAACTTGGACTTGCAATCGATACTTGCAATAAGACACTTTTTTTTTTTTTAAATCTCAAACCATTGAATGGTAAAAGCCTTTAAAAAGAAATCTGTCTGAAAACTGTTATCTCCATTTTCCACTTAGTTCCTGACTTCTTCCTTTCCTGACAGTTGAATCCCCTGAAAAGCCCCATTTCCTTTTAAGCATTTTTGTAAATGTTCTTGTTCTGGTAAAGAAGTTGTCAAACCCCAGCCATTTTTCTTTTAATTGACAGCTAGAAAAGCTAAGTCTTTGCTCTTCGTAATAAAAGAGCTGAAAGCCAGATTTCAGCTCCTCCGCCAAGTTCCTCTCTACTGCCTTCAGATTACACCCCATGGTACCTTTGCCATGCTTCCTCCACGAGATGCCAAAGGAATTAAACCACTTACTGACTACAGAAGAATTAGCACATGTACCCTCCTACCTGAAGCACAGTCTTAGAAGGAGAAAATCTCTACAGAAATTTTCTTTCATTCACAGTTCTTCTGTGAACAGACTGGCTATTTTCAAAGTAGATACATGTAAGAAATGCAATACTGAGTTGACAGCATGAAGAAAGGCTGCCTAAAGGGGCTTTGCAACTTACTTGAGTTCCTGCTTCCTGCTGAAGTAGTACTGCATCTGCTGCTGGATGTGCTGCAGTTCAACTTCCAGCTTTCTCTGCAACACCTTTTCTTCTCTGGAAACCCGCTCCCTTTCTCCCCCTTCAGCTGAAAGGAAGACACAAGGCAGAAGCAGTGGATATAGAGCAGACTTCAGCTGTTTCTCATGATGAAGCAAAGCCCAGTTAGCAGAATGGAAACAGGGAACCTTCCCGAGTCCTTTTCACACGTTTTGTCACCCTGTGACATTGACCTGTTCACCAACAGGTCAGGAGTCCTGACTACATTACAAGCTCTGAACTCAGTTTAAACATACCAAAAAAAAGGTAAGAAATGTTCTACTGAATGGCTTCATCCTACAAATGCTGTTTTGGCCTATTGATGGTTTAGTGTTTTACATTTTCTCTAGAAGTATTAAGTCTTGCCCCATGTAACACAAATATCATTAAAAACATGGCATTGAGGGGTGCTGAGACACCATCCATCCCCTTTACAACCATACTGCAACTACAGTTACCGTGCTACCATCCCAAAAAGGAATGGCTGATGCTCTCCACCTCCCAATGCAGGCGAACAAGACTGCCTCTCCCTCTTATATTTTGTGGAGTTGACTCGCATGTACTGGAGGAGGACACGCAACAGCTGTAGATCTGAAGACCTACCTGCAGTTTGGTGACTCCATTTTTCCACCAAGTCCTCAGGCATCAGCAAACGTGGCTCCAAGTTTGGTCGCAACTCCTTCTGCACAGAGTCCTGGGCTCCTTGGCGAGCACTGACAGGCTGACCTCTCTGCAACATCAGAAAAATACTGTTTTTTCCCCCCAAAAGGGCTTTCTTGAGTTAAGCGCTACAAGAAGAAAGCATCCAACACACTAAGCCCTGCTCACACTCAGTCACCAAGCCCTCTCATAAAATATCACAGAAGCAACAACAGAGCTTAAGAAATGCACTCTTAATTTCTAGACCAGAGATACTTCATCAAGATGAATACCTCCCATTCTGCGTGGAACAGAAAAGTTTCAAATACAAGCACCTGCTTGTGGGTGAAGTAAATTTCAGGTTTTGAGACTCTGAGCCACAGCTACTAAACAGAGTTACTCTTGAATCCCCGGCTGGCAAACTGTAACTGCTCTGAAATCTTTGAAGGAACAGCTCTCTCGAGTCACTTGCCAGGAAAAGCATCCTGCTGGGAAGGACATGAGACCAGGAAAAAAAGGCACGTATTATAGTGAGACTCACACGTGGGTTGGTGGGTTGGTCAGATACTGAAATACTGTTTCAGAGTGGTGGCAAACAGTTCTTGGGCATTCAGAGCCAATTAATTTGGTCAGCTTTTAAGATGACAGATAGCTAGAACAAGAAAAGAATAGCTCAACAGTCCAGAGTAGCTGCAGAATAAAACAGCAATAAGCAGTACGCATGCTGACAGTAGCTCAGTAACTGATTTTTTCCTTCAGCAACAGACTCACCATTTCTGCTCCAGCTTTCATTTGGGGCATAAAGGATAATGGAGACCGTAGCTCTGGCCTCTGAACAGCACGGTCCACATCACATCCACATGTCCACAGTGGTCCAGGGGGGAGAGCAGCATGTGTGAGAGGTGGATCAGAATGAGCGGTGCTGCCCATTTGAGATACACATTTACAGGTACTTTCTTCCATTTGAAGTGCTGGCATTAAGTTCCCCGTCCGCGTAGAACTTTTGTCCACAGCTGTTTGCTGGATGGGCACCTCTGATCTGGAAAGGAAGAAGAATGAGGTCCCTGTGCACTGCAACCTGTCAGCCTCACCTTTTGCAGTCAAGTGCAAAAAACAGGAGAATCATCTTATTCTCTTACATACAGATTTCTAGTGAGCTGCTCTACTAGGCAGGGAAAACCCAAATTTAAAAATAATAAAAAAAAAAGTTAAAACACCATAGTGATTTAAAAAAAAAATTTTAAAGCAGCAAAACATTTAAGGTTTCCATTACTCCCTCCTTCCTAACATCAGTCAAATCCAGACCCAAACCTGTTGTCAAGCAAGTATGATCTATGAGCCAAAATCATCCTGCACAACTCAAACTTCTGAGTTTATGTGACAAGACTGACAGGAAAGGAAACTATTTATTAACTAAGCCCATTCATTTTGTAAACAAGTGATGTGCCTTTCCCTCAAAATCACTTGTGAAACAAAGGCCTTGGTTGCTGTTTGGCTGAAGAACTGAATATTCTGCATTATGCAGATAAGGGAATCTGAGGGGATAAGCACAGCATAAGGCCCACTCTAAGTCACCCCTTTTTTCTTTACTTTTTAAAACACTTTCTACCTAGTAAAAAGAGGTTCTGGCAGTTCCTTGCTTTCTAGAGATTTCAGAAGGAAGTCAGGCCTCCGCGGTGGTATCCTTGCTTGTCGAATAGCATTTCTGGAAAGAACAAACAGAATCAATAGTGCCCCAGATTCAGGATTATTTTAAATTGGCATAAACTGGCATTGCAGCTAAAGAGACAGTCTGATTCCACTCATACCTGCTCTGCACCACTCCCCTTGCATACAATAACAGTTTTTTAAAGTTTAAAATTTTAAACCCAACATCACAATCTGGTTCACCATATGAATGACTGTACCAGTGCCAGGTGGAAAGGACAAAACCGAACAAGGCAGAGCTACTTGGCAGCACACACGAGCTCAGAGAAATGTGAAGTTGTCACCTTATCCCCTATCAGGCTCCTGTACTGAACTGAGAAGCTCCAAGAAAGATTATTCCTTGCAACTGCCCCATAGTCAGCAAGAATCTTTTAAGGAACATCTTCCTCAGGGGAAGGAAAGAGCCAAGAAGGAAGTTCAGCTTCTATACAGCCACGATCTTGACGTTTATTATTTCATCAGACCCTTCAGTGAAAAAAGAGACACTTCAGTGACAGCCATTGGTCACTTGGGCAAGAGAAGCTCTCATGACAGGCAAAGTGCCATCTCATACATCTTTCCAATGTTTCTTTGCGCAACTGTTCTGTGAAAGATGATCAACGCTCCAGAGTTGTACATTGAGAAACTCATAGTGGGAAAGAGTAAGAATATAACTGAGCTGATTCTACCTGTCACTGATGTGTAACTGTAAAGTTACCGATTCTTTCACTATGTGTGAGCTGATGCATGCATTACGCAGCAGCTCTCGTGAACTGCAACACCAGCTATAGGATGCCGGGTGAGAGAAAGAGTTACAGGAACTACATGGAACTAACAGTCATCAGTAATAAATTGGAAGTCAGAAATACAAAAGAGGGAGAGAGAGAGAGACACCGCCCATACACAAAACTACACACAAGCCAGAGAAACGCAGGGGAGACTAGAACTTTACACTCACAAATGACTGAGAATCGAGTCCCCATCAGCGAGGTGAAATGTCAGACGATTGCACTTTGAAGGCCACAGCTCCTCTTCTGCTGAATGTCCTCTTGTCTCAGTGCTTACATCAGGCACTTTAAATGTCAGTTGCTTCTTCAGAGGTGGCAAAAAAGAACAAGGTTTATTTAATTTCTTGGAGAGAGCCTTCTGTTTCCACAGCATGGCACAATGATACACTACACTGACTGGTGAGGGCTGTGGGCTGCCTGCCAACACAACGAGTAGTAAAGTGTTTGATGGCTGAGAGGAGGAAGCAACACCGCACCACCCAGGGAGAAGGATACCACAGAAAGGAACTGAGATTTCTGATGACCTCACAGTCATACCAGCTCTCTGAGCTAAATTAGCAGGCCTATTGTGGTAACATTTGGATAAAGAAAATTAACTGGGTACTTCACCAATGAGGCAGGCTGCATATTAGCAAATGGAAGGACTGGTGTCTTGAAAGCCTGGAAAAGAGCTGGGAAAACTGGCCAGGAGCAGAAAGAGAGCAACCAATGCAGGCATCCTCATCTTCCTTTCCATGCACAGGGCTGAGCTGGTGCTCAAAGGCAGAAGTGACACTAGCCCACATTCAAATGTGTAAGTGGTGTTAAAGCTAAGACAGGATTAGACACAGCCCCTAATGCTTCCTTCTAGCACAGAATCCAGAGACCAGACCCTAATCACATGCAAAGGTTTCATCCAGCAATATTGTCTACAGTAGCAATTGGCCAGTCTTCAAAGAGCTTCATTAAGAAATGTTCCCAATTAGCAACACAACTCTGAAGTGCTCTAGTCTCAGCTGAATGAAAGTGACAGGGTGTTTTGTTTTGAATCACAGGCAAAAGCCTCTCAGATCCAAACAAGCATAGAGATATAGGGCTGCAAGATACATACACACAAATACGCACATACAGAGATCAGCCCTAGATGTATCTTGAGCAATCACTTGTCTCTTTCACCTTCAGCTGGTGCTGGGCTTGGAGCTGTCCCTGCAACTGTTTCATGCCAGCGCTGCATCTCAAGACCTGGGTTACACCTTCTCTTGGACGAGTACTGTGGTAAAATCCTGTGGCATTTTCAATGTCATCTTTCTTCTGCTGCTGCCCCTTGGCAAATCTGAGCCAAGCATCAAATACCTACAACAGGAACAGAGAGCTGCGAGTCTTAGAGAGACAGGTTCCAGGCCAGGGACTCCCCCTGCAGACAGGAACACTTCCCCTGCCGCAGGATAATAACAGGCAGAGCTACAGCAACAGCAGGACACTGCCACAAGGACAAAGGGACAAGGATTTAAGTCAGCTGAGGCTGGATGGGGAAAAACATGCAAATTTTTTAATCGGTAAGAGGATTTGGAGACAGTTTTCCAGCATCCTAAAATAACATATAGCATCCCAAAGATGAAAGGAAAACAGATATTCAGTGTGCACTCTGCTGATTGCACATCAGCAAATTCACCTGTCTGCCCCTGACCCTCCCCCAGCACCCTTACCTTCCTCTGCAATGAATGGGACCAGTGCCACAAAGCCTGCACTGTCTTCTGCTTTTCCCATCGCCGCTGCAACAGCTGTCAGGCAAAACAAATTGCACAGCAACCAGGTCAGGAGCTTATGTCCCACACCAGAAACACTGGCCAAAGAGAGCATCACATAGACAGGAAGCGCTGGTGGAGCCACAGCGGAATAACCTGCTGGGTTCACCCAGTATATGGCAAGGTGCCTCTTGAGCTAGTGGAACCAAAAATTCAGGAAATGTTTAAGTAAGTCTTTTTGGTCCTCATGTGTTAATGGAATATGGAAGAGAAGGCAGGATAGGGATCAGGAAGGAGCTAGATACCTACCAAGGGCACAACTCCTTACCCGTGTCTTCCAGCAGGAGAAGGAAGCAGAGCAAAGTCTATGTGTCATTAGCTGGTCTCCCTGCCTCCGTAGCACCTGTAAGGCAGCCAGAACAGGGAGTCACTCACAAACAACCCCCTGCTTATCTGAGCCAAATGTTATTAGAGCAGAACGGGTAGCAAACAACCTTTATCACCTTCCCTTTGTTCTGTTGAGGCCTCTCTCAATATCTAAATGCCCTGTGGTGTAACCACAAGTTGCAAATATCTGTAAGCCCAGCAAAGATTTCATTAAATGACCCCATGCATATTAAGTCCAGCTTCTCTCTTTTAAAGTCAACTAGTTCTATCAAAGCTTCTTCAGGCAAGCCACAAGCACATTACTTCCTCCTCAATGCAAGAGGCTGTCGTGCTCCTCCTCAACCAAGACTACCGTTCCCTTCACCAGAGGACACAGCCTGCTCCTCCACACCTTCCCACCCCGGGTCACTGGCTGGGGAGGTTGCTGATCCTTCTCACCATCTTCCCAAGGCACCGCTGATGATATTTCTTCCATTTCACCAGGTACTTCTGGAGTAGGTGCTGCTGATGGTGCTGTACAGCCCTGTGCTGCTGAGCCCTCAGCATCAGAGACTCCCTAGTTAAGTCCTTCCAGTGAAGAAACAGGATCTGTAAGCACACTGTTAAACGAAGATAAATTAACTAATGTACCAAAAGGAGATGTGATCACCTGCTCTTCCAGGCAGTTTTAGCAATACTTAATACTGACATTACTCAGCACTAAGAAGGAGGATCATGAAACATCTCAGGTAATGAATGAATGAAAGAATGAATGAGTGAGGCACGAATGGCAAGACTTCCCTGCTGCCACCGATACCCTTTATAATACTTAGGAAATTATGCGCCCTCTTTGTGCTTCAGAGTCCTCACATTGAGAATATGGCTGGTACCATGAAAACATTTGCACTGGAGTCCCAGGTGATTCCCCATTCTATTGGGATGTCCTTTACAGGCTTAATAGATCATTCAGTCATTTCACCTGTACAGGTGACACCAGACTGCCCTATTAGGCCACATCTTTCTAAGGATCATACACAGATAATTAAGTCTTCTGAGAGTTTAATATCTTCACCAGCTCACCTTTATCCAAATGTTTTCTGGCCTCCATCACAGCTGTCATCTTCTGCTGACGGTAACACACCCGTAGCGAGGCAGCAAATCTCCACTGTACCAACACCTAAAGATATAACACAAACAAGAGATGACACAGACTGACAGTGGGATGTTCTGAAGGGGAAGCAAAGTTCTCCACATTGCCGGCACCACAACCATTTCCATCTCTGTTTTCACATAAGGCTCAGTAAAAGAGTACGAATTTTCTACAAATTATATACAATAGCATTTCAGAGGATTGTCCTGACATTTTTTCCAAGGCATTCTTCTTTTTTGCCCCTCTGTCTGCCCATCTGGCCCCTGCCCTCACTGCTCTGCTCTAACATACTACTGGTTTTCCCTTCCAGGAAATGGGAAGAAAGAAAGGATGAAGAAAAACTCTGAACTCGGAGGCAAATATGAAAAGAAGATGGAATTTACATTTCTTAGGCTTTTTTTAGTAGTGGCTCTTGTATGAAGTTTTTGGCCATTCTAATTACATCACCTGACCCCTGCTAGAATCAGCATCTGTACTTAGACCTTGGATCCGCTCTACAGACCCTACCTTTGAGAGGATGGCTTTTCTGTAGTGCTTGTCTGCCCGAGCAGCTGCCTTAGCTTCACTTACAAGAGCAAGGGCATTTTCTTTCCATGTACACAGAAGCTGTCTGAAGGCAAAAACATATAAAAAATTAAAAACCAACCAAAAAAACCCCCAAAAACTTTAAGAACTCTATAAATTCAGTCTCACAAACTAAATTCTGCCCCTTCAGGTCTCTGCTGCAGAGAAGGCAGTGCAAAACCACAGCGCACCCTTAAGCCCAGCACTTTAAGCTGAGTCAATAAGGCTCTGCAAGTGACTCAAGTTGTATAGCACTAAAAACAAATGAGTTACTTAAAACTAAAGCAACTACAACTAACAAAAAAGGGATATTATCTTTAATCACTTTCCTCACTATAACGCAAGACAACCTCAACGCTTTCTAGGCCACTTTTGCATCATAGCAGTCAGAACCCATGATACAGTTTGCTGTCCAGTGTCTCTCATGGGACTAAAGACAGATTAACAAGAAGTTAAAGCAGAACAGATGGCAACCCAGGAAAAGGCTGAGGCAGCATAGCCCCTTCTGTTTCCTCCTGCTGCTGGCGCCAGGCAAGGCTTACCGCAGCAGCAGTCTCGTGTGCTCCTTCTCCTTTTCAGCTACTTGGTATAGGATGCACTGTATGTGATGTTGGTAACTCTGCAAGAAAAGCAGCGAGAGGTAAAGTTTTCCTCAACTGCTAACATCTTTGATAAGAAAAAACTTCTGGAAACTTCTAGTAGCAGCAATAGAATATAGGGAAAGAGATGAGGTTACAGCCACTGAAATTGAATGTTGTTCTGAGACGAACAGTCATTACACACTAGTTAATGCTACCTGTTATATATCCTTCACCAAAGCCACAGATTACGTGGTTCTTTTGCTCAAAAAAGCAATGGTAGAGATTATAGAACCTCATCTGTGATAGTCTTCATTCTACCTTGCAAACTTGACACGTAAGGGCTTAGAGAGAAACAGCGGCTCTTCAGTTCTCACTGAAGCACTTCAGCACACACAGACAAGAGTCACAAGAAAAAGGACACTCCCTCCTACCTTCCAGGCTGCCAAGGTCTTGCACAGCAACGTGTGCTGACTGTGCATGTCTGCCTGCACTAACTTCCTCCATTTCTCATGCTGATGCCCCACATACTGTAAGGAGGAAGGGAAAATATACATAAATATATATGTGTACATGCAGTGGAGACAAAACAGGCAATGGTAAAGAGCAGAGGGAAGAGAATCATTCTCAGGGGAATTCTCTGGGGAAACACCAGTCCTTTATCTTGCTATAGAAGTTTCTCACTCAAACTGGTGTTACACACTTCTAACTTAAGTTAGAAGTACATACCCAGCACTGACTAAGGACAATTTCATCACACCAGCTCTGGTTACTATAGTCTCAATCCCACTATACCTAGACAAATGAATAAGAAGTAAAGAACTCCCTCTCCTTCCCACACAATTCCTGTTCTGCCCACGCTGAACTGGTTTTATCTACCTGGAAGGGTAAGAGAGCTGAGGAATGACTAGTGTTTAAAATAAACAATTTAATTTCTAGCCTGATGGGTACATGCAATATGAACAGAGCAAAAAGGATTTGTTTCCCCATCTGTTAACTCTCTCACCTCCCTCCACATGTTCCAACTCCGCTGCAGACACTTTGAACAGTGAAATCTTAATGCTTGCATCTCCTTGAGCCTCCTATAAGAAAAATAATTTAATTATTTGTCCTACAATGCAAACCCTGTTATTGAACACCTGTAGCACAAATGTGAGTCCTCACTTGCCATTTTCAGCAACTCATTTCCTGAAGACAAACTAGTAGATTCTAAAGCACAAATAAGGAGTCAGAATCATTGTGAATGAAATGCTGTTTTGTCAGAAGTAGACCACAATAGGGCCCAATCTAAATAATCCTCCCTTTCAAAAATTCCCACTTCTTACTCTCTTTTTCTCTCCTGAGTATTTTGCTTCCACAGACAGAAAGCCTTTAGCAGCTGCAGGTTATTGTAGTGATCTCTTGCATGAACCAAGCCCTCTTGCTCCTCCAAACACGCAGCTGTTCTCCTACGCCAGAAGGACCAGAAATGATGCAAGAGTCGTCTTTCAAAATGAAGTACAGCCTATAATGGAAAGAAGGTGACAATGAATTCACCACACAGGGCAGTTAAAAACAGCAGAAAACAATTCCTTAAAGATGACATGCACAGAACTGTCCGATGTCTATTTTCCCTTTCTCACACTCAACAATAACACACACATGGCATCAAAGCCCCTTTGTTGCAAGTTCATGTGAACGTGTTCTGCAGGTGCCCGTATGCATATGGCTGGAGAAGCTGTTATCAGAAAACAGCAGGCCAAAGAGAGGAAAAATACAAGTTGGTAAGTAGCACGTGAAAGACTCCCAAGAACCGATAAGCTCTAGAAACCAGGCCTGTTGAATTGGCAAGAACTGATAATCTCAGAACACCAAGTCAGCCATATCTGTGCAAAGCCACCCACACACGCTACCATCAACGGAGTCGTGTAACTCAGACCACATGAAAGGCAGCAGTGGCTGCTATTTACAAAGACAACAGGACTAGATACACATATTAGGAAATTCAAGACCCCTTAAGGGACTTTCTGGACACCTACTGAGAAGCAAATTGTTTATCAGTATAACCCTGCACTTCTGAAATAGGCTGGGGTTGGCTTTTTATTACTGTTTCAACCAGGTAACTGTGAAACAGGCAGAGTGTGATGAGAGAACACACACATATTTACTGGCTGAGAGAATAAACAAATGAATCGTGTGAATAATTATCCTCTAATAATAACAGCTTGATTCTGCTATTAAACTTAAAAAAAGGCATTAGTAAGTATTGATTGTACTCTGTTTCCCCCAGGTTTGACCCCACACCAAGAAAAGAGAATTTTCAAAACCCAAGTCTATCTCTTGCTAACTGATGTTCACAGAGTGACTAAGAAATGGCCCTCTCTATTGCTTAATTAAGACCAGGCAGAAGATCTGTATTCACCCTCTTCTCTCCCATTCGGTATTCTTGCTGCTTGCACGCCTTCAGCAACCACGTGTCAAATACCTGTCTCATCAACACCCTTCTGCAAGCAAAAAGGGAGAAAGTCAACTTAGGAGACAATTCCTTCAGAAAAGGGATAGATTTTATGAATGTTCGAAGACCAATCCATGAACAACTTAAACAGTTATTCAGTTTTGCAAGCCTTTTTTAGAAATCAGACAGCTTTGCATTGACATTCTCTAGGTTAAAAAAAAAAAAAAAGACAATTAGTCTGTCCCCTGAAATCCTACCCAGAATACATGAGACAAGATTAACGAATTTTCTGAAGTTATTTAGAACTCCCTGCTTTCATTCACATCATTAAATAGATTGTTCCAACTTAAGACCAAGCAACTTATTTTATTTACAAAATAAATCAAACAAAAGAAAAAAAAAACACCACAAACAACAAACCAAACAAAAATCCCAAAAGCCAAAATAAACAAACAAGATGGTAACAGGACTTGAAAAAAGTTATAAAAACAACGGTAAAATGCAGTGTGATCTGACCTCAGCACTAAAGGGAACCTACCAAAGCCACCTTTTATGAACAAGGTTGTGTTAGTTGCCCTCATTACCAAAACTTCTTTCATGCTACATGAAGACAGTATTTTTGAGTCCGCAACCTCCTCAGGGATGCACAAAAGTCATTATCAAACAGTATCCAAAACCACAATTAAAATATATTTGTGATTGAGCACTACACACCTCTCAGAGCAAGTACACGGCAGACACGTCCTTGCCCAGAAGTCTGAGCCACAGCCTAGTGGAAATAGCACCCAGTTCAAACTACATCAGTTATTTCCAGAACTCAGCCATGTGGGCGTACTAATTAGATTGTCGGCAAGTCCCAGCTCTTCCCTAATCTAAAGAGGCCTAAAAGACAATTTTGGATTCTTACCAGGTAATTTTTGGTAGATAGCTGTTACAGATCATTACAATTTATAGGCTAGTAAACAATATGAGTTAAGTCAGCCTTCCTGGAGGGTACTGGTAGTTGCCAGGAAGAGTCTTTGATCTTTAGACAGTCACAAACCTCAGCTGATGGCTCCTCTGGGTATCTCCGGGATCTTACCACCGGACAGAGTAGTTGGGGCACTGACTTGTGAGGCAGCACATATGTTCATCACAGACCAAGAGGGAAGCTGACTTCTGGCAAACTGCCATGAAAGGTTTTACTTAGGACTGGGTGGAAAGCAATCCCAACCCTCCAAATGAGGAACACACTTTTTGGTCTTTTGTGTTGAGGAAATACGACTTTATTTATGCTCTTTCTAAAGAGAAGGCATTGCACGCAAAAACATTCCTGAGCCATGGAATCAAGGGATGGCTACAGAACAAATGAGAGCCTTCAAACCTGTTCATCCCTTCCCTAGTGAGAGAGGTGTAAGTTACACTGCAGCAGTTGCAAGCTCCAACTCATCTTTGCTAAACTTAACCTCCTGTGTCTTCGAGCCTCTTCTCCCTCCCTTGTCTTCAGAGGGTAAGTGAATGCACCACAGCTGCACTTTCACACCACTTGGAAAAAATCTTAATTGCTCACAGAAATGCAGCTGCCCTCATTACTCAGCCTACCCTCCAAACCTATCTGTGAATCTCCCAAAAAGCAAGCCAATATCCAATGCAGAACAGACTTTCTGCAGCTTGTTTTTCAACTGTGAAACCAGGCTTCTGGTAACAGAAAGGTTTAAGTCTAGAACCCAGGGTGTGACCATTCCCTGCCAATGAAAGGTGCAAGGTCCCAAGTCTACTAGGAAAGAAGATTCAATATCAAAAAGCATTTCTTCCTCTCAACTTACACAGGAAGAAGTGTCCCAGAATGGGACTCATTGTATATTTTCAAAACATATTTGCAAGGAAAGCAAATGTTTTTGTTAGTCTTCTAGAACAGAAAACAGGAAATAGATTTTAACAGTACCATAAATCATAACCCTACATGAAGATAGTCGGCCTGAATCCATGGTTAAGAATACAAGCCCAAGCAAGGCCTTTAAGGCATCTCAAGGCAAATAGACTTTTTTTCTCTCAATCAGTATTTCCTCACACTATTATAACTTCTGTGCGTGTCTGTGCCCCCATAATATGCCAGTAAGACTATTTAGTAAGATACATACCCCAAGACAAAGGCTAGTGGTTGAATATTAAGAGGTGATGAGAACCCACAGCATCCATTTATGTTAACAGAAAACAGAAACACCAAGCACCTCAAAATTATCAGTAATTTCACTCAATTTCATATTGTAAACTTAAATTAGAAGAACTTCCGAAGTAGCAAAAGATTTATTTGGCATGAGTGCAGTTGTGAAACAACCAATATTTTGTATTTTGAGTCTGAGTTCTTTTCCTAAAGTTCCATACTGCTCTTGGAAACAAAATGAAAGCTTACAGGCACGTCTTGTCAGTTCTGTATTGAATCCAACAGTGCATGCTGCGACTACGAAAGGTAACCACAGCAATATTTCTTATTTCTTCAGTAACTTCTAAGCAAAATCAAAGTGATCCTGATGTCAAGACATCAAGCAATTAGAGATATGTATGCAGTAATAATTCTGCCGTGAAAATAAAACAAGAATCAATTCTGACTTGGTACCAAGTAAATCAGTAACTCTTGATTAAGAGAGGCTAATATTACAAAGTTAGTACTTAAAACAAACTCTGCTGGGAGGATTAGGAGAAATGAGACTGAAATTTTATTAAATAGAAGATACTATTTAGGCCACGGGGTATTTCTCCAAGGTGTAGTAAAATTAAATGTCTTTTCAAATGCAGGCTGTGCTAATCAGAAAAAGAACATCACACACATTCACATGGCAGAATGAAGCTTCCTTTCCTTCCCTTATTATCCTGAATATCAACCAAGCAACTTCATGCAGCTCGTTGCACTAATACACTAACGTGATGACACCTCAACAGCCATCATTTGATAACACCACCACAATATTGTGGTTGAAATGTTCTCAGTTTCAAATCTAGCTCCAGGATGTGAGCACTGACAAGTATAATGTGCTGCGCCAAGTAGCACAGACCTGTCCTGTAGAGGTCTCATTTTCTCACAAGAATCTTCACTCAAAAATCCAGAAAGTTCTAAAGCAACAGAGTTTAGAGTATTTGCACACTGCATTTTTGGAACCATCTGAAAGCAGCATTAAGAACCAATAAACAGAGGAATTACAAGAATCAAATATACACCCTTTCAACTTTGTCATAACAAACAGTTACTCCCCACCAAAGTCAAACCTAAAAAAGTCTAACAGCCTTCTGGCCGCTTTGTTAATGTTGACTTATTCCTAGGACTAAATAAATTTAGCTTCTACAAAAAAGCCTGACCTTCACTCTTGGAGTACCTCAATCAGCAGAGGCAGCACACATGAGCCACCAACTCTCCTGGTCCTTCCCCAAAGTACAGCAGCAGCAACAAGCGTTCCAAGCTTTGTCTGTGCTCCTGCTGTAACCTACTGCTTGTACCATTAAAATGCTCAGCTCTTAAATCTAAACAAGCCTCAGAGATAAGTTTAATCACTCTATCTCTCACATTTCACAGAGAAGCAGGAAATGTAAATCTCCTACTACTCAGATAAAATATATGAACAATGAGCATCACGATGGCCATGCTCCCAAAAGTACTGCCAGATTTTAAAAGGGAACCAAAGGCCCACAATTGTCCAAATTTATACTAATATTTCTCTGCATACCTGTAACGGGCATGAGCCACTGATGTTAATGCCTGCAGCTGTTCTTCCTCCTTATCTTCCAAACAGGACTTCCAACGGTTCCAGAACTTCTGCAGCAGCTGAAACAAAACAGAAATAAACAAAACAAAGTTGTTGTTGTTTTTTTTTTTTAAATGAAAAAACCACAGATATCAAGGGAAGAGAGGAATGCAAAGAAAGAAATCATTAAAAGTCATACTAAAACTGTGTGCTGCAGTGGTTGCCTCCTGCACTGCTTCATACCAAACTTGGCTTATAACCCACTATGAATTTTTCTGGTAAAAGAAAAAGTCACCATAAACAAACCCAAAATGTTATAAAATGACATGTTACAAATAATGCTGACAGTTGATTTACACATGAGATTTTCTGTGGCTACTAGTATTTAGAAACAAAGTTACTGATTTAATTAAAAAAAGTATTTTGTAGGTGAAAGTCAAAGCAAATAGAACAGCTAAAGAAAAACTAACCCAAGAACAAAAATAAAAGTCAAACTCACGGTAACTTGATGCTGACGGTATGAAAGGTTTTTTCTCATTTGCTGAAGATGAGTGTTTGTCACATTCTGCACAAGACCCTTAAGCCCAAGTTTCTGTAACAACAAGAAATGCACAGAATTTTCATGCAATCCAGATCAGCAAACACAGGTGAGTTTAGAACTGCCTGTTCCTTACAGGCAATTGATGTTTGATGCTACTCCTTGAAATAGCTAAGATTGATTTACCCATCAAAGCCATGCATCAATTTCCCCTCGCATAATCTGCTACTTCACCTGTTTCCTAATTGGAAGAATAACCATTCTGGAGAGCAACGCAGGGAAACTGTTTGGATTCAACCAGCAGATTCCAGAATAGCTGGAATTTAGAAACCTGATAGCCCCAATCCAAACTCAGCATGGCACAAAATGGTACATTTCCAAGTCAGCACCCACACACTGCTGCCAACATTCAAAGCACACTGTCGGTCAGGACTGTCTGAATGCCCTCCACAGCCTTTCCCACCTGACACACAACAGTGCTCTTACCAACAAATGGCACTTGTAGTGGTTTTCAGCCAGCTCACACCATCGAGCCTCCTCCACACACAGTACAACATCTGTCACTGAATTAAAGTATCTTTTACACAGAAACATCCTTGCACATACACAACCTTCTCCCACAGCGGGGCACTAAACCTCCAACCAAGCTTGCTTCAATATTCAATTTCCTGCACTGTTACCTGGGCACGTTTTGATTACAGGTTGGGGTTTTTTTGGTTACAGATCAAGTTTTTAGATTTTGCTGGTTTACCACGATGTATCTCTGATTCACTGTTAAGTAAGGAATTCCTTTCCAACCTTAAATTATTTTCTGCAGGCTCTTAACTGCCAACAAGCTAACATATTGTAATTGCAACAGTTTTATTAATTGTTAGTATGGCCTACTAACAACGTTTGTTGTCACTCACATTACTGCACAACACTACTGCTTATTAAATAGATCTTTCCCCTGCGGAAATGTTTTAACCTGTATCTGCTAGGGACTAAATACAGATTGGATACAATGCTTCCAGTGTGCAAAGGCTCTCCGCAAGGCAATCCTTTCTGCTAGGTTGTCAATGTCCTTTTGGTGACTGTGCATTCTTCTCCTGTGCTCCCATGACAGCCGCCAATCAGAGAAACACTGACGGATTATCCGGTTTCTGTGATGCTCTTGGGCCAGCTCTAGAAAAAAAGAACCCACACAAATTACTCATCACTTGCTCCCTCTGGGCTCTTTTGTATCAGATGAGGCCACGACGTTTAAGTTATTTGTTCTGGTGACAGAAGCCTTAACACTGAAAAATGGTGGTAAGAATTCACAATCCCACTCATATTCTTCCAACTGATCACAAAGGCAGTTTTAAAGCAGTAACACACTCTGCTGACTTAAGAAGGGAAATTTAATGCTGCATCACTCTTTCAACACACACAAGCCTGCTTACAATTCAGCATCCTCCTACCACTTCCCAGATATCCAAGCTGGGTTCTTTTCCATCACCATCGATATTCATGTCTGAACTCACTCCAATGACTTGAAGACAAAAAACCCAAAAGAATTGGTGTCATAATCGTTACCATCTTACATGAGTTGTGGTTGTCTGATTAGCGAGAAAATCCACACATAGATTGACTGATAATAGTCCCAAATACATCCTTCTCACATGTATCTCAGAATACAACTTACAACATGCAAGTTTTCATCAAGGGACCTGTAAAGCATTTTCTTTCAAATCAATTACACGGAAAGCAGGTGATGTTCCTGACAGTTCAGTGTGTAATGTCAGCTAGGAAGCCCTGTGAGCAATCAGAACCATCACAGCACATCCTAGAACAGAAAAACATAACACTCTGCCCTAAACAAAGGCACTGAGCCCTGTTCTGTCCTAACTCACCCTTCTGATGCTTCTTTGCTCTGCAGAGGTTTAGACATCCCAGCCACGCTTCCATGCATCTCTTCAATTCCCAGTGCTGATGGTGAGTTACTGCCCTAGTCTCCTTCTGCTTGTCATTCTGGCTGTGTAAATAGAGCTCTCGCCACTGCAACCAAGCCTGACAAAGCAATTCAGGACAGGGGGACAGTAAGGGCAAAAAAAAATGGACAAGATCAGAGAAGCAGAACAGAGAAGAAGAAGAACAGGCAGGCAATAGGAAATTCCATTTAAAATCCAAAGGTGAAAGCCATGAGCAATGAAGTTCCACCCCACAAAGGGAGGTGGGGGGGAAACAACCCAATCAAATACCAAAGGAATGCCAGCACAGGAAAGATCAAAGACAAGGAATGCCAATATCCAAAAAAGGTAGTTTGGTATTTTTGGACTTTTTCCACTGAAAGGCCCAAATAATTTATGGACAACAGGTTTTCTTTCAGAGTATTTTCATATAAAACAGAACCATATCTTGAGACATGATAAGATTTCCCAAATCATGAGTTTATCTCCTTATTAAAATACTGGCCTCAACCAGTCAGTGTGGCCACCTTAGAGCAAAGGTCAAATTAAATACCATCACCTGTTTTTAGTGAAACAGAGTCACAGAAAGCAACCGACCCCATTTTCACTTCTTTTAAGATTAAGAATTTACTGAAGAAGCTGACAACCTCTCAAGAACATAAAATGCTGGATTCTATTTTCTTAACCCCAAAATGGAGTTAAACATGCTCACAAACCCATTAGGACACAAAAAATGGTGTCTTATAAAGAGAGGAGGCGATGTCAAACAGCTGACGTGCAACCATTCTGCAGCTGTGGTGCTGCAAGCAGGGCATGAAATCTCTCACACTTGTTCTTTTTTACCTCTTATTCACCTGTGACTCATTCTCTGGCAGAAAGAAAACCAGTATTTTCACTATCATCAAGCATTGTATAAGACAGTAATAATTTCTTTCCTCAGATTGCTTCCTAGCAAATATAAGACATGGATCCAGTTTGCTTTGCCCGGATTTCTTGTTAAAAAATTGGTTTCACCTTCTTCCATCATAAGTACTGTAATTTGCTCAGCAAATCAGTGTAAGGCTTATTCTTGCTTAATCTGCAACATACTATTTACATGTGAATGCAATTTAAACATTAGGAATGGTAGCAGCTGGAGTTCCTAGGACTTACTCGAAATTGGAGGCTCTGGGCCCAATGCTGCAGTGCCAAAGTATTCATTTTACGTCTCGTGCAGTTCTGGTAGCGTCGTCTTCTCCACACCGCCCACGAGATGCTGCCAAAACAACGTCACACACACGTTCAAATGCAGGTTCTGTAGCTCAGTGCAAGAAATCACCTTTCTCTCACTAAAAAAAGGTATGAGTGACAATCTTTTAAATTTACTCTATGGGTGTACCAGAAAAATTCAGTCACACACACACAAAAATCAAATTAGAACATTGAACAAAGTCACAGCAGGAAAAAATAACAGAACACAGGTCAAACCCACGGCCTTATGGTCAGTGTCTTTCTGGCCATTTCTACTCCATTCTTACCGCAAACAGCTTCTTTCCCTGAATGCCAGTGCCACAGACTGCATCCCATGCTTCGACCTTTGGACATTAACATAAACCAGCCAGCACTGCCAGGTCCTGAGCAATTTTTGCCTCTTCGCTGAGAAAAAAAATTTTTTTTTTTAATAAAAATTACAGCATCACAAATTCATGCAAGAATCTGGCATTTTTCACCACTCCATAACACAACTTGTCCCTGAGCTCCTTGTCCCCTCAACCGCAGTGACACCTCGTGGGAAATCCTGAAACGACAGCGACCAGAGCAGCCACCACAACCATCCACCCTGGCTGAGGATGTCACACTGACAAGACTCTCCGAAACGCTGACAGCATCATGCCACTTGCTCAGAGCAGCATGAATTATCAGACAATGGCACTGCTTTCTCTTCAGTGCTTACAGGGTGTATAATTGTATAACAATATTCAGCATAACAACCTTATTGGGTAAGAATTACAGGATTTTCTTTGGTTCGTTTTTTTTGAAAAAAAAAAAAAGTTCATCAGGTTCATCAGTAGCTTTTCAGGAGTTACTCTCTATTACAGGCAGAGAAATCAACCAGAAACATGTCAAGTTTAGTTAGCAGGCTGGTCACACAGCTAAAAACAGAAACGGTGTCACAAATTCCAGTTTATCACTTTATGCAGTGCACTGCGCTTTCTCCTCACAACAGTCTGGCTTGTCAGAACTGACACTACTGAAGCAAAGTTATTAGAAAGAAATAAACCAAAGCCATCACTGGTTTTATGCCACTTCACACTTGCACAGAAGAAAACTCTTCTTTTTTTTTCTCCAAAGATTTCCTTGCAATCTGATCAATCAAGTATTAACTTACCTTAAAACAGGACACTTCTATCTTTTTGACTAAGTAACACACAGCTGCTTCTCTAAGTACTTTGGCCTCACTCACTAAGAAAGGAAACCTACAGCTTTCAGTTTGTTTCCGAAGAAACCAGTCTATATAATATTCTGAGGGTACATTCATATGCAAAGAGACCATTTAACTTACTTTGCAAATCACTAGAGAACAAAATCATAGTAGAATCTCTAAAAATGGGTCACGGCCCCTTCAGGTGCACAGATATTCCCCACCCCCAAAGGAAGCTGCAACCAAAATAAGCAACTTCATCAGCAGGATAAATTCATTACAGAACAAGGAATCTACACAATAAGACAAGGGGCTCTTCAAAAGCTTGAGCTTCTTTTCAATTCCAAGACACAAACTGGAAGGAATAGTGAATAGGAATATGTGCAGTTAATACCACAGAGAATTATTATCTAATTTCTGTAGCCATGGTTGATAAAGAATTCCAATAACAGATTCTATCAAAAAATACCTATTTGAATGCATATTGTGACACAGGAAAAAACAAACAAAAAACCAACACACACACACAAGAAAACCAAACCAAACCAACCAAACAAAACCACCCAAGCCATCCTGCAAAAATCCAAGCAACACCAATCCAGAGCAGATGGAGAGGCCCTTAAGTTCATTCACAGGCATCCCTAATGAACCACACAGCCACACAGCAGTGCATCAAACAGAAGCTCCCACCAGCTTTAGACAGACAACCATCTGTACCCAAAAGCTTCCACAGGATGGGGAGGTCAACGTGCAAACATGTGCAAGGGACAGAGACTCTGTGTAAGCATTTCCCTTGGGAACTCCCACCTCAGTATGTCCCCAAATAAAGGTAGTTACCATCACTTCACTTACCATGAGACTCTGCAACACAGTATTTGTTCCTCTTCCCTTGTTGCTGGCATACATAGGCTCTCCAAGACTTGAATATTGTAATTTGGAGTAAATGCCTGAATCAAAAAATGCCATTCAGTGAAATAGTTACCAATGCCTAGAAGCAGGATTCTTTCAAGTTCAATTGCACTCTAAAGATATGTTGGGTAGGAAATTCTGACTTCATTCTAAGACAACAGCAACAAAATCACAAAAAAAATTAAAAAGAAAAGAGTAGAAGAAAATATGAAAATAAGCAATGATGACATTGCTTACTGGCATTAATAAGTCCATCAGAACCCAAGGAAAATTTCTTCTGCTGTCACAAACACACAATAATAGGAAGGGATTTCCCAAACCTGGAATGGCTAGCTGCTCCCAGGCAGAGCTTCCGTTCTCTGCTAACAGTCCACCGCTCCTTCCACACTCCAAAAGTTTTTTGAAGAATCTTCTGGTCATAAAAGCACCTAATCAGTTGAAAATTTGGAAGTAAGTAACTTCATACAGGCTTCCAGACTGACCACAAATCAGTTCTAATTAAGATTATGCTACCTCTCTTGCAGTCTCGTCCAATTAGCCTCACAGCATCTAATTGCATTTAAAAAATACTACTCTCTGTGACACTTTATTCCAAGGCTCTGTGAAGTACAAGAAGCAATTACCTTGCTGACTGTAAATACTTCACATAAAGTCAAGGACAGAAAGACAGGCGTTAACTGATTTGCCAAATATCAGAGCACCAGTTGACTTTAGACGTATGAACAACTTGCATTTTTTATCTCAGTTTTGTTTTACTCAAACAACCAGCACTGTTGATAATGATACATGTATTTTCCTTGCTAATTTTGTTTTTTGTTACAGCAAATATTTTATGCATAAGAATAAATGAAGTAGCAAAAGCTACTTCAAGTTTTATAACATTCTGATATCCCATTGTGTTCTAAAAAACAGTACACTGATCTTGTCATCACAAACTTAAAATCTTCCCAAAGAACACTTTAAATAGGCTTAAAAATTTCTTCATCTATGCTGAAAACAAAGCTGTTCATCTGTTCATGTACCTTCTTCCAACAGATGCTAAGCCATCCACAAAAACAGATTCACAAGTCGCATATGACCTTAGCATTCTTTAACCTCAGTAGAGCAGTCTCTACTTTTATACTCTGATTTAACTAACACACACCTGACCAGGTAAGCAATGCCACATTTCAACTGAATTGTGAACAACTAAAAATTCAAATACAGGAAGGTCTGCCTGAGGGAATTAAGATTTTGATCACCTAATGAAAAATAATATTCACAATCTATTAGTTCAAGCAGTAGTCTCTCAAATAATTTTTCCACATGGTCAAGATGGGAAGCAGCCTAGGAAAGTCTCATAAACTGAAGTACAAATACTTTTTAAAAAAAATTATCATCTCTTAGTATTTGTGATGGAGAGAAGGAAAACAGACGGACCTGTGAAAACACAAGAGCTAGCAAACAAAAAAGCACACAAGCCCAAACTCACAACTTACAACCTTTGATCACAACTACCCCATTAACATAATGAAATAGGTTACGCGAGTGAAAACAGCAGGATTAGGCCCAGAACACCTACAGGTTTCTCAGTAAAACATATATGAATCCTCTTACAAGTTGCAATTCACAGCCACCTACCCCAAGCCAAGTTGCTATGTCCAAGCACTCAAGCAGAAAAGAAGAGGAAAAAAGAAAGCCAAACAGAAAAAGAAAAAAGTGAGCTATACATTATTTTTTTGGACTTAGTGAATTAATAAAACACTGCAAATAAAAGCTACAGAGAACTGAGGACTCTTAAATCTAAAAAGGCAACTATATATTGCATACACTGCTTGTTGGTCTTTATAAAATGGATTTCTACTCATCCTTCTAAAAGAAACAATCATTGACCTTAATTTACACAGAGCCAAAGTAGTGCAAACCCAGTATATGGGACAGCAGGAACGGTAAGGTTCACAGGACAACTTCCATTTACCAACTAAGGCAGATGTAGTCAGAATATATTTGATAGAGTACAATGAAACTGGATAACTAAAGGCCTGATCCTATTCTGACAGTAACAAATGCAGGTCTTACTACTGAGAACTGCTTCAGTTCCCAAGGGTGTGGTTAAACGAGAACAAATATGCAAATTAAATAAAACAAGAATAGATCATCAAAGAGTTTGTTTTCAGGAGCTGACAGAACACTAACAACAGAAACAAATCACCCACCATAGGCATTTCAAAGTCAGACAGATAGAAAACATATATAGATACGCATTAAGAACAACAGTGAAGACAGTAAAACTAACTGAATTTCAAGATCTATGTCTACTTATAACTTTGAAAAATCATTAAAGTGGGTATCACAATCATATCCTACCATTTATATGCACATACAGTTCAACTGCATCGGAACAACCACAATTTCTGTGAATTCAGTTAGTAAAGTTTAACCATGATTATTAAAAACAAACAATAATTAGGAACAAGAAAGGTATTCAGAGGAAATCTTAAAAGCCACCCAAATATTTTCTTGGCCCAATGGTACAGCACTAAGCCATCAAAAAAAAAAAAAAAAAAAAGAAAACCCCACCCTTGATTTCTGTAATTTTATCTACCTGGCTTTGGAAGGGATAACTCGCCCAAATGTCTTTTTTGTCCATAGATAGAAGAATTTCCTTGATAGATATCTGGAATATAAGGAAAGATTAGTTGCCTTTGCACTCTTGCTCTGTCAATTCCCAAGCAGCAGTAAAAATAGGAACTTTCATGGCAGTTTCAGTCATAAAACTATGGATCTGGTTTTGCAGAGATCAATGCATATACAAAATACTTACATCCTGAAATGAGTAGCTTTAACAGGGCTATGCAGCAAGCACAAGCAGAGGCCCATGCATCACTGTAAGACCTGAACTGGGACGTAATTTTTTAGGAAGGCCAGGCAGCTGAATTGTCTTCCAAGCAGCCCACTTACACCCAGTGATACTAATAAGTATATTGCTAACTGGGGAGCTTTTTAGTGATTTAGAAGCAATAGTATCGCTGTTTCCCTCAAGTCAATCAGCTGAGTCAGACTTATTTCCAGAATACTTGTACCAATATAACATTCACCCCTGAAACCAGCAGATCTCCCTCCCCACTACCTCCCCCACAGCAGTTCCACTTCTCAGCAAGCTTCTCCCAGAACCAGTTCAACTCATTAATCAATTTGACACTATCAACCCTTCCCCCATCCCCCTCTTTTTTTTTCCAATAGATTTATGAGTAATTTGGCTCACAGAGGGCACCAATAAGCACCAAAGACATCACAAGGCAATTAGTTAAAGCACACAGCCATGAACAGGGCCACCCTCTTTGAACAAGTCTGAGTTGTTCCATCAGTTCCACTTGTTAAACAAATATTAGGCTTTTAATCTCTAAACAATTACCATCCCACCTTTGTGAAGATTCCTTCAACAAACAAAAGAAGCAGCACAAGAGGAGAGCAAGACTAAATCATTACTCCTGGAAGTCCCCTATCAAAACATACTGTTAAATAGCCATTTTTTAATTTTACATTAGGAAATAAAAAATGTATGAAATCTGGCTTGAGGACATGATTCTATGATTCCATGGTTGTGCCAATGCATGTCCTCAAGTTACCATAAGACACTTTTAAAACCGTATGACAAAAACCTTTGCCTTAGCCTGGATTTATACTAAGCCCAGACTTCTTTAGGTCTGATCCTCCTGCTCCATTCAGTGAAAATTATGTTTGGTACTTATCACCCAGTTTGGAATTCTTTAAATCCTCTTCCTTGATGCCAAGCATACCCAACTTCATCCAGATTCTCATGGTCTCTGTCCTGAAATTGATGTCTGGCAGATTGGGGAGCAACAGATTGCCCCGTTGCGTGTGTTTGACGCCCAAGTTGTTGCTGGATTTCATGTATCTTCAGAGATTTTGAACTTAAAAGGAAAGAAGAAATACTTTGCGTCAAATTGTATTAACTGCAAAGAGGTTGGCATTATTCCAATACATTAATCTACTACAAAGATATACAATCACATACAGAAGTTGACAGCTACAAAATGTTAAAGCATATTTGTTGTCTCCATGTGGCATTCATCACTATCTGCAATTTCAAAGTTGTTTCCCCAAGACAAATAGGAAGACATATTTCACTACAATCATGTCACAGACAATTTCTTTCTCCTCTAAAGTTGAAATGAAAAAGCGCTACAATGCAGTTGTGCTTCCCCTCCCACGTGTGTGTATACAGCATACCTTTACAGAGAAGATTTGAAGGTATTTTCTGCCTTTTATTCTCAAACATATCAAGGTATTCTGTCTACTACTGAAAAAATTATCTAGAGGACAAGGAAACAGAAGTGAGAACATCCCATTTTAACATGAAATGCACTTACATATACAAGGAACCCTTTCCTAGTTTTGCTCATATTTTAACTAAATGTGTTTCTTCTTTAAAACACTAAAAATCCCTTCCTGTTTTCACATATCTATCATTAAAAAGCCAAATTAGTCATATTTTTCCATCATATAGTTTACTTCCACACGTAGTTCTAATCTGAAAAATTTCTAATCTGAAAAATAACAAGTATGTTTTTATGAATTCTAAGTATTTTGTCTCAGCAATTTTCTGAAAACAAGAATGATAAAAAAAAAATCAACCCGATAAAACTTGCTGAACCAGTTGCATTGAAGCTTCTTTCCCAAAACAAATATTGCCACCACCCTGAAAATTTGCACATTAGAACCACAAACACATTCTTGAACTCCGTAAGAGGCAACCAAAGAGGATAGTTTGAAGTCTCACCCTAATAATCACCTGAACTGAGCTAGAAAAAAACATGGCTGCAGGAAAAAAAATGTTGGTTCCATGAAGATATTGGAACAATCCATGCTAGAAAGTTCCAGGAGTTCAGCTGAATAACCACTCACAGTATCAACAATGAATCAGTGGAGGAAAGAAAGAAACCCCAAAGAACCAAAACCCAACCCTTCTCCCCCTGAATCTCATAGGAAGAAATACTGTTCCAGCAAGCTACAAGGAGCCAAAAAAAAAAAAACACCCCAAAAACCAACAAAAGAAAACAAAACCTGTATTTTGTGCGTGAGAGGTAAATTCTTGTTCCCCTGTAAAATACTATTTGAATGTTTTCTGAAAAAGGTGGGCACCCTCCAGCATATAAAATAATTCTATTCACCTCCAGATGTGCAGTTAAGGCAACTGTATGTACTTTTGAAGAGTTAGCTTCAGGCACTTTTAAATTTATGCAAAGTAACTTTCCACACAACTTCCTGTACGTGTCTATTAGGCCCAATTCCCTCTAATCTGCTCCAAAGGCAAACGTGGTCTGAGCCCATGCAATGAGCATAGAACACAAAGTAGTAAAAAAAAACAAAAAAAACCAAGCTTGGGTGGAACACATAGAGGTTTTCTATTAAAGTCTAATGCATGTGGATTCTTTGTGATTTTCCAACATATGTAATTCTTAACAGATTATTCCTAAATTGGCAATACTGTATGTGCTACACATATTTAATGATGACAGCCCATGTCCATGAGAATTTATGGCAAGTAACCACAAAAAAGAAGAGCTGAAGAAAGATCACTTCTCCCTTGTAAAGTCCGAAAATAAAAGCATGGGAAGAATAAGAGAATAGAACTAACACCACAGAATAAATCTGAGGTTGAGCCAACAACTATATCCAAGTATCTTATGTTCCAGTCTAGTATCTCAATCTCAGGAACATCACTTTTATATTTGAATGTTATGACAACGTAAACCCACGTAAAGTTGTGTTTCATGATGAGTTTGGGGGTAGTGTGTTTATTTACTCTTTTTTGCTTTAAGAGGAACACCTTCTAGCTAATAATGTTCCACAGAGACCAACAAGTCCTCATATGAGAGTAACTCAACTTTCTTTCATTTTAACAGAACATCTAAGAAGTCATAATAAAAAAAAAGTTAGAACTGAGGTCTTCAATAAGGTAGCATCTTATTATCACCTACCTGCTTCTGGATTTCTCCATTTTGCTATGGTTCCAACTCTGCAGCGAACAAACTCTCTGCACTGCGATGCTGCTTATTAGCTTTGGACAAAGCATAAACAGATTCCCACTATTTGTGGTGGATCCATCAAATGGATCTATGCTAAATGCAGCCTGTATCGTAACGAGGGCAGGAATTCCACTCAGTCAACCTGCACACAAATAGAATAAAGCAATTCTAGGTATTTAATGTGAAAATTATGTCTGCACACTCACAGCCTGGCAGAGCTGAACACCACTGTGCTGACAGACCCTATGGGCAATGGAGAGACAACCATCTGAATGCCAAACGGCAACTGTGCCTGCCCGCATAGAGCTGTGCTAGGAAGATGCCATAAAAAGATGATCTTAAATTACAGTCCCTCGTTTAGAAATAAAATTATTAATCACAGGTGACAAATCAAACTGACTCCTTTTCACTTTTTAAGCTACTAAACTTCTCTGCCTTTCACAAGCGCAAAGAGATGAAGAAAACAAGGAATTCCACCCAGCTCCAGCGAGAACCTCTGCGTGCAGACCTTTTGCTCACCAAAGGCCTCGGGGAGCACAGGACTGTGAAAACACCTGGATTTATGACAAGCAGCCTCCTTACAAATCTGAGCTCCAAAGTGGACATTTCAATAACGTTTAAGGCATGACAGAAAAAAAAAAAACCCAACCAAAGACTTACTGCAGCCAATCTGAGCTTGCCTGCACCGAACTCCTTTCGGCAGAGAATTACAACCTGAGCGCTGGTTGTGCTTACGGACACACACTCGGACCCTCACGATGCTGCCCTAAAGCCTGGCTCCGAGGCGCTGGAGACCACGGCCACGGTACCTGCCCTCCCAGGCCGCTCATCC